>CM042244.1:4616740-4621740 GCA_023566225.1 Romanogobio albipinnatus
TATTCTCTTGTGGATGACTCGAGACCTTTCTGTGCAACTCGCATCCAGGCCCGGTTCCAGAATCAAATCACTGAGGGTGCTCAACTAAGCAACGGCTCCACCATAGCAGTGTACAGTGAGACATTTGTGATTATTTATTTACCAACAATTGGTAAAAAAAAGAAAGAAAAGTAATTTACCAATAATTGGAATTTCAAAAATATTTAGCTACAAATTGTCACATTGCTTTAATGTGTTTCTAGCATTTTAACGTCATCTTCATGAGAACCAGAAAAAAAGGTGTTGTGAATTTAGATTATTATTATTTTTTTGGTATTTTTTTTATTGTTATATGTTATATCCTCTGCTTTGTAGAGGACACCAGAACACATTTATTGAGAAAATTAAAATAAATTAATAGACAAACAATGGGATCAATTGTTATGCTTCAATTTTCTTTTATTCAAACTTTGCATGAAGATGATTCTCAATGTTATGAAAGATACAGAATAATTTGATATACCATTTTACTTTATGCAATGTGTAAACATGGCCATAAATGCCATTCCCATTCTAGGTATCTAATTTGCATGTTAATGTGTTTTGGTACAATATGTAAATGTAAAAAGGTGTGTAAGCCTAATAATATTTTCATAAGTGTCATATTTCATTAGAATATCCAGACTTAAAATTGTGCATGTTGTCAGAGAAATTTGCTAATATCCTCTACAGAGGCCAAACCTCTGATCCGGGTCTCAAGCAGGATATTTCTGTCTCGTGCAGAGTGGCATTTATATTTAGATGGTCACTTCCGAAACTTTGCAGCATGCGATTGGCCGTCGGTCCTCTTAGCAACAATAGTTACGAGTGAGCGAGCTGACTGTGACAAGATGGCCGCCAGGTAGGGTTGCCAACCATTCCGTATAATACGGAATCGTCCCGTATTTGACACATAAAAGTCTTGTTCCGTATTGAACTGATACGGAACGCACTTTGTTCCATATTTTTGAGAATCAATTCAGTGCAAATCCATGACAGACATTTTCACAATTTTTTACCGTTAAAATCACTGACATTTTTTGCAGTGTGCGGTAGATAGGCCTACTAATTTCTCCCCGTTTGTCTATGATCAGCGAAGCGTTTTTAACATGTTGGAACATCATTAGAGAGAATGCCCTTTTAATTGGTCGTTTCAGTCATTGTGAGTTACGTGTCGTAGCAACGATGACGACAAGTGACAACAGTGGGAAATATTGTATTATAATATGCCATAATGTATGAAATCTATTTATCTAACTGTATCAATTAGTTTGTATCTGTCAACCCCCCCCCCCGGTCCTTATTTCCATTTCAGAAAGTTGGCAACCCTTCCGCCAGGTGCGGACGTCGACCTCCATTGGCCAGCAGCGCGGACGAGATATCTAGGGTGCGTCTCAATCAGCTCCCTAGTTCAATAGTCAGGGCACTGATCAGGGAGTCAGCCTATTGACTTATGTCCTGATCAGTGCCGACTATTGAACTAGGGAGCTGATTGAGACGCACACTTAGCCTTTATTATGTATATCTATGTCAAAAACTATATCTGTGATTGGCTACATTACTCAACGCTGCAAAACACGCTGTAAGTAGATGCATTTGACGCTCTCCAGAGCTCGCACACAAATGTGCAAATTTCGCCAATATTCTTACAGTATCAACTGAGGGTGCTTTTGCTTGCGTTTGAGCCTCTAGCACCCCCGTATAACCGGGCCTGCTCGCATCACTAAACTGAAATGCAAAAACAATGACTGTTTCCCAACAGGTTTCCCAAAATGCCTATACTTTTTACAATATGAGGTCTTTGTTTGTGGGACACCTAAGATTGATACTAATCATGGGAAAATGGCATTATAAATGCTGATTTATAATGTGCCAAAAAATGTTAAATTGTATTGTTAAAGGTGCACTATGTAACATTTTTTGCAGTAAAATATCCAAAAACCACTAGGCCAGTGTTATATATTTTGTTCAGTTGAGTACTTACAATATCCCAAATGTTTCCAACTATTTGTAAATCGTGAGAAATTGCTCTTTTAACCGAGGAACCTGGACGTGTGAGGGAGTCGCCTGTCGATGACATCATATCTGCATTATCCTCAGTTCCCGGTTTTATTCTGCAGAAACGCTTTACTCTCACTGCAGTGTGAACAAGTGTCATAGCAGCCGGCGAGAGAACGCCAGAGTAACGTCATCACATCATCAACACACTCAGATGTGTCTAATATGGTCAAAAGAGCTGCGTTACCTCACACTCATGACCGGAGATGCGGGCGACTGTGTCATAATAAAAGTCCCGCTGCTCGCGAGGCGCGTGTTGCGTTCATCTCATTAACAATCGCTCCAGCGGTTCCTCAGCTCCACAACACTCGCTCCTGCTCTGCTTCAGACTACAGTAACGTTAATAATCACATCCATCAACATGATTTCTGCCCGAGTCCTATCCCGATTCTTTCCCACCGGCTGTGAGGTGAAGACCACATGTCCCAAGATTCTGCGCTCAAACGTGGCGTCATCAAACTACGCCTTTGTTTTGAATAGGCGACCTCTAGCGGACGGAAAAGTTACATAGTGCAGCTTTAACTAAAACTATTAAAGTTTTTGCTAATTAAAATAAATATAAAAAACTTTTTAACAAATTAACAGAATTAGAAATTGTTGCATTAGAAAAGCTGATGTACTAAAATTATTAATAAACTGAAATGAAAAGAAATTAAAGATAAATAGAAATATAAAAAACAACAAAATTACTACAACTTAAATAAAATTGAAAATATAAAAATAAAAGCTAATTCAAATTAAAAATAAAATATGAAATACTATATTAGTACATAGTCCCAAATGCTCTTCATTAGTGACATCAAAGGCAACAAACAGGAACAATTAATTAAATATAATTCAATTATAAAATAAATATACTCACTTAAAAATGTTGGGTTAAAAGTAACCCAACAAGTAATCCAACTGTGGGTTGGTATAGCACCTTCCCAACTGTGGGTTATTTTAACCCAATGCATTGGGTTAAAAGTAACCCAACAGTTGAGTTAACTTTTTATTTTTATTCATGTCATTATTTTAATAAATAAAATACACATTTTCAAATACAGATTGTTTATTTGTAAGAAACAATACATACATTTTAAAATATACATTTTAAATGTCAAACTAAATATTATTATTATTATTATATTGTATACAATTAAATATGCAATTTCATGCTTTTAAGAGCACTCCAAAATTAATTAGGCACTGGTAAAACATCTACTTTACTATAAGAGAAAATATTAGTGATGTACATGTTTCTTGCTTGTACACTCTAAAAAATAACCCAAGTTGGGTTTTAACCCAGCGATTGGGCTGTTTTAACCCAGAAATTGGGTTGTTTTAACCGAACGATTGGGTTAAATGTTTGCTTAAAACAAGCTAATCGCTGGGTTAAAACAACCTAATCGCTGGGTTAAAACAAACTAATCGCTGGGTTAAAACAAACTAATCGCTGGGCTAAAACAAACTAATCGCTGGGCTAAAACAAACTAATCGCTGGGTTAAAGCAAACTAATCGCTGGGTTAAAACAAACTAATCGCTGGGCTAAAACAAACTAATCGCTGGGTTAAAACAAACTAATCGCTGGGTTAAAACAACCTAATTGCTGGGTTAAAACAAACTAATCGCTGGGTTAAAACAACCTAATCGCTGGGTTAAAACAAACTAATCGCTGGGTTAAAACAAACTAATCGCTGGGTTAAAACAACCTAATTGCTGGGTTAAAACAAACTAATCGCTGGGTTAAAACAAACTAATCGCTGGGCTAAAACAAACTAATCGCTGGGCTAAAACAAACTAATCGCTGGGTTAAAGCAAACTAATCGCTGGGTTAAAACAAACTAATCGCTGGGCTAAAACAAACTAATCGCTGGGTTAAAACAACCTAATCGCTGGGTTAAAACAACCTAATCGCTGGGTTAAAACAAACTAATCGCTGGGTTAAAACAACCTAATCGCTGGGTTAAAACAAACTAATCGCTGGGTTAAAACAAACTAATCGCTGGGTTAAAACAACCTAATTGCTGGGTTAAAACAAACTAATCGCTGGGTTAAAACAAACTAATCGCTGGGTTAAAACAAACTAATCGCTGGGTTAAAACAAACTAATCGCTGGGTTAAAACAAACTAATCGCTGGGTTAAAACAACCTAATCGCTGGGTTAAAACAAACTAATCGCTGGGTTAAAACAAACTAATCGCTGGGTTAAAACAAACAAACTAATCGCTGGGTTAAAACAAACTAATCGCTGGGTTAAAACAAACTAATCGCTGGGCTAAAACGAACTAATCGCTGGGTTAAAACAAACTAATTGCTGGGTTAAAACAAACTAATCGCTGGGTTAAAACAAACTAGTCGCTGGGTTAAAACAAACTAGTCGCTGGGTTAAAACAAACTAGTCGCTGGGTTAAAACAAACTAATTGCTGGGTTAAAACAAACTAATCGCTGGGTTAAAACAAACTAGTCGCTGGGTTAAAACAAACTAGTCGCTGGGTTAAAACAAACTAATCGCTGGGTTAAAACAAACTAGTCGCTGGGTTAAAACAAACTAGTCGCTGGGTTAAAACAAACTAGTCGCTGGGTTAAAACAAACTAATCGCTGAGTTAAAACAAACTAATCGCTGGGTTAAAACAAACTAATCGCTGGGTTAAAACAAACTAATCGCTGGGTTAAAACAACCTAGTCGCTGGGTTAAAACAAACTAATCGCTGGGTTAAAACAAACTAATCGCTGGGTTAAAACAACCTAATTGCTGGGTTAAAACAAACTAATCGCTGGGTTAAAACAAACTAATCGCTGGGTTAAAACAAACTAATCGCTGGGTTAAAACAAAATAATCGCTGGGTTAAAACAAACTAATCGCTGGGTTAAAACAAACTAATCGCTGGGTTAAAACAAACTAGTCGCTGGGTTAAAACAAACTAATTGCTGGGTTAGTC
>CM042244.1:4626740-5166740 GCA_023566225.1 Romanogobio albipinnatus
GACTGTGGAAACTTTACACTGGACCTCAAGCAACGTGGATTGTGTGCCTCTCCTCTCTTCCTCCAGACTCTGGGACCCTGATTTCCAGAGGAAATGCTAAATTTACTTTAATCAGAGAACATAACTTTGGACCACTCTGCAGCTGTCCAGTCCTTTTTGTCTTTAGCCCAGGCGAGACGTTTCTGACGCTGTCTGTTGTTTAAGAGTGGCTTGACACAAGGAATGCGACAGCTGAAACCCATGTCTTGCATACGTCTGTGCGTGGTGGTTCTTGAAGCACTGACTCCAGCTGCAGTCCACTCTTTGTGAATCTCCCCCACATTTTTGAATGTGTTTCGTTTCACAATCCTCTCCAGGGTGCGGTTATCCCTATTGCTTGTACACTTTTTTTCTACCACATCTTTTCCTTCCCTTCGCATCTCTATTAATGTGCTTGGACCAAGCGGCAACCTCCCGCAGTTTCTCTTGAAGCCAATACGGAAGTGCCTCAAACTGCAATTCATCGACTGGCCGCTAGGGACAGGCTCCAGAAGAGAGCAGAATCTCATTGAGCCCCATGTTAAAATGGCCAACTTTAGAGCAGAATAAAACATGTTTACAGTCTGGTACAAATTGTGCTTTTGGTCTATACGGCTCATTTTGCCCTTCATGACAACTGTGAGGGGGGTGAATTTTTTTATAACTCATTCGTTTACATTATATAAAGCCTTAAAATTCAGCATAATTAAGGGCGTGGCCATTTCGAGTGACAGGTGGATAGCCATTTATCTGCTGTCTGTTAGTCACGCGTCACTTAAGCTCCGCCCACGTCCCGCCTTTTTGCCCATTTTCTGTTATCCGGGAGTGACGCGCGATGACGTGCTGCCAAGATGGCTCGTCCCTACTTTGCGCTTCAGAACGGCTCATCAGAATCCTATGGGTGACGTCACGGACACTACGTCCATATTTTTTTACAGTCTATGGCTTGGACACAGAGCTCTGTGAACAGCCAGCCTCTTTTGCAATGACCTTTTGTGTCGTGCCCTCCTTGTGCAAGGTGTCAATGGTCGACTGTGGTCAAGTCAGCAGTCTTCCCCATGATTGTGTAGCCTACAGAACTAGACTGACAGAAAATTTAAAGGCCTTTGCAGGTGTTTTGAGTGAATTAGCTTATAATCATCAAAATTAAAAGAAATAAACATTCGAAATGTATCAGTCTGTGTGTAATGAATGAATATAATATACAAGTTTCACTTTTTGAATAGAATTAGTTAAATAAATCAACTTCTAATTATATGACCAGCACCTGTATATCTCATAAACACTTGGCCTTCTACCACCGCATACTCTCTTGGTTCATTGTGATGATAGTTTAGTGTCCCCACTTTCATTGTCAAACACAGAACACATATTGAGAGGGGGACCTGGATTGGTCCATAGAGCTATCCTGACAAGACCACTGTGCTGAGACAGCTGAAAACTGCCTAGCGGTGATGAACAATGAGCAGTGATCACCAGGTCACAATAGTAATAAAACAAAGAGCCTGCTTTCCAGAAGGCCAGGCCACCATAAAGAGGCATGCGCTGGTGGCTATTGCCGTTTAGCTGAGGGGAGGTCAGTGGATATTCACGCCCGTGGTCATGTCTATGGACTAATAGTGACCTGTCACTTAAAAAGCATCTGGACAGGAATGCCTCTGCCACGACGCCGATCCTCCTTCCTGGGCCAGGCCGCTGCGGAGCGGCCCGGCGGTGTGGGCCGCATGAGTGCGGCAGGGACCTCTACGCCTCGGGGGGTGTTTGTAGGCATGGCTCCCACTGGCGGTACCAGCAGCCTGGGCACACGCGTGTCCCGCAGAGCTCTGGGCATCAGCAGCGTGTTTCTGCAGGGCTTCAGAAGCACCAGCGTTCCTGTGGTGACCCTTCCCGGGGATCGAGGTCACCAGTACGGCTGCGACAGCCTTAACACATGCCTGCTGGAGTATCGCGATAAAGTCCACGCTCTGGAACAACTCAACCAACAACTGGAGAAACAGATCAGACAGTCCTTAGATAGGAGAGCTGCCAGTGCTGGGACATGGACTGGCCTAAAACAAGACTGGGAGGATGTTTATGTACAGGTAGGAGGGTGTTTGATAGCATTTATATTTCTATATTAAACATCAAACAGGTCAAATAGTATATCATTTCGGTAACACTTAATTTTAGGGTTCAATTATCACTATTAACTAGTTGCTTATTAGCATGCATATTACTAGGATATTAACTGTTTATTAGTCCTTATAAAGCATATATTAATGCCTTATTCTGTATGACCGTATTCTGCATCCCTTAATCCTACCCAATACCTAAACTTAAATGCTAGAAAAACTACTTTACTAACTATTTATTCGCAATAAATTAGGAGTTTATTGAGGCAAAAATCATAGTTAATAGTGAATATGTGTTCCCCATACTCAAGTGTTACCATAATTTCTTATATCTAAATGTCCTTATTTCCCTTGTCAAAAAAATCCTACTGGAATTTCAGTTTATCCTCTAGGATCTTATTGAATTCTTTGGACATTCTGATTTATTTTAATGGAATTTCACTTGTCCTGTGATATTTTTTATTATTACTTTTTATTTAAAAAATTACTTTTAAAATGAATTACTTTTTAAAATAACTTTTTTTAGAGTAACAGTGTCACTAGTAGTTCTTGAAGTTTTTCCTTCTTTACTCTGAATGAAGTCATAAAATGCATCACTAGTCACTCTTCAAGGACTACTAGTGATCTGGACCATTATTTTAAAGTGAAAAATATGTTTTTTCACTTTAAAATAAAGATCCAGATCACTAGTAGTTCCTGCATAGTGACTAAGTAACCCTTGAGTAACTAGTGATGCATTTTATGAATTTATTCAGAGTAAAAATATGATTGATTACGTCTCAGACACACAATAATGTTCTTTATGATTTGTCAGTTAGTTAATAGTTATGAGGCTAATCTCATTCAGTAAGTATTGATTACGTAACAAGGTACTATCTCCTAAATTTGATATTACTTACTGATTAGTTAAAGGGTTAGTTCATCCAAAAATGAAAAAAATTTAAATATTACTCACCCTCATGTTGTTCGGTAAGATCACTCTCAAGATCCATTAATGCACTAAAAACATATTTAAATGTGAGTACAGTGGTTCAATATTAATATTATAAAGCGACGATAATATTTTTGGTGCGCCAAAAAACCCGAAATAACGACTTATATAGTGATAACCGATTTCAAAACACTGATTCATGAAGCTTATCGAATCAGCGAGTCAATTCCAAAGTCACGTGATTTCAGCAGTTTGACACGCGTTCCGAATCCTGATTCGACTCACTGATTCACGAATGGTTCGAATCTTCATGAATCAGTGTTTTGAAATCGGTAATCACTATTTAAGTCGTTATTTCGTTTTTTTTGGCGCACCAAAAATATTATTGTCGCTTTATAATATTAATATTGAACCACTGTACTCACATGGACTGATTTGAATATGTTTTTTAGTGCATTAATGAATCCTGAGAGTATAAATTGCTTATGCAGGCCTCACTGAGCCTTCAGATTTCAACACAAATATCTTCATTTGTGTTCCAATGATTGAACGCCATAAGGGTGAGTAATAAATTACATTATTTTAATTTCTGGGTGAACTAACCCTTTAAGCTTGTTTCTATATTAGTTAGTAGTAGGCTAGTAGCTGAAGTGTTAATGCAGTACTACTCATTAGTCCTGCATGGTTACCTATTAATGACAGATCATTACTCTTAACCCGTTTTGCTTCTAGTAGCCTACATGCTAACATCTTCCTGCCTCCTCTAAGGTCAGTGAGGCCATCCTGGACAACGCTCGACTTATGCTCCAGACGGAGAATGTCCAAGCCAATGCTGAGGACTTCAAAGACAGGTGTGAGTGTGATTTTGATAGTTTTCTGGATGAACAGGTTTCCAGCAAACGGCCTATTGTGTGTTTTCCCGCATGATTGTGTAGGTACGAGAGTGAGCAGCCGTTCCGTAAAGCAGTGGAGGAGGAGATTACCTCTCTGTACAAAGTCATCGATGACGCAAACCTGACCAGGAGTGACCTGGAGAATGAGATTGACAGCATGAAGAATGAGCTGATGAATCTGGAGCAAAAGCACATGGAGGTGAAATAAGACCAGCTCAATGATAGGATTCTCTGTGAGTTTCAGTGTTCAGGATCTCCTTTCGCTCTTCTTCAGGATGTTAGAGTGCTCTATAAGCAGATGTCCGGGCGTGAGGTGGATGAGCCGGATGCTCCCACTGAGACCAGCCTGGACCAGATTCTAGCTTTCATCCGTTCCCACTGGGAGAAGGTCATTGAGAGGAACCGTGCTGAGGCTGATGCCTACATTGAGTGCAAGGTAAACCATAGAATGTGATTTTTAGTTTAGAAAATGGTAATAAAATATGACAAGAACTCAGAGTTAAACTCATAACTCATCTTGATAATGTCAGATAACTTTGATAGAAAGGGATGCAATGGATTACAATCAACCAATCAGCTGTTAAATTTAACTACACAATTAGATAATACCAATTTAGATCAACCAATGACCAAGCAATGCTACATTTTGTTCAGTCTGTGGTGTCAAAGGTCACATTAGCAAATTAAAGATAAGAACACTTCAGCAAAACATGCTCAGCTCAAAGTGTTGGAATCAATTTGGTCACAAATGTTTATCAATTTTAGTCACTTTATGAATAATTTTTAGGTATAATAGGTCACAGTTTACATTATTTTGCTATCTACTAGTAAAAAATAATATCTGGTGTCTGAATAATTTTTGGTTTAATTGTATATACATTGTAAAATAATACATTAAATAACATGAATTCATTTATTTTTACACTACCGAGTCAGTAAGATTTTAAATGTTACAAAATATTTCAATTTTAAATAAATGTCTAAATTATTTAAGAATCTTGAAAAAAAATGTATAATCGTTTCCACAAAAGTATTAAGCAGCACAACTGTTTGGTTCTTTATCTTTATCTTATCTGAAAATAAGAAAAGTTTCTTGAGCACCAAAGCTTGTTAGAAAAATTCTTACAGATCCCAAACTTTTCAACGGCAGTACTAAATATTCAACTATATTACTGATCAGCTCATTTAAATTATCATACAGTCATAATTAAGAGATAAAATGTTGAAAATATGATTTTAAAGTCCTCATTATTAGATAAAAAGTCAAAAATATGACATGCTAAGTCATAATTGTAAGATAAAATGTTGAAAATATGATTTTAAAAGTCCTCATTATTAGATAAAATTTTGAAAATATGACATGCTAAGTCACAATTATTAGCTAAAATGAAAAATATGACATGCTAAGTCATAAATGTAAGATCAAATGTTGAAAATATGATTTTAAAGTCCTCATTATTAGATAAAAAGTCAAAAATATGACATGCTAAGTCATAATTGTAAGATAAAATGTTGAAAATATGATTTTAAAGTCCTCATTATTAGATAAAAAGTCAAAAATATGACATGCTAAGTCATAAATGTAAGATCAAATGTTGAAAATATGATTTTAAAGTCCTCATTATTAGATAAAAAGTCAAAAATATGACATGCTAAGTCATAATTGTAAGATAAAATGTTGAAAATATGATTTTAAAAGTCCTCATTATTAGATAAAATTTTGAAAATATGACATGCTAAGTCACAATTATTAGCTAAAATGAAAAATATGACATGCTAAGTCATAAATGTAAGATCAAATGTTGAAAATATGATTTTAAAGTCCTCATTATTAGATAAAAAGTCAAAAATATGACATGCTAAGTCATAATTGTAAGATAAAATGTTGAAAATATGATTTTAAAAGTCCTCATTATTAGATAAAATGTTGAAAATATTACATGCTAAGTCATAATTATTAGCTAAAATGAAAAATATGACACGTTAAGTCATAATTGTAAGATAAAATGTTGAAAATATGATTTTAAAAATCCCCATTAGATAAAAAGTCAAAAATATGGCGTGCTAAGTCATTGTGAGATGAACAGTTGAAATTAGGACTTTAATTTTTTTTTTAGAATTTTTATCTCAGAATTTTAAGTCAAAATTCCTAAAATGTTGGTCAAAAGGCCTAATTATGAGATAAAATTAGATTTTAAAAAGTCTAAATTATGACCAAAGCACACACTAAGACATTTACGAGATTAAATCATGCTTGTTTTTTTTTTAACGCACTTTAGATTTTTTGATTCACACTTATAATAATAATAATAATATTTACATTATTGTTTTTATTGTGCAATTTTTTTTACATGCGTTTTTACATTTTGAAATCAGTTTTTAACAGAAATGAATCAATCAAAAACTTAGTTTAGCTTTTGATCTAAAACACAACTCATTTCCTATGATCACTGTAAAGCTGAAGCATCTGTGTGTGAAGAGAGCTGGAGAAATAAACGGGACTAGTGTAATTATATGATCAAATAAATATATACAACATATATTTTATTACTGGAAATTTAAAAAAAATATCTGAAATGTATAAACGCTGCACAAGTATTGTACGTTACTACAGATAATTTCCATCAGGACCACGTTGGGGTCCCGATCACCTTGTTGGGATTTATTTTGCAATCCAACAGGCCGAATATTATCCCTGTCATAACATGAAAATCCCTCATGTGTGTGAATGTGCAGCAGGCGTGCAGTGTGAACAGTAAGCTGAGTCCAGAAGAAGAGGAGCTTGAGAGTCTGAAGACAGAATGCAATGATGCCGGGTGCAAGATTCAGAGTCTGCAGGCCGAGACGGAGTCTATCAGAGCTCTGGTAGGACAACCTTCTCAAAGTGTGATGCAAAAATCATAGTCATGAAATGAAAAATGACATGCTAAGTCATAATTATAAGATTAAATCTTGAAAATATGATTTTAAAAGTCCTCATTATTAGATAAAAAGTCAAAATATGGCATGCTAATTCATAATTATAAGATAAAAAGTCAAAATATGACATGCTAAGTCATAATTGTTAGATAAAAAGTCAAAATATGCCATGCTAAGTCATAATTATAAGATAAAATGTTGAAAATATGATTTTAAAAGTCTTCATTATTAGATAAAAAGTCAAAATATGGCATGCTAAGTCATAGTTATAAGATAAAATGAAAAATATGGCATGCTAAGTCATAATTGTAAGATAAAATGTTGAAAATATGATTTTAAAAGTCCTCATTATTAGATAAAAAGTCAAAAATATGACATGCTAAGTCATAATTATAAGATAAAATGTTGAAAATATGATTTTAAAAGTCCTCATTATTAGATAAAAAATCAAAATATGGCATGCTAAGTCATAATTATAAGATAAAATGAAAAATATGGCATGCTAAGTCATAATTATAAGATAAAATTAAAAATATGACATGCTAAGTCATAATTATAAGATAAAATTAAAAATATGCCATGCTAAGTCATAATTATAAGATAAAATGTTGAAAATATGATTTTAAAAGTCCTCATTATTAGATAAAAAGTCAAAAATATGACATGCTAAGTCATAATTATAAGATAAAATGAAAAATATGGCATGCTAAGTCATAATTGTAAGATAAAATGTTGAAAATATGATTTTAAAAGTCCTCATTATTAGATAAAAAGTCAAAAATATGACATGCTAAGTCATAATTGTAAGATAAAATGTTGAAAATATGATTTTAAAAGTCCTCATTATTAGATAAAAAGTCAAAAATATGACATGCTAAGTCATAATTGTAAGATAAAATGTTGAAAATATGATTTTAAAAGTCCTCATTATTAGATAAAAAGTCAAAAATATGACATGCTAAGTCATAATTATAAGATAAAATGTTGAAAATATGATTTTAAAAGTCCTCATTATTAGATAAAAAGTCAAAAATATGACATGCTAAGTCATAATTATAAGATAAAATGTTGAAAATATGATTTTAAAAGTCCTCATTATTAGATAAAAAGTAAAAAATATGACATGCTAAGTCATAATTATAAGATAAAATGTTGAAAATATGATTTTAAAAGTCCTCATTATTAGATAAAAAAAATCAAAATATGGCATGCTAAGCCATAATTATAAGATCAAATGTTGAAAATATGATTTTAAAAGTCCTCATTATTAGATAAAAAGTCAAAATATGCCATGCTAAGTCATAATTATAAGATAAAATGTTGAAAATATGATTTTAAAAGTCTTCATTATTAGATAAAAAGTCAAAATATGACATGCTAAGTCATAATTATAAGATAAAATGAAACATATGACATGCTAAGTCATAATTATGATATAAAATGTTGAAAATATGATTAAAAAATTTGGAGATAAAAATTCTAAAAAAAAATTAAAGTAAAAATTCCAAAAATTTTGGTAAAAAGTCCTAATTATGAGAGAAAATTAGATTGAAAAAGTCTAAATTATAAGACTTCTCAAAAGTGTGATGCAAAAATCATAAATCAATATTCACTACGTCTGATCGCTGCAGAAACGAGGCCTGGAGAACGCCCTCAACGACGCCAAGCACTGGCATGGCATCGAGCTCCAAAATCTGGGCTCTGTTATCGGAAAGCTGGAGGGCGAGCTCATCGAAGTCCGTGGGGACATCGAGCAGCAGCGTCGGGACTATGAAACCCTGCTCAACAACAAGATGAAGCTGGAGCTGGAGATCGGAACATATCACGGGATCCTGGACGGAGAGGAGAGCAGATTCAATTCAACGTGAGGCTCATTTTCGGTCTGTTTATGACAGGAGGACGACGACTGTGAAAACAACTAACACCCTGACTTCATCCTCTTTTCTCAGAAGTAGAAACGAGTTTCATTTTCTGTGATGTTGCTCAGATCTCTCGGGGGATGTTGTTTGTAACCACAGTGTTGTTCTGTACTGTAGGTTCCCCGGCGGTTCTTCGGTACCTGAGGGACGAACTGATCCCACAACATCTGAACCGCAGAGCTCTTCACAGACGGAAGGAGGTACGGTTTCAATGGAGTAGATTTCATCTACAAAATAGACAGTGGCAAGAAAAAGTGTGTGAACCGCTTGCAGAATCTGTGAAAATGGGAATAATATTACAGGGTTCCCACGCTTCTTGAAAGTTCTTGTATTTCAGACACATGGATTCAAGGCCTGGAAAGTACTTGAAAACAAACATAGGTCCTTGAAAGTGCTTGCATTAAGCATGAACTGCATTTTGTTAGAGTAGCATGGTGCTATTACAACAATTGGCCTTCATGCGCTGCCAAAGCCAGAGCAAAACAGCATTACGGGAGGTCAAATTAGTGGGTAATCGGACAAATAGTGGTTCCGTGGGAGTGGGCGTGGCCCGTGGGAAGTCAGCGGGGGTCCGGGGGTCATTTGCCCACTTTAGTGGGTAATCGGACAAATAGTGGGTTCGTGGATGTGGGGGCGTGGCCTGGGGGGGGGGGGGTCAGCGGGGGTCCTGGGGGGTGGCTGGTCAGAGGGGGTCCGGGAATCGGGGGGAATCAGGAAAGCGTCCACTTGCAGCCTAAACGAATGGCCCGAGATCCCATTGAACTAATGGGGCCGTGGACCTGGTGGTGGCGGCACACTGTGGGTGAAGGCAGTACTGCATCTGTGGGCCTCAGACTTGGGGGGGCTCCCGTCCGGCACCCGGTGGGGTCAGGCCCCCCAAAACCCGATCAGGGTCATCGAGTGGCCGAGGAGGGTCGGCGGGCGTTGTCAGCCGAACCCACAAAAATTTTGGGGGGACGGGGCGCAGCATCCGAGAACAGCCTACCACGAACCCACTATCTAATGGGCCGTTTGGACGCTTTACGAATCCTGGGACTACCTAGAGGAAGCTGTTTCAATATATTTCTGCTGTTCCAGAAGCGCCATCTACAGTCAAAAGCACTATTGGGACGGTAATTGTTACTCTGTATTTTCCTCATTGACAGGGGCTAGTCAGTGATTTTATTGCTGTGTAAATCCAGAATGTCTGTTTTTCTCCGACCACCCGTGTAAAAATCCCCCGGCCGAATGACCTACTGTTTTAGACAAACACAGAGGTCGTGTGGTGATTTAATTGCCGTCTGAATCCACATCTCTGAGTTTTCAAGATGAGATCACTTCAAAATTAACTGTTTATATCCCTTTTGACCACTGCAGGCCACCGTACGGTTGCGCTTTGCTGTAATTTGGATGCATTTTAAAGATCTAGACTTTCCTTACTGAAAGGCTGGCAAGTATTTACAAGAGCAATATTTCATCACCGCTCAAAAAATAAAAATAAAAGCACGTAAACATTTGAAATGGGCCGTTATTACGGCAGCGATTATATCTGTTAAATATAATATATGTGCAGCTCTTAAAAGCCTTCAAATTGATTTTTAAAAAGGTACAGGTGATTTAATAAATAATTTTGCATATTTTTAATGCCTAACAATTAACTTCACTATCTCTATTAGATTCTCTATTCACTATTAGATTAACTATCTTTTCATTTAATTGCAAAATTCATGTATACAATGTTATCTCTATATTTTTGTGTTTTAATTAAGTAATGATTAAAAAAAAAAACTAAAACTAGTGTGAAATAAATGTTAGAAGCCGGACAAACTGCATCTGTCGTTAAAGCTCGCTCGCTCTTGTACACCAGCCTCTTTCCTCATTGGATTTTGTAAAGTTGGAAATTGTATTTTAGTTGTCAGCATATGCTTTAGCGTTACTGCATTAATGATAGACACAGGTACAGTAGGGATTTGATATATTGGCAGTAACACACACACCTTAATCGTATTTATTGTGCTTGATTTAAAATAAAAGGTGCTTTAAAAAGTCCTTGAATCTGGTGTTCATGAAAGAGTGGGAACCCTAATAGAAGAGATCATACAAAATGCATGTTGTTGTTTATTTAGTGCTGTCCTGAATAAGATATTTCACATAAAAGATGTTTACATATAGTCCACAAGACAAAACAAAAGCTGAATTTATTCAAATGATTGATTCTCAATCCTGTGTCTCGTTCCCTGATGATCCACGGCTGTGTGTGTGTGTGTGTGTGTGTGTGTCGTTCGCTGATGATCCACGGCTGTGTGTGTGTGTGTGTCGTTCCCTGATGATCCACGGCTGTGTGTGTGTGTGTCGTTCCCTGGTGATCCACGGCTGTGTGTGTCGTTCCCTGATGATCCACGGCTGTGTGTGTGTGTGTGTGTGTGTGTGTCGTTCCCTGATGATCCACGGCTGTGTGTGTGTGTGTGTGTGTGTTTCGTTCCCTGATGATCCACGTGTGTGTGTGTGTTTGCCTGATGATCCACGGCTGTGTTTGTTTGTGTGTGTGTGTGTGTGATGGTTGTTCATGAGTCTCTTGTTTGTCCTGAGCAGTTAAACTGACCAACATCTTTTCACACTGAGGACGATTGAGGGACTCAAACACAACTATTACAAAAGCTTCACACATTCACTGATGCTCCAGAAGGAAACACAACGCATTAAGAGCTGGGGGTGAAAACTTTTGAACAGGATGATGTCCAAATGTTTCTTTTGTTTAAATATTAAAAAAAATGAATGTAGTACTGCCCTTCAGAAGCACCATAAGACACTTGCATGTTTTCCAGAAGACAAATTAAGTAAAATTTCCCTTGATTTTCAAATTCAAAAAGTTTTCACCCCCAGCTCTTAATGCGTTTCCTTCTGGAGCATCAGTGAATGTGTGAAGCTTTTGTAATAGTTGTGTTTGAGTCCCTCAATCGTCTTCAGTGTGAAAAGATGTTGGTCAGTTTAACTGCTCAGGACAAACAAGAGACTCATGAACAACCATCACACACACACACACAGACACACAGCCGTGGATCATCAGGGAACGACACACACAGCCGTGGATCATCAGGGAACGACACACACACACACACACACAAACAAACACAGCCGTGGATAATCAGGGAAAGACACACACACACACACACAGCCGTGGATCATCAGGGAACGACACACACACACACACACACACACAAACAAACACAGCCGTGGATCATCAGGGAACGACACACACACACACACACGCACAGCCGTGGATCATCAGGGAACGACACACACACACACACGCACAGCCGTGGATCATCAGGGAACGACACACACACACACACACACACACACACACGCACAGCCGTGGATCATCAGGGAACGAGACACAGGATTGAGAATCAATCATTTGAATAAATTCAGCTTTGTTTCGTCTTGTGGACTATATGTAAACATCTTTTATGTGAAATATCTTATTCAGGACAGCACTAAATAAACAACAACATGCATTTTGTATGATCTCTCTTATTTAGTTTAAATGATTCCCATTTTCACAGATTCTGCAAGCGGTTCACACACTTTCTTGCCACTGTAGTTCTGTAGAAAATATGAAGAGTTGATCCGAGGCTTTTTGGAGATTAAAAAAACATTGATTTCCTTTGTCAGGTTCTAATGCTC
Source organism: Romanogobio albipinnatus (assembly GCA_023566225.1). Taxonomy (NCBI): domain Eukaryota; kingdom Metazoa; phylum Chordata; class Actinopteri; order Cypriniformes; family Gobionidae; genus Romanogobio; species Romanogobio albipinnatus. The sequence continues at coordinate 4,639,198 of CM042244.1, forward strand.
CTGGTGCTCCAGAAGAACGAAAGAAAGAATGAAATATTTCATTAATCTCATAAATTTGTTTCTCTTCACTTGTAATTTACAGCATCTATATAACTACACGATTGCTGTGCAGGATATGAAATAAATAAAAACATAAGACATAAATTAAAGAAACATCATTTTTATTTAGCATTTAGCTGAAGATTTTATTTACCAGTTGCTTGATTCCATATCCTGATCATATATGCATATATCCTGTTTTACTCCCACGGGTACCAAAGCCATAAATGATAGTGTGGGAAATATGAATAATTGACTATGGTCGAAACTGAAGCTCCTTAACACCGTAATGACACCTTGTGGTTATAATGACACGTCTATGAAACAGCCACTTAGACGTTACTTCAAATCCATGTTATCGTTCTGAACTATCATTTCTTTGTTTAGGAAATCCTCAAATAGCACGTTTACTGCATGCATGGGAGAAAAACGCAAAAAGACAACGGCTGACTGACATTTCTAGTACAAATAGGCAACAATAGTGTGTTTTTAAGAAAAAAACAGTCCGCATTTACACTAATTTAAGCAGTTTACTTAAATATATTAAATATTTTTGTATATAAAAAAGTGCAAAATGTTAAGCAATGACATAGTATACATTAATAACAAGTTATTCTTTCCAACAGAGATGTTATATGAATTATGCATAATACAGCAGATTTCATTTCTCTGGTCTCGTTGGGTCTCCGATAACTGAGAAGCATCCAGCACAGTAACGGGCCGGTTTCTTTGTGTTAGCAGAATTGGCCCTTTTCAGACGGAATCCAAGACTGCTGACCCTCACGTCCTATGAACATCAGCACAGCTGTAATACTCTACATATTAACACACACACACACACAACACAACACAAACACACTTCTCACCTGTGAGTTTCCTAGTGTTACACTTTCTGACGGCTGTGGATCTGATGCTTGGACCAGTAGAGGTGTCTGTAAGATGAACAACACATGTCAATATAACCATGATATGTTTTGGGGTTATTCCCATTTAATAAGAAGAGTGTTATACCTTCTGAAGTGGCTCCATGGGAAAAGCAGCTGAGAAGTTCAGCACGGAGATGAGCAGCAACACCAGCAGGGCTCTTTGCATGTTCCCAGTCATCCTTCACGCTCACACTAACGGTGAACAGGCACGCGTCTCTTCAATTAAACACCACTCAAAGGGTGTGACCCGAAGTTGTTGTGCGTCACAGGGAAAATTACGGCACAGGGCGGCATTGTGTCCATAAAATCAATGTTTATTTAAGACATTATGTACGAATATTTTAGTCCCACACAAAAGATCTCGGTTAATGCCGTTCCTTCAGGTTAAACGGAAATGTTTCTAAAAGATAAACAGGACGACCGATTCGATATTTGTCCCAGTTGAGCTCTCCCATCTCATACGGAGGTAGCTGAGGAATATATTCAAACACATACAGAAAATGTGATCCATATATATATATATTAGATTTCTGTAAAACGTAAACTTGATTCTCATTAATGTGACTTATAAACTACAATGTGCAACGCTATAAAAAGAAGAACGATTAGAGCTAATAATAAATTAAAAGAAATACTGCATCACAATTGGAAGTTAATACAAATATCAATCATGAAATAAAATCAGCAGAGAAATGCAGTATTGGTAATGTGAGAGAGAAAATATAAACCGTGTTAAAAATTCACAGTCGGTAATCCTAAATTCAGAAAAAGTTAATACGTCTATACAGTCATAAACCATAATTTGGACATTTTTTGCACAAAGCACGAGGGAACGCTCTATTTAAATCTCACATGATTCCTCCCAAACTCTGTCAGTTAATGTCCATTTCACTCTCCCTCTTTTTGGTATGTGTGCTGATTCTCAAAAACACGAGAGAAAATTAGACATGGGATTAGATGGGCACATCGCAACCCATCCATCCGGTACATCGAGCTGGTGATCAGCAATCCCAAAATCAAAACCATCTACACATTAAAACCTGACCAAAAACAATTCAAGTCAATAAAGTGGTGAAATCATAGTCCATGTAAAGTGGAAAGTCATGGCACATCGAGCAGATGTTTTGCGCGGACACATAAGAGGTCATTTGTTAAACGTCCATCGTGTTCTGCCAAACGGCAACATTCACTATGAGCAATATCCCAAATCGATTAGTACTTGACTTCTTGATCAAATAGAATTAAAAACAGCTTTATCCTCATTAAATCATACCTACTTGATTATACTCTCCCAATTATGGCATGGGTTAACAGTGGTTAGCTTTCACCTGTCTAGAAATCTAAATTGGCTTCCAGTTTTAGAAGAATAAAACGGCAAATTTATATGCGTACGTGATATTACCCAACAACCGATGCTTAAAAAGGGCCCAGAATTCACGCAAAACAGTGCAAAAGTGCGTTTTTTTTAGCAGAAGTGCGGCCCATGTGAATGTCTAGAATAGGATTATGTCACCATTAAAGGTGTACTGGCATATCCGCTTTAGGCTTTTCTTCGAATAAAAGCCTGAATAATGGTACCTCTGATGCAAACGTGAGCCGAGATCTAGATTAATCAGTACAAAAATCTCTTAAAATAATCAAAATGTCCTTTCGGGTCGAGGGAGCTTGTGGCGTTAAGTTGGCTGTAAGGGTATACAGCCTACCCCTACCCCGCCCTCATGGTTAACCATCGGTGCCATAAGCGTCCAGCGGTTCGTTTCTGGGTCGTACATTTCCAAAGAGCTGAGATTGGACTGTCCATCATAACCTCCCACTGCATAGAGTCGACCGCAGTTGGCCACTAGAGAAATGCGGCTGCGTCGAGTGTTCATGGCCACTAGGTGGCTCCACTGATCTGTTATTGAGCTGTACACCTCAGCTCCACTGAGGAACGCAGAGCCGTCATAACCTCCTGCCACGTACAGATTGCTGCCCACGGCTGCAGCACCGTGTCGACAGCGCTTGTTTATCATGGGAGCAACGGGGTGCCATAATGCTGTATGCTGGTTATAGTACTCCACCTAGTGGCAGAGACATGAAACCACAAGGAGTATTCACAACTTCACATATTGGAGTATTTTGGCATTTATATCCTGTCAATTGAATGATGTCCACTTACCGTGTTGAAGATCTGTAGACCATCATGACCGCCTGAAACATATATTCTGCCCTCAAACACAGTAACACCAGCAGCACTGCGGCTCGCACTCATTTCTGTAACTATTGTCCATCTGGTAACACAAGAAACACATTCTGATTTCAAAAATGTTGCTATCGAACACGTCTTTACATTAAATATCAATACCTTCATTTCAATTATGAAAATAAACATCCATGTAATAAGTAAACACTGCTTCAGGTAATTATTCAAATAATCAGCCAGTAATAAATCAAATAACACAGAAAGAAATGATAATAGAACAAAGAATATTAATGACATTAGTTTGCTATTTTTAACATAACATTATCAAATTAAACATTATATGTCATGGTTTTAATTTAATAAGTAAAAACTGCTATACTGTAATAATTACTTGATAAAAATTAAACAACATTATTATTAATGATATAATAGCAGTAGGTCTGTTAGGCTGTATTTACACTCTCTATCATTAAGCAGCGCTCTAGGGCAGTGGTTTTCAAACCCTGGGTCATGACCCAGACTTAAAAAATGGGTCGCCAGGATGATTTAAGGAAAATGTAGTTACATTAAAACAAATGGTTTTCATAAAATCAGTCTATAGGCCTATATAAAAGGAATAAATACGCAAAATATATTTGACTTAAATAATTAACATATTAACAAAAAGAAAGAAAAAAACGATGCCATAACTAAAGTTCCTCTGCTTGTTCATAACTGTGTGTGTGTTTTACAGTTCGAGTGTGTAACAAGACGGCTTGTGCGCACGTTTTGGTCAGACAACACGAGAATGCAAGTTGTTTTTCGCAAGTTATTGCGTTTAATAACTCTTTTTAACGTCAAGCAAGTCACATAAGTAACAGTCGTGTGCCCAGTCTATTCTCTATCCTAAAACGTACACTTTTCACAATGTTGAAGTAGCCTATTAAAATCATTCAGATATTGCGTGTCAAGTCAACTTTATTTATATAGCGCTTTTAACAATGCAGATTGTTTCTAAGCAGCTTTACAGTGTTAGACAGCAAAATAATGCAGCATAATTTTATTCAGCTGTATAGCCATTCAGGAGAAAACGGTGATGTCATCAGTTCATTTCAATTATCATACAGTGGCAGTGTGGGCTTTAGATCAGTAATTTAGTTTATATGGTTAATTTAGTTTAATAATCAGATTTATTTGGATATTTAGTTGAAAAAATTAAGACAAATTTAGTGTCCCCAACTGCGCACGCCAAGCCAGCTTGCAATATGCATATTGCGATATGTACATTTGCAATCAGTGTTAACTTTGACAGCATATTTTGATTTAGTTTTAGTCATAGTCTTTTGACTAAAATGCCATTTAGTTTTAGTCATATTTTAGTCACCTGAATTGTTTTTAGTTTTAGTCTAGTTTTAGTCGACTAAATCTACAGTAGATTACATAACCGACTGTCACTTGAACTGACATTTTGACATCATTTTGTTTTTTTAATTTCAGTTAACATTTATTTAATTTTAAGTAACAAAGATTTTTTTTTATGGTTTTAGTAAACTATTATAACCCTGATACTTTATTTATTATGTGTCAAATACTGGTCTTTCCTCCTGACTATGAATTAAATGGGAATGAAACTAAATACAGTTTATTGTGTATGCAAAAACGAATATATAATGCGTGACTTTTAATTATAAACCAGCTGGAAATACACCTGCATGAGCCTGTAGAAGCTCAACAGCGCTGTGTTTTCCAGCGGTTAGATCAGCACGTTCAAATCAAATGTGGCATCCGTTACACGGGACATCAGTTCTGACTGAATCTCTTCCCTAATCGTCCCTCCTTAGCATTTTCGTCTCGTTTTTATTTGTTGACAAAAATGACAGTTGATTTTCGTCATAGTTTTTGTCATCCAACACTAGTTTTGATTTAGTTATCGTCTCATTTTCGTCAGTGAAAAAAGGTTGTTGACGAAAATTATGACGAAAATTATTCATCAACGAAATTAACACTGTTTGCGATATTTCGATAATTTCTATGTATTGCGCAGCCCTATATCTAATACAAATTGAGCATCTCTAGTTGATTAGTAGAGTTACATAAGAGGTGATCTGGCGCTGGAGTGCGTTTGTGAAATCATGCAGAGCTCGTTTTCAGTATCGTTGGCTCGTGCACAGACTAGCGCTTCAATAGATTGCTGCTGCGGAGACTTTATTCGTTCCGTTGAAATCACAAAACGAAATGCACCCTAATGTGTCCCTGTTCTTGCAACATAAAGAATCTCTGCACGACAAAATAGTGTGTTATATAGCAGATGTAAGGATGAAACTATCGTCCCATTTCTGGACACACACACTCCTATCGCAGATTTTTTTATTTTATTTATTGACCTGAGGGAGGGGTTCTGGCAGACCAATTACAGCGCTTGCGGTCCGTGTAGAATTGACAAGTTGTTACATTTTTGGAGAGGTTCACGTCAGGGTACGTCGTAGGGTACGTATAAATCAGTCTTTACGCGCACACACACAACATGTTCCACACAAAAATGACTTTTTGATCCAAATATTTTGATCCACACAGTTATATGTGTTTTAAAGTCTTCTTAGTTTGTTTGTTTGTTTGTTCAACAAAATATTTTCCATTTCTTAAAATGCTGATTACTTGATTTGCAAATTAATCATGTGGCTAAACATCTTTAAAAAAATCTCACCTGTCAGTCTCTGGGGCATAGCACTCGACTGAATTTAGAGAGGACTTGCCATCATATCCACCACACACATATATATGGCCATCAACAACAACTGTTCCCATCGCACTGATGCAGGAGGAAGAGAAGACAGACCAAAAGCATCATATACAAGTGCATAAAACTCAAATTCTCAAATAATATATATTTACACAATTTCCTACCTGCGTTGAGTATTCATGCTAGCAACTTTTGCCCACGTGTCAGTGTCTGGGTTGTAAACCTCCACGGTTCTAAGGCGCGATTGACCGTCGTATCCACCGATGGCATAAAGCAGCCCATTCACAACAGCAACACCCACTCGACTGCGGGCTGTGCTCATAGGTTGGCATCGCTCCCAACAGTTTCCAATTGGATCAAATACCTCCACGACATTTAATGAGTCACCTGTGCATAAAACATTGACTCATTAACAACATCTGACACTTGACAGTAAATAACACGTGAGTTTTCTGAAAGGACAGTGTGAACGAGGAGGTACCAGCACTGTTGAGGCCCCCGACTGCATAGATTAACCCTGCGATGGACGTGCAACATCTCTGTCGGGTCTTGTAGGCTGGGAGGTGCGGCCGTCGCTCCGGCATCAAATGGTAATCTTTCGCCTCATCAACAAGGTCCCTGTTAGAGTAAAAGTCAAACGCATGTTCATGCATGGACACTTTTGGAAATGCACAAGCAATAAAAAATTATTAATCCCCATATCCTTTCAAAAAGTTCCATCCTCCTAATAATAATAATTGTTTAAATTACATTAAAAGCATGAAGTCACCATGAAATCAAAATTGTCCTTGAGTGTCTATTTACACCAAGTGCTAATAGCGTGCCTTGTTGGCAAGTGTTATTCACACTAGCTCCGCCTAACAATGCCTGTTTGGGCCAAACGAGATAAAAAGACACAAACGCATATTTCAACGTTTTCAGTGGCGCGATCAGTAAAACGTAAGGATTAAGGATCTAAGTTTTGACGCGATCGACCCGGGTTTGAATCCGCCTTTTGCAGAGCTCGCTCTTCTCTCTTTCCCCATCACATCAGAAAGGCATTTGCTTTCAATAAAAATTAAGAAAATGTTTTAAATGTGGAAATAAAGTGCCTAACGAAATGTTTAATAATAATAAAAGCATTTATTGGGTAGGGTTAGGGGTCGGTGTAGGGAGGGCTTTTATTGACCCTTTAAGGCGGCATCCATTTAATAATTTTTATAAATATAATCATTTACACTGTTATCATTGCATCCTATTTATGTACCACAATACTGAGGTGCAAATAGTATATGCATCTGTCAAAATAAAGTGTAAATTGCATGTAATTATTATTTACACATATTGCAAAGAACTACTTTTACATGGTTTAAATATAATATATCACTATTTGCACAGTGTAAATAGCTTATCGCTGAGAAAATGTTATTAACAGTGCAAATAGACAAAAAAAAAGAAAAATGATCTCTTCTCTGATTATGTTTAACATCGGACAAGACAACCTATCACTCACATGAGATCACAACAACAGCAAACAATGATGATCCAATCAATTTCCGATTACCAAAATCGCACTACATTTTGTTCTTGTTCGATTAGCCGTTTCACTCAGATATACAATCGCAATAGGGATGAAAAAATGTATCACAAATTATCAGAACTTCCCTATCATGCTGACTTGAACTTGAAGTATAGTATATACTGATAGATGCACTTTTATGATGGATAGATGCACTTTTATAATGATAGATGCACTTTTATGATGGATAGATGCACTTTTATAATGATAGATGCACTTTTATGATGGACGGATGCACTTTTATAATGGATAGATGCACTTTTATAATGGATAGATGCACTTTTATGATGATAGATGCACTTTTATAATGTATAGATGCACTTTTATAATGATAGATACACTTTTATGATGATAGATGCACTTTTATAATGATAGATGCACTTTTATGATGGATAGATGCACTTTTATGATGGACGGATGCACTTTTATGATGGACGGATGCACTTTTATAATGATAGATGCACTTTTATAATGACAGATGCTCTTTTATGATGGATAGATGCACTTTTATAATGAATAGATGCACTTTTATAATGATAGATGCACTTTTATGATGGATAGAAGCACTTTTATGATAAATAGATGCACTTTTATGATGGATAGATGCACTTTTATGATGGATGGATGCACTTTTATGATGGATAGATGCACTTTTATGATGGATGGATGCACTTTTTTGGACTTCAAAACAGAAACAGTCATTCACTGCCATTATAAAGCTTGGAAGAGCCAAGACATTTTTTTTATATAACTCTGATTGTATTCGTCTGAAAGAAGAATGTCATACACACCTAGGATGACTTGAGGGGGAGTAAATCATGGGCTAATTTTCATTTTTGGGTGAACTATCCCGTTGAATATTATATTGAAAATGTATTTTCTGCAGATTTGGATCCAAAAGGTCCATTTATAGAGCATAAGTTATCTGAAAGAAACATGCCTGCATTTGTGGCAGCAGCGTACGAGCTCATCTTGTTGGACTCTGTCAGCGAGGAATTGGGGTCGACATAGAGGCAGTCTGGTTTTAGACAGTAACTCCGGTAACCGTGACTCCCGCTCTTCACATGCATGTCGCACCCAAGCAAGCACTGCCTCAAAAACCTACAAACAACAAACAAGCTCAGGTTCTCTCTCATTTTTCAGAGTCTCGTTAAAGAAAACACCCAAAACTGTGAAACAATGAAAATGTGTGATTTACATCCATCATTCAGTACCATCCCGTTCTTGTGGCTTTAAATTTGTCATTAGAATCTGACCTGCTCCTCTGCTTGGATATTGAGCTCATCGCAGCCCACGAGCTCAAACACCTCCTCCGGCCGGAGGGCCAGGAACTCCTCGGACAAAGATACCTCCACAAAGTGCTGGTGAACGAAGATGTTGGCTGCATCGTAAAGTGTGGTGCACATCATAGTCTCTGCGAACTGCCGTACACCAAGGCAATTCTTCGGATGCAACCTGTAAATTAGAAGAGCAAGTCTAGAGCAATCTGTGTATGTGAAATTAATCACTTTCATATCGCCTTTTTATAATCTTTACAACTCCATAACCTGAGAGAGGCTTGTCACAGTTATTACTTAAAGGGATAGTTCACCCAAAAATGATAATTAGATTTTTTTTTTCTGTTTACCCCCAGGGCATCCAAGATACAGGTGTCTTTGTTTCTTCAGTCGAACACAAATGTAGATGTTTAACTCCAACCGTGTCAGTCGTGTAATGCATGTGAATGGTAGCAAAATCTATCTGAGTAAAAAAAAAAAACATCCATACTAAACCCTGCGACTCGTGACGACACATTGATGTCTTAAGACACGAAATGATCAGTTTGTGCGAGAAACCGAACAGTATTAATGTCATTTTGTACCTCTAATACACCACTATGCCCAACAGCCTGAGGTCTGTACACTATATGTTGCGTAAACTACGTCAGATCATGTACACTGACCTCCCGCACTGGAAGTGATCGGGCTGTTGGGCATAGTGGTGTATTAGAGGTACAAAATGACAAATACTGTTCCGATTTCTTGCACAAACCGATCGTTTCGTGTCTTAAGACATCAATGTGTCGTCACGAGCCGCAGGGTTTAAAGGGTTAGTTCACTTTTAAATAAACTTTTGCTGATATTTTACTCACCCCCATGTCATCCAAGATGTCCATATCTTTCTTTCTAAAGTCGAAAAGAAATTCAGTATTTTGATGAAAACATTCCAGGATTTTTCTCCATATAATGGACTTTAATGGGCTCCAAACGGTTCAAGGTCCAAATGACAGTTTCAGTGCAGCTTCAAAGGGCTTTAAACAATACCAGACGATGAATAAGGGTCTTATCTAGCGAAACGATTAGTTTCTGTGAGAAACAGAGCAGTATTTATGCTATTATTTTACCTCTTTTCAGACGAACGTGATCATCTCTGAGCTCCACCATAACTTCCGCTAAGTGGAAAGGAGCGTGGTCATAGATGTATACGTAGATGCCTCATTAGCGCCTGCACAGATCAGTAGAATGAGGAATCTATGATCGATATATCTATGACCAGGCTCACTTAGCGGAAGTTATGGTGGAGCTCAGAGATGATCACTATCGTCTGAAAAGAGGTAAAATAATAGCATAAATACTGCTCGGTTTCTCACCGAAACTAATCGTTTCGCTAGATAAGACCCTTATTCATCGTCTGGTATCGTTTAAAGCCCTTTGAAGCTGCACTGAAACTGTCACTTGGACCTTGAACCGTTTGGAGCCCAGTGAAGTCCATTATATGGAGAACAATCCTGGAATGTTTTCATCAAAAAAATTAATTTCTTTTTGACTGCAGAAAGAAAGACATGGACATCTTGGATGACATGGGGGTGAGTAAAATATCAGCAAAAGTTTATCTAAAAGTGAACTAATCCTTTAATATGGATTTGTATGTGCATGTACTCTCATACTCTCATTTGCTACCATTGACATGCATTATACGACTGACAGACTGCAACGGTTGGAGTTAAACCTCTTTAAGTCCCCTGTATCTTGGATGCCCTGGGGGTAAACATCACATTTTCATTTTTCGTAGGACTATCCCTTTAATGTCCTTATTGTGATTATTCCATCCTATCATTATTATTTGATTATACAAATACGTATGTATACACAGAACAGTTTAAAAGTTTGGGATCTGTAATATTTTTTAATGTTTTTAAAAATCTCTTATGCTCACCAAGGCTGCAGTTATTTGATCAAAATACAGTAAAACAGTAAAGTGACATATTTGAATCATTTATATTTAATATATTTTCAAATGTAACTTATTTCTGTGATGGCAAAGCTGAATTTTCAGCATCATTGCTGAAATCATCCTTCAGAAATCATTAAAATATGCACTAGAAAACATTTTATTATTATTAATGTTGAAAACTGTTGTGCTGCTTAAAGTTGTGGATAATATTTTTCCGGATTCTTTGATGAACGGAAGTTCATTTATTTGAAACTGAATTTTCTTTTAACAATGTAAAAGTATTTAATGTCACTTTTGAGCAACTTAATACATTCTTGCTGAATAAAAGTATTAATTTCTTTCAAATCTTACTGACCCTAAACCTTTAAACCAGAAGTTATTATATATTAGGGATGCACGATATTATCGGTACGACATTGGAATCGGTATGAAAAAAACTATGCCGATATGCCTTGCCGATATGATAACGTGTTGATATGCACCTGCAATAACCCGATGAGATCATGTCAGCCGTGTGGGCATTCTTCAAGAGAAAACAAGCAAAAACATTGCATGTATTTATATTGACAGTTTTTAAATGCTGCCTAGAATTTGTGAATACACGACCATCAACAGTGACTCCCCACAGCAGCAGAAGCTCCTCCAGTGTGTGTGTGTGTGTGTGTGTGTGTGTGTGTGTGTGTGTGTGTGTGTGTGATCTCTAGCGCGCGCAGCCTCCACAGCAGCAGAAGCTCCTCCAGTGTGTGTGTGTGTGTGATCTCTAGCGCACGCAGCCTCCACAGCAGCAGAAGCTCCTCCAGTGTGTGTGTGTGTGTGTGATCTCTAGCGCGCGCAGCCTCCACAGCAGCAGAAGCTCCTCCAGTGTGTGTGTGTGTGTGTGATCTCTAGCGCACGCAGCCTCCACAGCAGCAAAAGCCTCCTCCTGTGTGTGTGTGTGTGTGTGTGTGTGTGTGTGTGTGTGTGTGATCTCTAGCGCGCGCAGCCTCCACAGCAGCAAAAGCCTCCTCCTGTGTGTGTGTGTGTGTGTGTGTGTGTGAGATCTCTAGCGCGCGCAGCCTCCACAGCAGCAAAAGCCTCCTCCTGTGTGTGTGTGTGTGATCTCTAGCGCGCGCAGCCTCCACAGCAGCAAAAGCCTCCTCCTGTGTGTGTGTGTGTGTGTGTGTGTGTGTGTGTGCGTGTGTGTGATCTCTAGCGCGCGCAGCCTCCACAGCAGCAGAAACTCTTCCAGCTCCTAGTGCCCGCCCGGCACAATGTTGTTATAGTAATAAATTGAAAACTACAATACACAAATAACTTTAAGTTCTTTATTTATTCAGAAAATTAAGTCAGTAATGTCATAAATCACAAGCATAACTAGTAAATTAAATTACTGACTTTATTATTGTTACTTTCAGAGCTTTTAATATACTCCTTATTATAAAAAGAACTTTATTAACATTTATTTATCTTTAACAAGTATCCTTTTAGTAAGGTGACCTCAGAAATCTGAAACCAAAATGAAAAAAATAAGTTTTTGCTCAAAATGGTGGTTTCCACTCAAAGGGAAAAAAATAAGCGGTATCGGCATCGCCAAAATGAGTTGAAAAATATCGGCATATCGGATATCGGCAAAAAACAATATTGTGCATCCCTATTATATAGTCATCTTATTATCTTACAATTTCCATATATATTATATGATATGAAGAAATCATTATTTGTGTCAATGTGCCCATTGTTTCTGCCTTAAATGATTATATTGTTATTTATGATTTAATGCCATATCAGCAACAATGGCTATATTCATGGCAATCAGCACTTCAATACATTGTTTACAATAATTAAACAATTTTGTCTTAAAAACAATCACTATACAAAATCAGGCATATACACCAATAACAACAACAGTAATAATAACACCAATTACATAGAATCTTTCAATTTAATATTTGACAGAAATTATAAAATTACTCCAGGAGAACCCTTTTTAAAAATGTCCATTAACGGGAATAAAACCGTTCTCTAATATTATTTAAAAAAGGACATTCTATTAAAATATGTTTTACACTCGTGAAATTCTTACACAGATCACAAATCTCTTCCCCCTTCAATAAATATGAATGAGGGAGTCTTGAATGTCCAATTCGGCATCTCGTATATACAACCTGGTCATATCTATTTTCTGATTATATTGTTCACTAACTGTGTGATATGTATATGTACTTTCCTGACATCCATAACTTGGACGCAGTCTCTGCTGATAACAAATCACTCTAAATTGTAATGTAGATGCATGCATTTTCTGTAAAGCTGCTTGGAAACGATATGCATTGTGAAAAGTGCTATACAAATAAATAGGGATGCACGATATATCGGCAACATGTCGTTATCGGCCGATAAATTATTATTTTTGATGTTATCGTTATCGGTCCAATAAGAACATTTGACTGATATATTCAAGCCGATAGATAATGTATTATTTCCTTCAGCTGAGACAGACGCGCTGTCCACCATGATGGGTTTGATTTGCTCTAAATATGATTGGAATCACTTCGAAAATGAAAATACAGTTATGTGCAACATATGCAGCGCAAGTCTAACATATAATCTACATAAAATGAGAATGAGAATAGAATACGGCTGTAAAAGAGCGTTGTGTTTCAGCGCGTTTGTTGAGGGAAGAGCGCGCCCACAGAGTTACACCTTCATGACAACCACAGTCAAGTTCGCTTGTGCATTCACAGCCTTTTGTGCCATTGTAAGTTGTAATATTATATTTATTATTATTCTGTGTATATAATCTCATATGGGATGCGTTTGGTTGAGTTAATTAACGATGCAGTAAAGCACTTCATTGTACCGGTCTTTAGCTTCAGCGCGCATTTCAAACAGAAATGCACAGCATTCATAACTACTGGGACTGTCCTGTACATAACACTGTAATGAGAATATTTCTGTTATAAACGTTGTGAATTCTCTGGGTTTAGTTGTTGTGTTTCAGCGCACTGTTGTGGGAAGCGTCCACAACGCATTCTGACCAGCACAGTCAAGTTCGCTTGTGCATTCGCGTCATTTTAAGCATATGCAAGTCGTAATATTACGTTTTTGTAGTATAAACATCTGATTAATGTCATATAGGATGCGTTTCGTTAAGTCAATAACCCGCAGTGCTTCACTGTACCGGTGATCATCTCCAGCTTCAGCGCGCTCTCAAACAGGGGAAGAGCAGCCACAGGAGTTATAGGCCTTCACCTATGCGTGATTGTGCAAATATAAGTTGTAATATTATATTTATTTTGTATAAATATCTGATTGTTCTCATATATGATGCGTTTAGCTGTTAATTAACCTTCTAAGTGCTTTAGTTTACGGTTGTTTGTTCATTCTCTCCAGCTTCAGCGCACGCTCTCAAACAGCAACATTATTCCTAATAGACTAGACCAGGGGTTTTCAAACTGGGGTCCCGGGACCCCCAGGGGTCCTCCAGAAGGTTCTAAGGGGTCCCCAGAAAATTTCAGAAAATAAAAAGACAAAGCAACAATGGATAAAGTCGATCTAATATTCTAACTCTTTCATTTCTAAATGTTTCTCTCTTTTCTTGCCGTATACGTTCCAGATTTGTATATGTTTGCTTTGTATCTTTAGCTTTGTAAACTGCTTGCATTCATTTATTGTGAAAGTTGCTTATACAAATAATTTTTCATTGAAAAGGTTCTTCTTCAGGTTTATACATCCAACATTAATAGCCAATTTAAGTTGGGAAACAATATGTTGTATTTATATAATGTCACACTTACGATTTAACAGTTTAAATGTTTTTTCGTACATAAAAATAGATGGATTTTAGGAAGGGGGTCCCTCATAAAGGTTCATCATATTTGGGGGTTCTTGGCATCATAAAGTTTGAAAACCCCTGGACTAGACTAATATTAAAGATGTTTACTATTACTGTAATATTAAACATATTTTTTTTCAAAAACACAGAAGCGTTATTTTTTATAACTAGCACTTTTATTGTTCTCGTATCATTTCCATCAACAATACGGTTTGATTAAAACCATTTCCTTATTGTCTGTGCGGAGGTTATTTCATGCACTTGCATTCTGATTCTTTATTATGCAGGCTAAGTAATGCTGTCCAATAACTTGTTTGCATTATTTAGGTATATTATTTTTATTTTTTAGGCAATATAATTTTTGGTAACATTTTACAAATAAGGTCTCATTTGTTAATGCATTAACTAACACGAACAAACAGAGAGCAATAACCTTTGTTAATGTTAGTAATAAAATGTGTGTGTTTATTAACAGTCCATTCACAGCGCAGACCTAATGTTAACACACACAACTTTGGGTCTGAATATGTTGAGATTAACATGAACTAAGATGAATAAATCCTGTTGAAGTATTGTTCATTCATTGTTGGTTAACTAATAGTAACAAAAATTCAACCTTATTGTAAAGTGTTAACATTTTTTTATTTTTTATAAAGTAAGTTGGCCATAGGAGTGTAAAATTAATTTGAAACGGGAAGTAATCTTACACTGGGTCAAATAGGCTACTGTAGTGTATAGGTTTGATTTATGTTGAAGTGTTTGGGACATGGCTTTTAATGGTGAGCCTTTTGTTTTTGTAATCAGGCTCTCAGAGTTTATTAAAATTTGTATTTAGATTTATCGGCCAATATATCGGTTATCGGCTTTCAAATATAAAGAATTATCGGTTATCGGTATCGGCCAAAATGTTCATATCGGTGCATCCCTACTGTATATGTACTTTTCTGACATCCATAACTTGGACGCAGTCTCTTCTGAAAACAAATCACTCTAAATTGTAATGTAAAGCGCTATACAAATAAATGTGAATTGGATTTGTTTAACTGTACCTCTGCTGTAGAAAAGAGCAGCAGGCATCTTTGACATTCTGAAGCTGCAGGAAACTGGCCCCTATCAGGAGGGCCTGGACGTTCTGTTGGTCTATGGCTATGTGTCCATTGTAGGCAAAGTTTATTAGGGCTTCAAGTGCACTGTTTAGAGGGAAAACAGATGAAAATGTCAACACACCTACAAACAAAAAAGAGTGCTTCTCATTTCTTATTTGTGCATCCTCGTTTCCTTTCCTCGTGTCTAAGCTCCACCCCCTTAGGATGTGAGGGAAGGATGTCACCTCCTCGTGGTGCAATTAGAGAATTGAGATGTCCTTCAAGATGGCGGAGTTCAAATGGCTTCCGGGTCACAGGCTGGAGGACGGAGGAGCGAGGAAACGAGGAAGCATCAGTTTGAGTATTGAGAAGCACCCCATGTCTAGAGATCTTGACTGCTGATTGGTTTTGTATCTTCACCTGGGATCCATGCCCTGCATGACGATCTCATCCTGTTTGCATTCCACCATGTCATTGGTGAACATGGCATGGAAGTATGGAATAGAAGCAGCGAGGACTATTCTGTGAGCGCTGAATTTGTGCTCTCCTACCTGCATACACACAGACAGATGCACAAATCTTGATCAGAAATCATCTCATACACATAATACATCAAATGTCCTGGTTCAGTGTTGATAATGTGACATTCAGTGGCATTTTGGAAAAATTAGCTCTCCACCCAAAAGATCACAAAGCATTCTCTAGGGTGAAAAGGAACGGACAATTAAAATTTTAATGAATGTAGCAGCAAATATGGAAAAAAATGGAACAGTGAGGCATTAAAGGGATAGTTCACACAACAATTTAAATGACCCCATGATTTACTCCCCCTCAAGTCATCCTAGGTGTATATGACATTCTTCTTTCAGACGAACACAATCAGAGTTATGTTAAAAATGTCCAGGGTAATCCAAGCTTTATAATGGCAGTGACTTGTTGCCTCATTTATGAAGTCCATAAAAGGGCATCTATCCATCATAAAAGTGCATCCGTCCATCATAAAAGTGCATCCGTCCATCATAAAAGCGCATCTATCCATCATAAAAGTGCATCTATCCATCATAAAAGTGCATCTATCCATCATAAAAGTGCATCTGTCCATCATAAAAGTGCATCTACCCATCATAAAAGCGCATCTATCCATCATAAAAGTGCATCTATCCATCATAAAAGTGCATCTATCCATCATAAAAGTGCATCTACCCATCATAAAAGTGCATCTACCCATCATAAAAGTGCATCTATCCATCATAAAAGTGCATCTATCCATCATAAAAGTGCATCTACCCATCATACAAGTGCATCTACCCATCATAAAAGTGCATCTATCCATCATAAAAGTGCATCTACCCATCATAAAAGCGCATCTATCCATCATAAAAGCGCATCTATCCATCATAAAAGTGCATCTATCCATCATAAAAGTGCATCTACCCTAGGGCTGTAACGATTTGACCAAAAATAAAAACCTCGATTAATTGAACATTTTACCTCGATTACGATTAATGAACGATTATTTAGCTTTTTTTTTTCTTGCTTTTTTTTGCCCTCATAAGGTTGAGTAAGTTCACTGATAAGGTTTGTACTGTAAATATTTTCTACTATTAAAGGTGGAGTTTTTTTTTCTAATGAAAAAGTGCATTTCTTTGTGATTTTAAAACACTTGAAGGAAACAGTTCACTTTCAGCAGTTATTGTCTATGGGGCAGATTTCTGCTTGTACATCAGATACAGATATATTAGCAAAGTAGGCCTACATTATATTTATTTGAATGCATTAATGAGAGAGTGATTGTGTGTGTGTGAATTACTCATACCGTCTCTATTCATTATGAAGCTGTGGTTTGTACTTCAAAGGTATTAAATGCCTATAACGGTTGAGTTTCTAAGCTACTTTAGTGACTTTACTTTAGTCACAGGACGGCGTTGACACTGCGTTTCTGCGCTGCTCTCTGCGCGCGATCTTCATGTGATGTGCGAGCTACTGTCTGAGTGTTCGTTTGTCACAATATATCAGGCATTAGTTCAATATAATACACATCTGATGGTCGAAAATCGCTTTTCTGTTCAAACTGGCCGGCCTTAAAACACATACAAATGACAAAGCTTTGTGAGGACGCAGATGAAAGAGATCTGCCTTCAGGGTGCGCGCGTGCGTTGTCAGAGACGCGACGCGGCTCGGTTCTCTGCCTCACAGAAAAAAGATGAGCACTGAACGGATAAGTTTTCCGTATTGTTGTTTTTGAATAGCGCACAATCGCTTTAAATATTGAAACTGGCAAGCCTTTAAACGCATTTACTTAACAAACTTTATGAGGACGAAAGTGAAAGCGATCTGGCTTCGGGGCTTGCGCGCGCCGTCTGTGTGTGTGTCAGTGTGTGTGTCAGCGCGTAGGCTATAAGAACGGCAATTAACTGACCTGTATAAATGTGTAAAACATGCAGTTACTATAGTGTTTCTGGGCATCTATAAACTGCTCCTGCATCTCTCTGTGTGCCTGCAAACTGCACTTGATGTGACTGACGGGGCGGAGTCACGTGAAAACCGAAATAACCGTCATGGGAAAAATATGTCGGTTAGAGGTTCTGAATGTCGGTTTCGATTATTTTTCGATTAATCGTACAGCCCTAATCTACCCATCATAAAAGTGCATCTATCCATCATAAAAGTGCATCTATCCATCATAAAAGTGCATCTACCCATCATAAAAGTGCATCTATCCATCATAAAAGCGCATCTACCCATCATAAAAGCGCATCTATCCATCATAAAAGTGCATCTATCCATCATAAAAGTGCATCCATCATAAAAGTGCATCTATCTATCATAAAAGTGCATCT
Organism: Romanogobio albipinnatus; assembly: GCA_023566225.1. Taxonomy (NCBI): domain Eukaryota; kingdom Metazoa; phylum Chordata; class Actinopteri; order Cypriniformes; family Gobionidae; genus Romanogobio; species Romanogobio albipinnatus. The sequence goes on from CM042244.1 coordinate 4,657,574, forward strand.
ATCCATCATAAAAGTGCATCTATCCATCATAAAAGTGCATCTACCCATCATAAAAGTGCATCTATCTATCATAAAAGTGCATCTACCCATCATAAAAGCGCATCTACCCATCATAAAAGTGCATCTATCTATCATAAAAGTGCATCTACCCATCATAAAAGTGCATCTACCCATCATAAAAGTGCATCTATCCATCATAAAAGTGCATCTATCCATCATAAAAGTGCATCTACCCATCATAAAAGTGCATCTATCCATCATAAAAGCGCATCTACCCATCATAAAAGCGCATCTATCCATCATAAAAGCGCATCTATCCATCATAAAAGTGCATCTATCCATCATAAAAGTGCATCCATCATAAAAGTGCATCTATCTATCATAAAAGTGCATCTATCCATCATAAAAGTGCATCTACCCATCATAAAAGTGCATCTATCCATCATAAAAGCGCATCATAAAAGTGCATCTACCCATCATAAAAGTGCATCTATCTATCATAAAAGTGCATCTATCCATCATAAAAGCGCATCTATCCATCATAACGCATGCGTTATGCTATAGGGGTGTCCCGGTACAGATTGCTCACGGTTCGGTTTGTATCGCGGTTTTAGGTTCACGGTTTCGGTATGGTTCAGTATTTGCAATGTTCAGGGAAAAAAGGACTACTGTCAAATAAAAAGAAATAAAATAATAAGAAAAATAATTTAAATACAAGCAGCAGCACAAATAAATACTTTTGAGCAAAGATACTAATAAAATAAACTGCTTTTCAGGGTTTTCATGTACGTCTAACATTAGTTTTCAGGTACAGAAATTGATCAAATGTAAAATAACATTGCATATTTGACTGTATAAATTAAAGATTAATCCTATTAAACTTACAAAAGCTATTCAATCAAGAGCAGAGAGTGATGTCCTTGTCTTTTGTTGTTTGACATTAAACAGACAGCAGTAAACGCTACTGCCCCTTTAAGACCTAATGCTTGGATATGCGTTGTCTTTCTCGATGATGCATTGCTGCAGTTGCAGCTCGTGGCGCGGGTAGATTCTGTCATCAACGTGCATTATCACGACTTAAAATCTCTATCGTAGGCCAATTTTGTACCGTTTATATTGACCATTACTACCCAGGACTTTTTTAATATAACTCTGATTGTATTCGTTTGAAAGATTAATGTCATACACACCTAGGATGACTTGAGGGAGAGTAAATCATGGGCTAATTTTCATTTTTGGGTGAACTATCCCTTTAAGAAAACCTGATTTACTGAAAGTACAGCATGATCTGTAATATGAACAATAAGCCAGCTGTCAGTCAGCAAAGACATGCGTACAGGAGGTCAGGTGAAAGAGATAAAGAGGATTATTGCTCTCTGTGACCCACATAAAGAGCTGGACTGATGATGCAACAGTTAAAGCACAGCAGCAGATCAGAGACTGAGCACAGGTTTCATTAACTGATGCTTATGCTAATGGTGCTTTATACAGCAACATACATACACATATATATGTATATATGTGTGTGTGTGTGTGTGTGTGTGTGTGTGTGTGTGTGTGTGTGTGTGTGTGTGTGTGTGTGTGTGTATATATATATATATGACATATACGTATATATATATGTATATGTGTGTATATATTATATACACACATATACATATATATATACACACATATACATATATATACACACATATACATATATATACACATATATACACATATATACATATATACACACATATACATACATATATATATACACACACACATATATATACACACATATATACATATATACATATATACACACATATACATACATATATATATATACACACACACATATATATACACATATATACATATATACACACATATACATACATATATATATACACACACACATATATATACACACATATATACATATATATATACACACATATACATATATATACACACATATACATATATATACACACATATACATATATATACACACATATACATATATATATACACACATATATACATATATATATATACACACATATACATATATATACACACATATACACACATATATATATACACACAAATATATACATATATACACATATACATACATGTATATATACACACACATACATACATACACACACATATATATATATATACATCACTCAAAAACAGGCATCCGCAAACCACCTCTTTTTTTTCTTTTTGGTATAGAAAACCTAAAAAATGTGCATTATTTTTCATTGTTTATATTTTCAAAAAACATACACTTTCATATTTATATATCTTAGGCCCGGTTTCACAGACAGGGCTTAGACTAAACCAGGATTAGGCCTTATTTCAATTAGGACATTTAAGAAACCTTTTATAAACGTGCCCTAGAAAAAACCTTTACTGGTGTGCATCTTAAGACAAAACAATGCCACTGAAATATTTTAAGATACAACAGTGCGAGTTTCTTTCAGTTATAACAACTCAAAGCTTAGTAGCTTAAGCCTTGTCTGTGAAACCGGGGGTTAATGTTTAATTTTTTAACACGTATGTCTGTATTATGTTCTACGTCTCTTGCCTCTCGAGATTACTGATGCATGTCTTATTGAGGTGCTTTTTTAAAAAAAAACATTAACTTGACTTAAAGAAGGGTGGTATATTATAATGAATCTGAATAAGTGGGCCCTCAAAATTGTTTAAAATAAGCTTTAAAATAGGCTAAAACAGCCTGACATTATTATTTTCACTATTTATAAAACATTTTTTCATTCATTCCCTCAACAAAGTTTATTCACTAAAAAAAGTAACATTTTCAAATGATTAGATGTATATTTTTTCTTGCTATGTCAATGTACAATATCTCTACAAAGTAGAGAAAACTAGCTAGAAACTGCTGTTTAAATAAGCCAAACAATTCAAGATATATTGTATATCCAGCTCTCACAGGTGTTTCTATTAAACTCAGCTTGACAATACAGTTAAACATTAAATATGAGGAAATGGCAACTTCTTAACAGACCATAGAAGGCAAATTCACAACCCAAGCTGTCTATGATTTCTCTACAGGTCAAAATAAAAATAGCAATAACAGCAGGATGTAATGTTCCTCTTCCGTGCTTTAGTAGTTTATAATATACAGCTCATCTGCAGCTGATGAGGATGTTAGCTGTACATGCTAACACATAACACTAGCATACATCGCCTTCAAAACTGATACAAAATATAAAAAGATCAATTTCAAGAGATGTATGCAATGAGACACATTAGCAAACGACCTGACATGCTTAAACATGACAGCTCTTCCTTCAGCTAACAGTGTGTGTACTTCACTAGCCTCTACCATGCTGACAGCCTAGTGCTACTTGGTTAGCATTTTGACTAGCAAATGAACCCTAACAAAGAAAAACACAGTACTTTTAGGGTAACATCACACAGTTTCCCTTGTCGTCGGATCTCCTCCATCACTGCATATCCACGAGCGGGCAAATCGGCGACAGAAAAATGCATCAAATCTTCTAATTCTTCAAAAATCGTGTCACCCATCGTCATTGATGGATTGGAGACGATACTTTTTGTCCAAAGCGAGACGCCGTAGATCGAGCTGTTTTACTGAGTGCCCTCCACCGGCGGTGTCAGTTCCCTATTATGCAGGGGTCATAAACTGCTCGCATCAGATTTATGTGGATCATGTACTGGTGTTATTCGTGTGGATCACATGTAGCTACATCATGGCTTAGCTCACGTGACAGTTTTGCACAGCTTTTGATGTTTCTCAGTCTCTATTTGAGACCATGAGGCAAGAATAATTGCATAGGACTCTCTGGTAGACCGAGTACAGTTGGTACACTTTTTGCTTTTTCAGTTACCACACCAAAACTGAGGACTGAAAAGAAGTGATTTTTCATATGACATTTCCTTTACTTGTCTACTAAAATATGCATAATTATTACCATCCATAAATAGGTCATATTTACCACAATTAGCTTATAAACACAAGAAGCTTTTTCGTTCCAACTGTACCAATGTCGGAACAATACTGAGTACAGTTGAGACACCCATCCGTAATGCTGCCTAACCAATTCATTGAATTTGTAAAATACCTTTAAAATGAGAATTCAACTGTTTTTATTTACATTCAGTATTTGATTTGATTATTTGTTAAGTTAAAAATAGTTAATCAGTAAAACATTGAACAGTAATGGTAAACAGAGATACAATATTTAATTTCAGTTTATCATTTTAATAGTAGGCTAGGCTAACAGTTGGGTTGAGTGACAGTAAAGCACATTGAACAATTGCAAACAATCAAATGCACAAAAATAACATATTCAACATAATAAGAGTAAATATCGTGCAACTAAACTGCATGGGCCGCAATGGGATTCTAGTGCGGGTACAATTGATACACTGTGTCTCAACTGTGTCTCAACTGTACCCACCTGACCACCTCGCACATTTCTCTAGATTTGACGATGGTCTTGCATGACACACAGTCATTCAATATGCCAGTTCTCTTACGAGAGGTTCTCTCGTATTGCGTAAGTTCCTTACGCTACGGGAAAGTATTCTTTCTTCGAGATTTCTGAAAAACCCAAAATTATCCTTAATTTTGTAACATTGTCAACGCAGTGCGGCAGCCTGGCAGACCATAGCAGGCTATTCCAGCGTGCTATTGGCTGCTCTGCTGGCAACTGCAGCAGCCTATCGGTGAGCCCGCGTGACGTGGCGACCAATGAGGGCGCTTCGCGCCCACCTGGCTTCATTTGCCTACAGGTGGGGCGTGGCCACGTGTATATAAGCAGGGCTCACGGGCTGCATATTCGATTTTCTTTTCTTCAGCGAAGCCCTTCGCATCGCTGGATCTGGAACCCGCCGCCGTGAACGTGCAGACGAGCAAGCAGAGGACAGCGCCTGGAGAAGCCGGCAGCATCGCGCCACCTTCAGCCATCCGTGCCTGCTCTGCTATCCGGCAGCATTATATCCTTTCATTGCACGTGTTCTCGCCGTTGCGTCACACGTTTCATAAAAGAGCACGAGCGTTTTTATCAAAACGCCTCGTTCCACCTGCGGCTCGTGCCACGTGCAGCTCAGCACCAGAGACCGCCATGTGTCTGCGCTCTCTGTCTGGGCCGTGACCACGCCGCCGCCGCACTCCTCGCGGGCGAATGCCCCGAGTGTGAGGAACTCTCTATGTCGACCCTGCGGGCTCGACTCGAGCAGTTTTATGACGACATCACTCCGCTGTTCCCCCCCTCTGTTCAAGCCGCGCCACCGCGCCGCTTACAAGAGATGGTTGAAATGAACGGTCTCGGAGCGAGCCTCCTCCCCCTCTATTCAAGCCGCGCCGCTTACAAGAGATGGTTGAAATGAACGGTCTCGGAGCGAGCCTCCTCCCCCTCTGTTCAAGCCGCGCCGCTTACAAGGGATGGTAGGAATGAACGGTCTCGGAGCGAGCCTTCTCCCCCTCTATTCAAGCCGCGCCACCGCGCCGCTTTCAAGGGATGGTAGGAATGAACGGTCTCGGAGCGAGCCTCCTCCCCCTCTGTTCAAGCCGCGCCACCGCGCCGCTTGCAAGGGATGGTAGAAATGAACGGTCTCGGAGCGAGCCTCCTCCCCCTCTGTTCAAGCCGCGCCGCTTACAAGGGATGGTAGAAATGAACGGTCTCGGAGCGAGCCTTCTCCCCCTCTATTCAAGCCGCGCCACCGCGCCGCTTTCAAGGGATGGTAGGAATGAACGGTCTCGGAGCGAGCCTCCTCCCCCTCTGTTCAAGCCGCGCCACCGCGCCGCTTTCAAGGGATGGTAGGAATGAACGGTCTCGGAGCGAGCCTCCTCCCCCTCTGTTCAAGCCGCGCCACCGCGCCGCTTGCAAGGGATGGTAGAAATGAACGGTCTCGGAGCGAGCCTCCTCCCCCCTCTGTTCATGCCGCGCTGATGCGCCGCTTATATACAAGGGATGGCAGAAATGCACGGTCCTGCAGCTCTCTTTACGTTACAAGAGAGCTGTTCCACCCTCGCGCACATTTTTCAGTCCCCTCATGAGTTCAGGCGACTGGAATTGTTCATATTGCTGTACACGAGCCTGTTAAGACACGCACGCCAGCAAACATACGCCGTCATAAGACATGACGCTGACATATGCTCTCCAACGAACCCGCACTCCCCCCTCTTGGACCGCGCAGATTGCGCCGTTCACAAGGAATGTGAGTGCGCTCGGTCACGAGCACGTTCAGCGCGCGCGCACGTGCGCGCGCCGCACTCACCGGGAAATTAACAGAGGGTGTTTTCGTCCCGCTGTGGCCGGACGAACCGCCATTCTCTAGCATTTCTCAGCCCCCTCTCCAGTTCAGGCGGCTGGAAATATTACTATTGCAGTAACGAGCCTGTCTTTTATGCACGCACGACTGCCAACAAGCACGAGGACGTACTGCTGTATGCTCGCGCTAACTGAACGCTATTGTGTGCCTCCCGGTAGCACAGTGGCAAAATCAGCGGCTGAAACGCCGGAGACCCGAGTTCGAGCCCAGCTCTCGCGGCAGATAAAAATGTTTTACTGTCCGCTTCCCCGGGCTCGCGGCCAGCTTTTCTTACATACAGAAAGCTAACTCGCACCACGTGGTGCTCGAGTATTTTTGGACGTCTATACATAAGGAGAGAAAAGACGGTTAAGTCCCGCTGCGGCCGGACCACCGTTAAAACTCTGTTTTTCCTGTCAGTCCCCACTCCTGTGGCTACTGCAGATGTTTTCCACGCAGCCTACGAGCCCGCAAACTCGCCCTCTCGCCTGTTTCCAACTGTAGCCCCTCCAAAGTCCTCCTAGCAGAGGGGGGAAGCGACGGTTAAGTCCCGCCGTGGTCGGACCACCGTCAAAACTCTTCTTCCTGTCAGCCCCCACTCCTGTGGCTGCTGCAGATGGCTCTCACGCAGCAAACGAGCCGGCAAAACTGCCCTCTCGCCTGTCTACAACCGCCGTTTTTATGACGAACCAGAGAAATCACGAAGTTGCCTTTTTTCTGGTTGCACGGCTCACGCCGTATGTGTTTTCAAATGCAGTAAACGTGCCCACTTTTGTGTTCACCCCTGCACCCAAGCACCACAAATCCCGTGTCTCTCACTCACATAAAGCGGCCACCGGCCGCTCGAGTGCTAGAGTTAGGTCACGTGTCCGCTTATTTGCGCCCACGCCTAATCACCACACGCGCTGTCACACAGCCACTCTTAACCGGTCATGTTCCACGCGTAAGAGTTGTGCCCGCTCAAACGCGCTCACACATTTTCGCGAACATTCTGCCCCCGGCGCCATGCGCCGCGCCACACACCATTTGTTCTCCGCCCAAGGTGGCCGGAACGACGAGTGTAAGGCCACACACAAGCCACTCCCTGCTCGAAGCGGCAGAGATACAGTGTGTAGGGCGGCCAGCCATCGCGAGCGATCGGCTGGCCCACAGCACAGAGAGCGCGCGCACTGCGCCCGCCCCTCCTATACAGGCCGTCGAACCCGCAAAGCGCGGCGTTTCGAGCCCGGAGGCCGTTCTATCCCGTGTGGCACACGCGAGAGCGTGGGAAGCCATTCCAGGTGTATCAGAATGGGTGCTGAAAACAGTGAAGCACGGCTACACTCTGCAGTTCGCTCGCCGCCCTCCGCGCTTCTGTGCGCGTACGGAGACGAGAGTGAGCGAGGAAGTAGCACATCTACTTCGAGCGGAGATAGCCACACTGCTGTGCGAAGGGGCTATAGAACCGGTTCCCCATTCTATGAGCGAGTCAGGCTTTTACAGCCGGTATTTTCTCGTGCCAAAAAGGGTTGGGTCGCTCAGACCGATTCTGGATCTGAGGCGTCTGAACAAAGCTCTTATGAGAAGATCGTTCAAGATGCTCACGACCAAGCAGATCCTCGCGCATATTCGCCCGAGAGACTGGCTAATCTCCCTAGATTTGAAAGACGCATATTTTCAAATCAAGATAACGCCGCGTCACAGGCCATTCTTACGATTCGCCTTCGACGGCCAGGCTTATCAATACACCGTCCTTCCGTTCGGCCTGTCACTAGCACCCCGTACATTTACGAAGTGCATGGACGCGGCCCTCGCTCCCCTGAGAAGTCGAGGGATGCGAGTGTTGAACTATCTGGACGATTGGCTCATCCTGGCGCAGTCAGAGGCCGAGCTCCTCGCCCACAGGGCAATGCTGCTCAGCCATCTGGACAGCCTGGGGCTCACGGTCAATTGGACCAAGAGCTCATTAGTGCCCACGCAATCAACCTCATTTCTGGGTTTGAATCTGGACACTGTGGCAATGTCAGCCCGCCTGTCACCCCAACGCGCGCGCCAAGTTCGGCGCATGGATGCGTACTTCCGGCCGGGCAAAATCGCACCTCTCAAGCTCTTTCAGAGGATGCTGGGACGTATGGCCTCAGCTGCAGCTGTGCTCCAGCTGGGCTTAATGCGCATGCGCCCGCCGCAATGCTGGTTAAACGCCCGAGTGCCTCACAGAGCCTGGGCGTCCGGAGGCTTCAGGATCAGAGTGACTCAGGGCTGCGTTTCAGCCCTAGAGCCCTGGTTAGTAGCCGACTGGTACCAGCGGGGAGTGACGATGGGAGCCATCTCACACCGCAAGGTCATCTCGACGGACGCCTCCACCACGGGTTGGGGCGCCGTTTTCGAGGGCAGATCGGCCTCGGGCCTCTGGTCGAGCGGGGAAAAGCTCCTACACATAAACTGTTTGGAGATGATAGCGGTAGAGAACGCGCTCAAGCAGTTTCTCCCGCTTATACGAGGACACCACGTGTTGGTCCGGTCGGACAATACCACAGTGGTGCCCTATGTGAACCGGCAGGGCGGTGTCAGGTCCAGGTGTCTGGGCAATCTGACAGAACGCCTGCTCGTGTGGGCACACAGCTCGCTGCGCTCGCTGAGAGCTGCGCACGTACCGGGCCACCTCAATGTGGGCCCGGACAAGCTGTCCAGGGGCCTCATTCTCCCAGGAGAATGGTCCCTGCACCCTCAGACAGTCCAGCTGGTATGGCGCCTATTCGGCAGAGCGGAGCTCGACCTCTTTGCAACAAAAGAGAACGCCCGCTGCCCGAGGTTTCTGTCCAAAAGCGAGGATGCGCTGTCCCAACCTTGGCCCAGCCTCCCGCTGTATGCTTTCCCGCCGATTTCCCTATTGCCCCAGGTCATAGCGAAAATCAGGGAGACGCGCCGCCTGGTGCTCCTTATAGCGCCGCGCTGGGAGAACCAGATTTGGTACCCAGAGCTGGTGAAGCTGTCGCACTCACCCCCCTGGCCAGTTCCGCTGAGAGCAGACCTCCTCTCTCAAGCAGGAGGGTCAGTTTGGCATCCCCATCCAGAGCGATGGTCTCTGCATGTATGGGTGACCAACGGATACCCGTTGACCTGCCCGAAGGGGTTATGAACACGATTTCACACTCTAGAGCCCCCTCGACGAGGCGGTTATATAGTTCTAAGTGGCCGGTGTTCACTGAGTGGTGTGTTTCCAAGGGATTGGACCCACAGCAATGTGGGGTCCAGCGGGTGCTCTCCTTCCTCCAAGAGCTTTTGGAACTGGGCAGGTCCCCTTCCACGCTCAAAGTGTATGTGGCGGCTATAGCAGCGTTCGCTCAGACGACGCTAGGTAGCACGCTAGGAAGGAACGAGCTCATCATCCGTTTCCTCAGAGGAGCCAGACGGATGAATCCCCCGCGGCCCCCATCGGTTCCTATATGGGATCTGGCCTTGGTCCTAGAGGCCCTGAAGGCCCATCCTTTTGAACCGCTCGAGACTGTGGAACCAAGGTTCCTTTCGCTAAAAACCGCGTTCCTGATAGCTCTGGCTTCAGTGAAACGCGTGGGGGATCTACACGCGCTCTCAGTGAGCCCGACGTGTATGGAGTTCGGTCCTAATGACTCTAAGGTCATTCTCAGACCGAGGCATGGTTATGTCCCCAAAGCGATCGGCACTCCCTTCAGGGCGCAGATTATCTCCCTCTCGGCTCTGCCAGCATCCGATGAGGGGGACGGTGGCAATTTCCTCTGCCCTGTCAGGGCATTGAGGGTTTATGTCACACGCTCCGCCGCCTTCAGGCGTTCTGAGCAGCTATTTGTTTCGTTTGGTGGGCGCACTAAAGGTCTCGCCTCCTCGAAACAGACCCTTTCCAGGTGGATAGTGGACGCGATTGCAACTGCATACGCTTCCAAACACCTGCAGTGCCCGCTAGGTGTCAGAGCACACTCCACCAGAGGCATGGCCTCTTCGTGGGCTTGGGCCAGAGGGATTTCCATCCACGATATCTGTATGGCGGCAGGCTGGGCCTCCCCGTCTACGTTCGTGAGATTTTACAATCTGGAAGTTCCTGCCTTACAGGCGAAAGTGTTACCAGTTCAATAGGGCTGTTGGTCCTGCCCAGTGATTCTGCGCAGACATAGCTCACATACTGGTAGTAAGTTCGGTACTAGGCTCATGTGAATTTGAAGGAGACTGGCGGTGCCGTTTCCTCATTTACGAGACGAGCTGTTGTGAGTTTGAAGGTGACCGGCGGTGCCGTTACCTCACTCATATAATAAAATATTGTGAATTTGAAGGCGACCGGCGTTGCCGTTCCCTCATTCATGAGACAAGGTGTGGTGAATTTGAAGGAGACCGGCAGGTGCCGTTCCCTCATTCATGGGACAGGGTGTTGTAACCACCCGTTGTAACCACCCGTCAGTTCGAATGAAGTGTCTGTAGATGTGGTGGCCCGTTTTCCTTACCGGCCACCCTGCCCGAGCAGTGTTATGGTCCCCGGTTCCCTGGGATACATATGCTGTACGCGAGGCGCGCACGGCGTTGACAATATGTTCCCGTAGCGTAAGGAACTTACGCAATACGAGAGAACCTCTCGTAAGAGAACGATACTCGGTTACTTAACGTAACCTCGGTTCTCTCTAGAAGAGGGAACGAGTATTGCGTTCCTTGCCGTGCGCCCCGCGGGCTTTTACGCTTCAGAACTACGAAAACCGAATATGCAGCCCGTGAGCCCTGCTTATATACACGTGGCCACGCCCCACCTGTAGGCAAATGAAGCCAGGTGGGCGCGAAGCGCCCTCATTGGTCGCCACGTCACGCGGGCTCACCGATAGGCTGCTGCAGTTGCCAGCAGAGCAGCCAATAGCACGCTGGAATAGCCTGCTATGGTCTGCCAGGCTGCCGCACTGCGTTGACAATGTTACAAAATTAAGGATAATTTTGGGTTTTTCAGAAATCTCGAAGAAAGAATACTTTCCCGTAGCGTAAGGAACTTACGCAATACTCGTTCCCTCTTCTAGAGAGAACCGAGGTTACGTTAAGTAACCGAGTATCGTTTTCAGAGCACAGATTAAGGTTTAAGAAAATGTAAATTAACTTTAAAAGTCATGTAAGGATGAGAAGCTATTCAATGTGGAAGGGAGGTGATGAAATGAAAAACTTACCTTTGAAAAAACACTTTCACCGATATCTTCGGACAGGAGAAACACTTCAAATTTCCCACGATCGAAGAGGGCGCTAATATGCATGTGCGAAGCAAATATCACATTTACATTACATTTACATTTATGCATTTGGCAGACGCTTTTACAGCGCCCTTAATACAAGGACAATCCCACTGGAGCAACATGGAGTAAAGTGCCTTGCTCAAGGACACACTGGTGGTGACCGCTGGGATCGAACCAGCAACCTTCTGTGTATCAGTTCCATGGTTTAACCCACTGGACCACCATCTCAATCACAGATCAGACTTGTTGAGCACTCAAGTTATTTGAGGTGTCTCAAATGTACCTCTATACCAACTGTACTCGGTCTACCCTACTCACAACCAGTGATGCCAGTAACGCGTGTTACTCTAATCTGACTACTTTTTTCCAGTAACGAGTAATCTAACGCTATTTCCTATTTACTAGCGTTACTATTTCCAAACCAGTAATCAGATTAAAGTAATTTATCCAAGTCACCGTGAGTTACTATTTTAGTCATTTTCCTTAGTAAAATATATATTTTTGCTTTCTTCTTGCGTCTCGGGGAGAGTATTTATATTAAGTGAAGTCAAGAAAGACTGTCTTTATTACATTTTTTATTAAAAAATGTTTTATTTTTTCAGGAAATATTGTTTAATTTCAACTTAAAATGTCAGGAGATACATTGTTGACGTTACTGTTAAAAATGCACTTCCAGTAAAGTGAGTGTTGTCATTTATATGTTGAGGCGGCAGGGGTGTTGTCGGCAACTGCTGAATGTAACTAATAAAGTAACTTGTAATCTAACTTAGTTACTTTTTAAAGGAGTAATCAGATTACTTTTTCAAAGTAACTGTAGCAACACTGCTCACAACTACAATACAATTTTGTCCATCATATCAATGGTATCATGATACAGTGATTCTGAAATAGCCTACTCTATCATATTTGATCTATGATATATCTTGATGTAGACCTGCTATGTGTAACAGAAGAGGCAAAAAAGTGTTTGTTCACAGTATTTGTATTTATTCAAGACATTGTGATGTCTGTTTCAAAAACTGACCACTGAGATTAACCTGTCTTGCAAAGTGCACAGTGCCTGAAAACATAACATTTCTGGAATTCTGGATATAAAAGAAATGCATAAATAAACAAATAATGAATGCGAAAAATAAATAAATACACATTTCTTAACCAAAAAAGTTCTCCCTCTGTAGCAGCTCAGGCAGCTCTTTGTTAAGAACTGAAATGTGTATTTATTTATTTTTCCTTGTGTCTGAGGTGGAGGTGTGGGCTTGGCAGACCTGGGTGGAGTTGGTGTGGCTGAGGATGATTGCGAAACTGGAGGGAAGGAGCCCAGCGGAGCCAGAGGGGTGGAGAGGCGAGATGCAGCTGGAGACTCCGGGGCAGAGCCAGAGTGACGACTGACCAAGGTGGAGCCAGAGGGACGAAGGAGCCTGGTGGAGCCTGAGAGATGACAGACCATGATGGAGCCAAATAAAGACCACTTGAAACTGGGCTGAACCAGCAAACAAAGATGATTTTGAACTGGGCTGAACCAGCAGAGACAAAGACCACTTGGGACTGGGCTGATTCAGCAGAAACAAAGATGACTTGGGACTGGTCTGAATCAGCAGAGACGAAGACCACTTGGGACTGTGCTGAACCAGCAGAGACAAAGATGACTTGGGACTGGTCTGAACCAGCAGAGACAAAGATGACTTGGGACTGGTCTGAATCAGCAGAGACGAAGACCACTTGGGACTGGGCTGAACCAGCAGAGACAAAGACCACTTGAAACTGGGCTGAACCAGCAGAGACGAAGACCACTTGGGACTGGACTGAACCAGTAGAGACGAAGATCACTTGATCATCCTAAGGTAATGTTGCTTCTCGGAAAAATAACCCAAGGTAAGACGTAGCCTACCTGCGGCTCGCCGGTTACTTTTATGTTTTTCCCATAGATTGTGAAAAAAATATGGACGTAGTGTCCGTGACGTCACCCATAGGATTCTGATGAGCCGTTCTGAAGCGCAAAGTATGGACGAGCTGGCCGTCGCCATCTTGGCAGCGCGTCATCGCGACTAACAGACAGCAGATAAATGGCTATCCACCTGTCACTCAAAGTGGCCACGCCCTTAATTAGGCAGAATTTAAGGCTTTATATAATGTAAACGAATGAGTTATAAAAATAATTCACCCCCTCACAGTCGTCATGAAGGGCAAAATTAGCCGTATAGACCAAAACCACAATTTGTCCCAGACTGTAAACATGTTTTAATCTGCTGTAAAGTTGGGCATTTTAACATGGGCTCAATGAGATTCTGCTCCTTCTGGAGCCTGTCTCTAGTGGCCAGTCGATGAATTGCAGTAAATGTCACTTCAAGAGAAACTGCGGGAGGTTGCCGCTTGGTTTTTCCGTCCTGGCATGTCGGTCAATGACGGCTTTCCCTTGACTACTAATGTCCACTTCATAGCGACACTGTGTGCTTTTTGATATAAATTTGTACTCTTTTGTCTATTCCGGATTAAATGAGGTCTGAGTGTCTGACATTTAGGCATGTTAATGTTATGATATGAAGTAGACAGCACATCGTGGAGGCTTGTTTACATTTTTAACCAATGATATATCAGATATTTATTTGACACTGCTTTCAGCCAATCATTTGTTTGACCAGAGATCTTACACGCTATGCTGCTGCGTCCCAATAAAGATTCTACAGCGGGTTTTTATAGGCCGATTCAGCGCAACTCCAAAAAGGAGAACAAATGAGTGTCCGGCTTGAGGCTGCGCCAGACAGGGAGCTTAAAATCCGGACTGTACGGACAAAATCTGGATGTATGGCCACCCTATTCACAACTAGACACGGTTGAATTCGTAATAGCCAGTGTTGGGGAAAGATACATTGAAAAGTAATGCATTACAATATAGCGGTACTCCCTTAAAAAGTAACTAATCGCGGTACTCCCTTTAAAAAAGTAATGCGTCATGTTACTTTTGTGTTACTTTTACACACCTGGGCTGGGCTAATTCGTTTTTTTTATATTTTATTTTTTCTGTATTTTATAACAAAAAAGTTCTGTTTTTGTGCAAATTTAAAGACCCTTTCATACCAAAATTGAAATAAGCCTCAAGCGGCGGTAAAACTGCTAATTCACGCATGTACAGTAGAGGGCGCATGCTCAAACAAACCTTTCAGCTCTTTCATTCTGGATAATGGAAGAATAGGACGCAGGAGAAAAAAAGTTTAACACTCTTCACCAATAAAAACTAAAAATCTAAAGTCATTTTTGATCATAGTTTAACTGAATCATCGTCAGCAGCAAGACATTGGTCAATAAAGTGAGATTAAATGCATGATTCAAATGCATTTAATATTTAATTATTGGAGGTTTGTATAGTATTCTGATTTTACATTTGACTAATTGACGCCTCTGAATTTACTCTCGATTTTTCTCAACATGGGGACAGGAGAGCTCTCAGTCAAATAAATGTGAAAAGTAACTCTTGTAAATTTGAAATGTAATGTGTTACTTTAGTTACTTGAAAAAGTAATCTCACTCTAAAAAATGCTGGATTAAAAATAACCCAAGTTGGGTTGAAAATGGACTAACCCAGCGATTGGGTTGTTTTAACCCAGCGATTGGGTTGTTTTAAGCAAAAATGTAACCCAACCGCTGGGTTAAAACAACCCAATTGCTGGGTTAAAACAACCCAATCGCTGGGTTAAAACAACCCAATCGCTGGGTTAAAACAACCCAATAGCTGGGATAAAAACAACCCAATCGCTGGGTTAAAACAACCCAATCGCTGAGTTAAAACAACCCAATCGCTGGGTTAAAACAACCCAATCGCTGGGTTAAAACAACCCAATAGCTGGGATAAAAACAACCCAATAGCTGGGATAAAAACAACCCAATCGCTGAGTTAAAACAACCCAATCGCTGGGTTAAAACAACCCAATCGCTGAGTTAAAACAACCCAATCGCTGGGTTAAAACAACCCAATCGCTGGGTTAAAACAACCCAATAGCTGGGATAAAAACAACCCAATAGCTGGGATAAAAACAACCCAATCGCTGGGTTAAAAAAACCCAATTGCTGAGTTAAAACAACCCAATCGCTGGGTTAAAACAACCCAATCGCTGAGTTAAAACAACCCAATCGCTGGGTTAAAACAACCCAATAGCTGGGTTAAAACAACCCAATAGCTGGGATAAAAACAACCCAATCGCTGGGTTAAAACAACCCAATCGCTGAGTTAAAACAACCCAATCGCTGGGTTAAAACAACCCAATAGCTGGGATAAAAACAACCCAATCGCTGGGTTAAAACAACCCAATTGCTGGGATAAAAACAACGCAATCGCTGGGTTAAAACAACCAAATCGCTGGGTTAAAACAACCCAATCGCTGAGTTAAAACAACCCAATCGCTGGGTTAAAACAACCCAATAGCTGGGATAAAAACAACCCAATCGCTGGGTTAAAACAACCCAATCGCTGAGTTAAAACAACCCAATCGCTGGGTTAAAACAACCCAATCGCTGAGTTAAAACAACCCAATCGCTGGGTTAAAACAACCCAATATCTGGGATAAAAACAACCCAATCGCTGGGTTAAAACAACCCAATCGCTGAGTTAAAACAACCCAATCGCTGGGTTAAAACAACCCAATAGCTGGGATAAAAACAACCCAATCGCTGGGTTAAAACAACCCAATCGCTGGGTTAAAACAACCCAATCGCTGAGTTAAAACAACCCAATCGCTGGGTTAAAACAACCCAATAGCTGGGATAAAAACAACCCAATCGCTGGGTTAAAACAACCAAATCGCTGAGTTAAAACAACCCAATCGCTGGGTTAAAACAACCCAATAGCTGGGATAAAAACAACCCAATCGCTGGGTTAAAACAACCAAATCGCTGAGTTAAAACAACCCAATCGCTGGGTTAAAACAACCCAATAGCTGGGATAAAAACAACCCAATCGCTGGGTTAAAACAACCCAATCGCTGGGATAAAAACAACCAAATCGCTGGGTTAAAACAACCCAGTTGCTGGGTTAGTCCATTTTTAACCCAGCATTTTTAGAGTGGATTACGTAACTCAAGTTACCCCCGACACTGGTAATAGCTCACTAATATTCAGCAATTTTTTGCCATATAAAGATATTTCATCCTTTTTTCTTGCTAGTATAAAGCAAAGGACAGATGCAGAGTTATAAAAAGTTTGGACTCTAGAATGGAGGGTTTTGTTAGTCACACAAGTAGGCTATATCCAAATCTTGCTTAAACCCTTTTAACTGTACAGTTTTAGCTAAACAGGCCACATTTTTAATTATAATTATAAGTTGTTACATTTATATAGCGCTTTTCTATCGGCACTCAAAGCGCTTTACAAGGAAGGGGGGAATCCCCTCAACCACCACCAATGTGCAGCACCACCTGGATGATGCGACAGCAGCCATATTGTGCCAGAACGCCCACCACATACCAGCTGATTGGTGGAGACTGGAGAGGAGGCCAATTATATATATCTGGGATGATTAGGAGGCCATGATGGACAGGGGCCAATGGGCAAATTTGGCCAGGATGCCGGGGTTACACCCCTACTCCTTATCAAAGGACATCCTGTGATTTTTAATGACCACAGAGAGTCAGGACCTCGGTTTAACGTCTCATCCGAAGGACGGTGCTTGTTACAGTATAGTGTCCTCATCACTACACTGATGTGTAAAAAAACCTAAATAACGACTTGTATAGTGATTACCGATTTCAAAACACTGATTCATGAAGCTTCGGAGTGTATCGAATCAGAGAGTCAAATCATGATTCGGATCGCGTATCAAACCGCCAAACTGCAATCACGGGACTTTGGCGCTCCGAACCACTGAATCGACTCGCTGATTCGATACGCTCCGAATCACTGAATCGACTCGCTGATTCAATACGCTCCGAATCTTAATGAATCAGTGTTTTGAAATCGGTTATCGTCGTTATTTAGTTTTTTTTTTGCCGCACCAAAAATATTATCGCCGCTTTATAATATTAATATTGAACCACTGTACTCACATGGACTGATTTAAATATGTTTTTAGTGCATTAATGGATCTAGAGAGTGTAAATTGCTTTGCTCCCTATGGAGGCCTCACTGAGCCTTCAGATTTCAACACAAATATCCTAATTTGTGTTCCGAAGATGAATGGAGGTCTTATGGGTGTGGAACGTGAGTAATAAATTACATTATTTTAATTTTTGGGTGAACTAACCCTTTAATGATTTGCCTAAAAGAAGCTTTGTTGTGTCCTCTTGTGAATGTATTTTTCCTGTTCATGTGACAAAAGCTACAGCTTGTACATTGTAACCACAACCAAAACAAGATACTCGATAAGCATGCATTTCGATATCAAATATTAGAGCGTTTATTAGATATTCATACTCTTTTGTAACTATACAACTCCACCAGCAGGTGGCACAAAATATCCAGAGTAAGAGATATGGAGGTTTGAACAAGACAGTCATTCTGGCAGGCATGAACTGGCAGGAAAATAAGTTGTTACCTCAGGGGGAATTTAGTGGAAGTGCTTTTCCAAGAAAGCATTGGTTAAAAAAGGGAATTTATTTTTCAAATAATTCAATTTTAGAAATCAAAACAGGACATATGCAGGTGTTGGGATGCTTGGTGAAATAAACTTTCATGAACTGAATGAAGACATAATGTGGTAAACAGTGAGTCTTGTCATATATACATAAAAAAAACGCATTAATGCCATTTTCAAGTACAATTGCTGAATTATTAGCTACTAAATTATTCATACTACACGTCGTAGCCTTATGCAACTTCTCATGGGATTTTGCAAGAAAGAATGTGAAAGGTAGAAAAGGTCAATGAGTGTGAGATGCTACACAAAGATATATAGCGAGTAACTCCAAACAGACATGTGGACACTTTTGGATGCCTAACCTCTTAAAAATGTCTAAATGTCATTGTATTCATCCGCAAGCGAATGATGTAAGACCTTTTCTCAGAACTAACTTCCCTGTTCTTAGCAATTTCGGTCATTTCACTTTTAAGGTCGTTTCTAGTGCATGTACTGTATAAAGTTTATTTCAGAATTCCTCAGGTCAGCTCCTCAGATTAACTGTGGACATGTTAACATCTGAGAACCAGAAAATGTCCTATTTAAGTGCCCTATTTTGAAATAAAACATCTAAAATTTAAAACAGAAATGTCTTTTTGTCAAGTGTGTTTGTGCTATATTTTCTATAAAAATGTTATATTGTTAAAAAATGTTTTTTTATAAAGTGGTTTTAAGTGTCCGAATACAATTTGGGCCCATCGTGATCTGAGAAAGAGAGGTTTTCACACGTCTAAACCCAGTCACTCCATTTAAATACTAGTTTCAACACTCATGCAAGCCTTGACTTGACTAAATCACATACACAATTCACTGTTTACACCCACTGCACACACACACACACACAGACACACACACACACACACACACACACACACACACACACACACACACACACACACACACACACACACACACACACACACACACACACACACACACACACAGACAGTTCTCCTTTACAGTTTACCCTACTCTTAAAAGAAAATGTTTATTTATAGGGTTCTGTTCATAGATAGACCCTTTTAAGGGCATCATGGGGTTAATTTTGGGATTTAGTTCTGATTAATTAATTTTTTTATGAATGAATTAAATGTTATGAATTAATCAGCTCATAAACACTCCATCAGTAGAAAGAAAAACAAAAAAAATGTTAAATGTTAAAAAGTATATTGCATTAATTTAAGAAGACATTTCTCATTAAATAGAACCATTCTTGCCTTAAAGGGTTCTTTAAAATTGACTCAAGAACCCTACACTCTAAAAAATGCTGGGTTAAAAACAACCCAAGTTGGGTTGAAAATGGAAAAACCCGGCGGCTGGGTTGTTTTAACCTGACGGCTGGGTTAAATGTTTGCCCAATGTGCTGGGCCGTTTTATTTAACCCGACTATTGTTTAAAAAGGACTATATGGCTGGCTTAAAATAAACCCAAAATAGGTTGGAAATTAAAAATCAGAGGCAACAATAATAATCAAAAGGTGAACATTTATTAATAAGCAATTTAATATTGTTTAATTATTATTCATTAAACTTATTAATAATGTTAATGTATTAATAAATGCTAATTTCCAACATACTTTGGGCTCATTTGGATTCATAAGCAAGCAATACAGTAATTTTTAAACAATAGTTGAGTTAAATAAAACTACCCAGCACGTTGGGCAAACTTTTAACCCAACCGCTGGGTAAAATCATCCCATTCACTGGGTTAAAACAACCCAACCGCTGGGTTAAATCAACCCATTCACTGGGTTAAAACAACCCAACCGCTGGGTAAAAACATCCCATTCACTGGGTTAAAATAACCCAACCGCTGGGTTAAATCAACCCATTCACTGGGTTAAAACAACCCAACCGCTGGGTAAAAACATCCCATTCACTGGGTTAAAACAACCCAACCGCTGGGTTAAAACAACCCAACCGCTGGGTTAAATCAACCCATTCACTGGGTTAAAACAACCCAACCACTGGGTTAAATCAACCCATTCACTGGGTTAAAACAACCCAACCGCTGGGTAAAAACATCCCATTCACTGGGTTAAAACAACCCAACCGCTGGGTTAAATCAACCCATTCACTGGGTTAAAACAACCCAACCGCTGGGTTAAATCAACCCATTCGCTGGGTTAAATCAACCCATTCGCTGGGTTAAATCAACCCATTCACTGGGTTAAATCAACCCATTCACTGGGTTAAAACAACCCAACCGCTGGGTTAAATCAACCAATTCACCGCTGGATTAAATCAACCAATTCACTGGGTTAAAACAACCCAACCGCTGGGTTAAAAAAATCCCATTCACTGGATTAAAACAACCCAACTGCTGGGTTAAAACAACCCATTCACTGGGTTAAAACAACACATTCGCTGGGTTAAAAAATCCCATTCACTGGGTTAAAACAACCCAACCGCTGGGTTAAAAAAAATCCCATTCACTGGGTTAAAACAACCCAACTGTTGGGTTAAAAAAATCCCATTCACTGGGTTAAAACAACCCAACCGCTGGGTTAAAAAAATCCCATTCACTGGGTTAAAACAGCCCAACTGCTGGGTTTAAAAATCCCATTCACTGGGTTAAAACAACCCAACTGTTGGGTTAAAAAAGTCCCATTCACTGGGTTAAAACAACCCAACAACTCGGTTAAAACAACCCAACTGCTGGGTTTAAAAATCCCATTCACTGGGTCAAAACAACCCAACAGCTGTGTTAAAAAATCTCAATCACTGGGTTAAAACAACCCAACCGCTGGGTTAAATCAACCCATTCACTGGGTTAAAACAACCCAACCGCTGGGTTAAAAAAAATCCCATTCACTGGGTTAAAACAACCCAACCGCTGGGTTAAATCAACCCATTCACTGGGTTAAAACAACCCAACCGCTGGGTAAAAACATCCCATTCACTGGGTTAAAACAACCCAACCGCTGGGTTAAAAAAAATCCCATTCACTGGGTTAAAACAACCCAACTGTTGGGTTAAAAAAATCCCATTCACTGGGTTAAAACAACCCAACCGCTGGGTTAAAAAAATCCCATTCACTGGGTTAAAACAGCCCAACTGCTGGGTTTAAAAATCCCATTCACTGGGTTAAAACAACCCAACTGTTGGGTTAAAAAAGTCCCATTCACTGGGTTAAAACAACCCAACAACTCGGTTAAAACAACCCAACTGCTGGGTTTAAAAATCCCATTCACTGGGTCAAAACAACCCAACAGCTGTGTTAAAAAATCTCGTTCACTGGGTTAAAACAACCCAACCGCTGGGTTAAATCAACCCATTCACTGGGTTAAAACAACCCAACCGCTGGGTAAAAACATCCCATTCACTGGGTTAAAATAACCCAACCGCTGGGTTAAATCAACCCATTCACTGGGTTAAAACAACCCAACCGCTGGGTTAAATCAACCCATTCGCTGGGTTAAATCAACCCATTCACTGGGTTAAATCAACCCATTCACTGGGTTAAAACAACCCAACCGCTGGGTTAAATCAACCAATTCACCGCTGGGTTAAATCAACCAATTCACTGGGTTAAAACAACCCAACCGCTGGGTTAAAAAATCCCATTCACTGGATTAAAACAACCCAACTGCTGGGTTAAAACAACCCATTCACTGGGTTAAAACAACACATTCGCTGGGTTAAAAAATCCCATTCACTGGGTTAAAACAACCCAACCGCTGGGTTAAAACAACCCAACTGTTGGGTTAAAAAAAATCCCATTCACTGGGTTAAAACAGCCCAACTGCTGGGTTTAAAAATCCCAATCACTGGGTTAAAACAACCCAACTGTTGGGTTAAAAAATCCCATTCACTGGGTTAAAACAACCCAACAACTCGGTTAAAACAACCCAACTGCTGGGTTTAAAAATCCCATTCACTGGGTTAAAACAACCCAACTGTTGGGTTAAAAAAATCCCATTCACTGGGTTAAAACAACCCAACAACTCGGTTAAAACAACCCAACTGCTGGGTTTAAAAATCCCATTCACTGGGTCAAAACAACCCAACAGCTGTGTTAAAAAATCTCAATGGTAAATGGACTGCATTTATATAGCGCTTTTAACAGACCAATGGCCATCCAAAGCGCTTTACATCTTGCCTCACATTCACCCATTCACACACCGACGGCGGTGTCAGCCATGCAAGGCGCCATCCAGCTCGTCGGGAGCAGCTGGGGTTAGGTGTCTTGCTCAAGGACACCTCGACACTTGGTCAGGTGGAACCGGGGATCGAACCACCAACCTTCCGGTTTGTAGACAACCTACATGAACCACTGAGCCACTGCCGCCCCAATCACTGGGTTGAAACAACCCAACCGCTGGGTTAAAACAACCCAACCACTGGGTTAAAAAATCCCATTCACTGGATTAGAACAACCCAACTGCTGGGTTAAATCAACCCATTTACTGGGTTAAAACAACCCAACCGCTGGGTTAAAAAAATCCCATTCACAAGGTTAAAACAACCCAACCGCTGGGTTAAAACAACCCATTCACTGGGTTAAAACAACCCAACCGCTGGGTTAAAACAACACATTCACAAGGTTAAAACAACCCATTCGCTGGGTTAAAACAACCCATTCGCTGGGTTAAAACAACCCAACCGCTGGGTTAAAACAACACATTCACTGGGTTAAAACAACCCATTCACTGGGTTAAAACAACCCAACCGCTGGGTTAAAACAACACATTCACTGGGTTAAAACAACCCAACTGCTGGGTTAAAAAAAATCCCAATCACTGGGTTAAAACAACCCAACCGCTGGGTTAAAACGACACATTCACTGGGTTTGTCCATTTTCAACCCAACGTGTGTTGTTTTTAACCCAGCATTTTTTAGAGTGTATGGTTCTACATTGAGCCCCTTTTTTTCTAAGGAACTCAATACACCACTGTATTAAACGGCACGGTAAAGCAACAGTACAAACGTGTATTGTAATTTTAAAGTGTAGGCCATTTATAGCCCAATCACCCTTTGCACGGTGTAAATTATGACTGGGGTTGAGTAATCTGACATGCACTGAATAGTTTTATGGCACAGGACAGTAAAAGGATCTGTGTGTGTGTGCATATTGTCTGAGCTTTACGGTAGCACATTAAAAAGAGGAAATTCAGAAAGCGCCAGCCAGTAGGGAAAGCTGGACGGAGATGAAGTGATGCCTGTAGGTCGGACTCGCTAGTGTACACTAATGTGTGTAGGGTGGACTGCGACCCACGCCTCTCACGTACGACACTGTCCGCTTTCGGGAGCTTTATCCTTTTTTCTAAGAATCCGTGAGGATATGGGATTACATTGACCATAACAGTGAATGTTTGCCTCGCTTTTACAACGCTTTGCGTCGTTTTGACTGCCTGTTGCAGTGTTTATATGTGATTGGCGACGGAACTGTAACTTGAAATCGTGACCTGCAGTATTTGTCGCTCTTCTATGTTCAATGAAACACGTTTGCAGCTCCAACATCGCTGCTGCAAGCCTCGGGAGGTCCTGCGTGCCCAGTTGGTCTTAAAGGAGCCGTCAAAGCAGCACACAAGGGTACAATGACTATGTCCGTCCCAGAGAACATATCGGGGTCCGGGGGGAAAGAGGAAGAGAGTGAAGATGAGAGTGAAATCTTGGAGGAAAGCCCCTGTGGCCGCTGGCAGAAGCGACGGGAGCAGGTACGTCTCGAGGTTAATGGGTGCATCGCTGTCATTTCCCTGCATAGACGAATAAATATGTATTTAACTATTAGTGAAGTATTTGAATGGAAACACACTGCATGATGTGGTCCTCGTGATAAACCAGCCATGGGGAGTTTAGTGATATGCAGTAGTGCATGCATGCTTTAACAGCACGTATTTGTGCTTTAAGCTCATTTAACATAATTTTAGATGTGCTACATGTGTTTTTGTGTTAGATTTAATGTAAACATTTGAGTTCACGTACAGCCCCTCCCCCTGCGCTCACGTACACGCGCACGCAACACGACGCATACATAGCACAAGTCACTATTATTTGTATTTATTTGTGAGATTAAATGGGCGTGGAGGTGACAGCCCCCTCCTGCCGCCTTGTGTTGAAGCGTGATCTCGGCTCTCTTTGAGATAAGTCACGGATACAGTAAACTAAAGCTTATCAGTCCTGGCACACATTCAGGCTATCTATCGTACAGTCACTGGAAACTTGTAACCTCCTCTTTTAACCATGTGTTGCTAGTTCTAATTGTTCATCTTTATTTGTATGGTAATTAATGCCAATTATATTTACACTTTAGACAACCTCATCCAGCCACAGAGTAAACATCTTTTACTTTTTTATTATTTATTTATTTTTAAACTTAATTGTAGTTTTACCAAGCATGGAAACCCTTAATTTCCATGTACACTTATTTGACTATTTGAAATAAAGTGGACTATTTTTGTCAAGTGAACTTAATTTCACCCAAAAATTTAAATTCCATTGTAACTCAACCTTAAAGGTGCAGTGTGTGAATTTTAGCAGAATCTAGCGGTGAGGTTGTGGTGCAAAATGGCGATTTCAATGCGTCGTTCACACCAAACGCAAATAGAGCGTCAAAATCGCGTCTACTGTGTCTAGTTTGACGCTTGAACAATTTACATTTACATTTATGCATTTGGCAGACGCTTTTATCCAAAGCGACTTACAGTGCCCTTATTACAGGGACAATCCCCCTGGAGCAACATGGAGTAAAGTGCCTTGCTCAAGGATACACTGGTGGTGACCACTGGGATCGAACCAGCAACCTTCTGCGTATCAGTTCCATGTTTTAACCCACTGGACCACCATCTCACACTTTATGGATTTTGAATCCATTCACGCGTCCACAGCGTGTTGGACGTGTATAAATCGTTCAAGGCACTCCATGAGAAATGTCATATAACACCACTCTGCCTATTTTCATTTTCATTAAAAATATATTAAATATTAATATAATGTAGGCAACTCCTACATTATCTTCACTGCATGTATATTTAAATATCCTAAAAAATTAAGTTATGAAACTTCTCTTTTCCCTCAGTCAAAACGATATGGCAGACAACAAATTAGGGCTGTGCGATATTGAAGAAAAATGCGATATCCTTGTTAAATAATGCGATATTCGATATGCGATACGATATTGCTTTAAGTGTATAATATCCATTTAAATTATATTTAAATTATATTTTAAAAACTGAGAATGATACCATTTATGTGTTTCACATTCTTTCTAGGAAAAGAAAGCATTGACAGTTTGAGTGTGTAACAAGGCACGAAAAAAAGAATGGCTTGTGCGCACGTTTCGGTGTGTGTGTCAGACAGCACGGGCATGCAAGGAGTTGTTTTCCACAAGTTATTGCATTTAATAACTCTTTTTAACGTCAAGCAAGTCACATAAGTAACAGTCGTGTGCTCAGTCTATTCTCTGCTATATGCGTCGACCTAAAATACAACATTTTCACAATGTTGAAGTAGCCTATTAAAATCATTCAGATATTGCGTGCAGTTGCGATATGTATATTGCGATAATTTCGATATATTGCGCAGAAGGACTAGCCGAGGAAAGGCTGCTCTCTCCGGGGTTAATGAGCGCTGAGTGCCCGGTGATCGCCTGGATCTCACAACTCCAAAAACGCAAGATTTATTTTTAAAAATAGGCGCTCTCTTTATAAATAAACCACAGATTTGAGCTTTAAACAACTACATTCTCACCTGAAAAGTCTTAAAACTACATTTTGTGACACAATAGTAGTATTTTTAAATTATGCAGGGTTTCTCATCACGTCACTTTACCACGTGACAGCAGCGAGCAGGCTCCTGATTGGTTAACACGTTGCAAATTGACGCCAAAGTTAAAATTTTTCAACTTGGGCGTCAGACGCAAATTCGCTTCAAACGCGTGAATGCACAAAAAGCACCATTTGCGCAAGACGCTCAATTCGCGCGAACGAGGCGGACTCGAATCCATTGTGCCGCGGGACCTCCAGACGCGCGTCAATGCGCCTTTCCATTGACTTAACATTTAAATCATTCGCTCCTGACGCTCTATTCGTGTTTGGTGTGAACACAGCATAAGTGGTGTGTGTAGATAGAAATGGCTCATTCGAAGGTAATAAAAACATAACAGTTCATTATGTAAGGTCTTTATACTCCACTGAAAACATAGTTATGTATATTATACTGCATTTCTGTCAATAGATCCTCATAAATACTACACACTGCACCTTTAAACTCCAAGGACCCTGATAACACGTCATCAAGAATATACTTAATATATAAGTATATACAAGTAAATATACATTTTAAATGTCTGTGGAGGAGCTCTGACCCCATATTTGGTACCATTTGAAAGCTTAGATAGACTTGGTCGGCATTACTGGGAACACCCACAAAAACATCATATTCGCCATATGCCGTGGAGGAAAACAAGCCATTAGAATGAATGCACGTAAACCTTGTTAGACGCTTTATCTTTACTCTAAAACTTCAGATAACTTATAAAAACTTAGTGCAGAACGCCACATGGCAACTTTTCAGGACTGCACCAAGCACAAATAAATCATTACAAAGAGTAAAGATAAAGCGTCTACGTGCATTCATTCTAATGGCTTGTTTTCCCCCACAGCATATGGCGGATATGACGTTTTTGTGGGCGTTCCCAGTAATAGCGACTAAGTCTATAGAAATGGCTCATTCTAAGGTAATAAAAACATAACCCTTCATTATGTAAGGTGGCTTTATACTCCACTGAAAACATAGTTATGTATATTATACTGCATTTCTGTCGTTTAAATGTCGTTAACCCACAAGACTTTCGTTTATCTTTAGAACACAAATGAACTCCCTCTGTTGAAAGCTAAGCAACTACCACTTTGACGCTTTAAAAAGTTCATAAAGAGATCGTAAAACTAGTGGTTTAGTCTAAATTTTCTGAAGAGACACGATCGTTTTATATCAGGGGTGGGGAACGTTGATCCTGGAGGGCTTACTCGAGGTATGCTGGTTCCAAAAACGAGTCCCAGAGTAAGTTCAAACAACTCCGAGTATGTTCCCGGTTAACACACAAGACAGTCTCAACAGCAACAAATCGATGATTCACGATGGAAACAGACGCTCTTCTTCTTCTGTTTAATGGCGATTTACATAACCTGTTTAGTGTACATCGCCACCTATTTGATGGTTGTGCATTCATTTTTTCGAACTTTTCATTTAATAAGTAATCTGTATTCACTGAGAATAAGGATTATATTGTTTGTTTGATGCTAATTAATTGAATGCAGATCCATGTGTGAGATGACAATAAAATAAATAATAAATATATTTGAATTGAATTAACATTTAAACATTACCTTGTTATAATAGTGCTTTAGAATTAATATATAATGTATATTATATAACTGTAACTATATAACGGATTTAGATATATTAATATAACTATATTAATTATAACACGCATCTGAATACCTCTTAAGCAAACTAACCCTGGAACATGAGCAGGTTATGTTCAGAGAGTGAGTTGCTATGGCTATTTACATACCCTGAAAGTTAAAACAACCCATTCGCTGGGTTAAAACAACACATTCGCTGGGTTAAAACAACACATTCGCTGGGTTAAAACAACCCATTCACTGGGTTAAAACAACCCAACCGCTGGGTTAAAACAACACATTCGCTGGGTTAAAACAACCCATTCACTGGGTTAAAACAACCCAACCGCTGGGTTAAAACAACACATTCACTGGGTTAAAACATCACATTCGCTGGGTTAAAACAACCCAACCGCTGGGTTAAAACAACCCATTCGCTGGGTTAAAACAACACATTCGCTGGGTTAAAACAACCCATTCGCTGGGTTAAAACAACCCAACCGCTGGATTAAAACAACACATTCGCTGGGTTAAAACAACCCATTCACTGGGTTAAAACAACCCAACCGCTGGGTTAAAACAACACATTCGCTGGGTTAAAACAACACATTCGCTGGGTTAAAACAACCCAACCGCTGGGTTAAAACAACACATTCACTGGGTTAAAACATCACATTCGCTGGGTTAAAACAACCCATTCACTGGGTTAAAACAACCCAACCGCTGGGTTAAAACAACCCATTCGCTGGGTTAAAACAACACATTCGCTGGGTTAAAACAACCCATTCGCTGGGTTAAAACAACCCAACCGCTGGATTAAAACAACACATTCGCTGGGTTAAAACAACACATTCACTGGGTTAAAACATCACATTCGCTGGGTTAAAACAACCCATTCACTGGGTTAAAACAACCCAACCGCTGGGTTAAAACAACCCATTCGCTGGG
This sequence comes from Romanogobio albipinnatus, assembly GCA_023566225.1. Taxonomy (NCBI): domain Eukaryota; kingdom Metazoa; phylum Chordata; class Actinopteri; order Cypriniformes; family Gobionidae; genus Romanogobio; species Romanogobio albipinnatus. The sequence continues at coordinate 4,685,988 of CM042244.1, forward strand.
TTAAAACAACACATTCGCTGGGTTAAAACAACCCATTCGCTGGGTTAAAACAACCCAACCGCTGGATTAAAACAACACATTCGCTGGGTTAAAACAACCCATTCGCTGGGTTAAAACAACACATTCGCTGGGTTAAAACAACACATTCGCTGGGTTAAAACAACACATTCGCTGGGTTAAAACAACACATTCGCTGGGTTAAAACAACACATTCGCTGGGTTAAAACAACACATTCGCTGGGTTAAAACAACACATTCGCTGGGTTAAAACAACACATTCGCTGGGTTAAAACAACACATTCGCTGGGTTAAAACAACACATTCGCTGGGTTAAAACAACACATTCGCTGGGTTAAAACAACACATTCGCTGGGTTAAAACAACACATTCGCTGGGTTAAAACAACCCAACCGCTGGGTTAAAACAACACATTTGCTGGGTTAAAACAACCCATTCACTGGGTTAAAACAACACATTCGCTGTGTTAAAACAACCCAACCGCTGGGTTAAAATGACACATTCACTGGGTTTGTCCATTTTCAACCCTATTTTAACTGAAAGTTACCTCCGCTTTTGGATCTGGAAGTTGAGGTTTATCAAACCTACCCAGGTATGTCACACAACCTGCTTTCTGGAATACCCCCCAGGTGTGTTTGTTTAGGGTTGGAGCTAAACTCTACAAGAAAGTGGCCCTCCAGGATCAGCGTTCCCCACCCCTGCTTTATATGATGAACAGGTTGAATGTAGGCTTTTATTCTCATATAAACATTCATCATCTCACACATCAGTTGTGGTAAACGGAAGCTCAAGCATGGTTACTTGACGCACGAGAACCAATGAGGTTCATTTGTGTGTTATGCAGCATGTTTGAGCTTCAGAAAGAGGTTTGTTCTCGTGCGTCAAGTAGGTTCGGTTGAGCTTCGGTTTATGTCCACTGATCAATGTTTAAATGTGACCCTGGACCAGTCATAAGGGTACATTTTTGGAAATTGAGATTTATAAGAATAAATAAATAAGCTTTCCATTGATGTATGGTTTGGACAATATTTGTCTGAGATGCAACTATTTGAAAATCTGGAATCTGAGGGTGCAAAAAAAATCTAAATATTGAGAAAATCACCTTTAAAGTTGTCCAAATGAAGTCCTTAGCAATGCATATTACTAGTAATAATAAATTTTTTATATATTTACGGTAGGACATTTACAAAATATCTTCATGGAACATGATCTTTACTTAATATTCAATCTTCAATCCCAGCGGTCACCACCAGTGTGTCCTTGAGCAAGGCACTTTACTCCATGTTGCTCCAGGGGGATTGTCCCTGTAATAAGGCTGTAAGTCGCTTTGGATAAAAGTGTCTGCCAAATGCAAAAATGTAAATGTAATATCCTAACAATTTTTGGCATAAAAGGAAAAAACGATAATTTTGACCCATACAATATATTGTTGGCTATAGCCACAAATATACCTGTGAGACGCACGACTGGTTTTGTGGTCCAGGTTCACAAATGTGAATAAAAGCCTAAATTAAATCTGTTCATCATATAAAGCTATCATGACTCATCAGGAAATTTGGACTAAACTGCTCATATGGATTAGTTTAATGATCTCTTTATGAACTGTTTTGAAGCTTCACAGAAGTGTCCGTTAGGCAATTATGCTTGACATGGTGTATGTAAAACAGGTTATTCTATATAATGAGGGACGATACCAGTATTTTTTTTTACAGATTTAAAATGGGAAACATGCAGTTGTTTAAGTCCAAGGGGTCTCTCTGCTCCTGAAGGGCTACAAACAGATCTGGCTGTAATTTCCAAGTAACCAGAACGCTTTCATTAGCTGCTACAGGTGTGTGTGATTAGGGTTTAAGCTACACTCTAACCCTGCTTTACTACGTAATGCATTAGAAAACATGAAAGTGAGTAAATGATGACAGCCTTTTCATCTGTAGGTTAACCATCCCTTTAAATATGATCTGATCTACATGAGTTATGACAACACTGTTGCTGACATGAGGTCCTAATGGACATGGTGTGTCTGTCTTCCTAATGCTGCCCTCTCTGTTTTGCTCTTCTTTCTTCTCCACATGAATGCAAGTTTTGTCTCCTGAAATCACTGTGATTTGAACATCAATTTATTCAAAAACATTACATGCGAAACTTAAATGAAAGGTTTGCTTTGGTGTGTGTGGAGAGTCTCACTCGTCTCTGGACAAACAGGCCTGGTTCTATGGAAAGCAAGAGCACCCTCAGTTGAAACTAATAGTATATTGGTGGAACAGATTTGTACGCTCTGCGTATTTGTGTTTGTGCTTCGGAAAGCATCAAAGGTTTCTATTTACAGTGTGTTTTTGTTGCATTGAGCAATGTATCCAATCACAGAGCTCCAATCTGTTGAGCTCTTGAACGCAATGGCCAATCAGAAGTGTTTAAGTTACTCAGAATCTACTCACCCCTTAAAGGAACACTCCACTATTTTTGAAAATAGGCTCATTTTCCAACAGTAGAGTTTTATCGTTTTTTGAATCCATTCAGCCGATCTCTGGGTCTGGTGGTAGCACTTTTAGCATAGCTTAGCATAGATCATTGAATCTGATTAGACCGTTAGCCAGGGATGGAAATTAGCACCAGCCAAATGCGGGTGATTTTGTGTTGTAGCGGGTGAGATCGCAATAAACTGAGATTAACTGCTTTTTAGTGGTTATAAAGGGAGCAGTCTTCGGGCACTTTCCAGTAGGGGTGTAACAATATATTGTGTCACAATATATCGCAATACAAAAACGCATCAATATGTATTGTGAATAGTTCACCCAAAATTAAGACTACTATGTGAGGTTTACAGAGTTGGTCTTACTACATTAAACTACTATATATAATGTTGCATATAATACAACGGGGGATATTTGTGGGTCCTCCTGATAATGCCACATGTCTTATGTTACCAGTAAAAAGTGGCCTACATTATTTTAAAAGCATCTAGTCAGTGACAGAGTGCAAGCATATTCCTCTAAAATAATTCTGTATTTCAGCTTCAGAATCATGAATATTTTTATTCTGGTGTCATCATTGTCCTGTGCTTTGGGTTACTAGCACCAAGTCCAAGCCTATTCATGTCCACCCCCAATGTAAAACCAAACTTAACATTTTAATCAACAGCATATTTTTGTTAACCTTTTGCCATATGTCTTGATGTATCGCAATAATATCGTATCGTGAGTTCAGTATCGTGATGTGTATCGAATCGTGACGTGAGGGTATCGTTACACACCTACTTTCTAGGCTATATAGAAGTTGAATAAAGGTTTTGTTTTCATGCTGTTAAGAGGCCACGTACTGCAAAATGTTGGAAGTGACATCCACATATAAATGCTGGATTCACTCTCGGAATTGCAGTGTTTGACATGGTAATCGACGGGAAATACATGTATCAAAATAGATGTGTATTAAGCAATGTAAATGCAGATGAATTAATTAAAATATTCAAATTTCCATATTAAACTGTTTTTGAAATGCTGCTGCATTTAGGCTATTTGTAAAAGTAATAACCATTAGATCTTTTACATTTCTCACTTACATTGCTATTCCTGTTATGGTGGTGCTTAGGATCTTACACATTACATCTGCACTTTACCTCAGCACCCTCACTAATTTCAGAAGCATGTTCAGTAATTTGATTGAGTTATCGGGCCTGTGGACAAGAGTGTGTTCTTCTTCCAACACTCCAGTTAAACTGCAGCGGCACAGCCTGCGCTCCAGTCTGTGGATTCAATCTTAGCCTACTGCAGGGATAGAAATGTGCCTTTATCTGAATGACATAATATCAGACATATTGTGAATTATAGTTCATATTAGATATGTGCTTTTAAAGTGACCTAATCGAGGTAAGATAATCTTTTATTATGAGCCGATGGGGATGTTGACTAAGTCGACTCCATAAACCAAAACCGAAAATTGTTTGTGCACTACATCAGTATGTGAGCGGTGTCATTGGTTAGCTTTGGGGTGGCAAAGCTCATTTTTAGGGTGGTAGCTGCCACCCTTGTGGCCACGCCCCTGCACGAGGGCAGAACAACCTGTAACTATAAACCTATAATCAGAGGTGGGTAGTAACGAATTACATTTACTTCGTTACATTTACTTGAGTACATTTTTTGGGTAACTTGTACTTTTAGAGTATATTTAAAGATGGGTACTTTTTACCCGGAGATCGACTGAATGGAGTCGGAAAATGAGCCTATTTTCAAAAGAAGTGTCGTGTTCCTTTAACTTAAATCTGTGACTTAAGTATTATTGTTTTAACTGTTTAAATTATCTCGGAATTATATAAAAATGTAAATAGCATATACACTCACCTAAAGGATTATTAGGAACACCTGTTCAATTTCTCATTAATGCAATTATCTAATCAACCAATCACATGGCAGTTGCTTCAATGCATTTAGGGGTGTGGTCCTGGTCAAGACAATCTCCTGAACTCCAAACTGAATGTCAGAATGGGAAAGAAAGGGGATTTAAGCAATTTTGAGCGTGGCATGGTTGTTGGTGCCAGACGGGCCGGTCTGAGTATTTCACAATCTGCTCAGTTACTGGGATTTTCACGCACAACCATTTCTAGGGTTTACAAAGAATGGTGTGAAAAGGGAAAAACATCCAGTATGCAGCAGTCCTGTGGGCCAAAATGCCTTGTTGATGCTAGAGGTCAGAGGAGAATGGGCCGACTGATTCAAGCTGATAGAAGAGCAACTTTGACTGAAATAACCACTCTTTACAACCGAAGTATGCAGCAAAGTATTTGTGAAGCCACAACGCGCACAACCTTGAGGCGGATGGGCTACAACAGCAGAAGACCCCACCGGGTACCACTCATCTCCACTACAAATAGGAAAAAGAGGCTACAATTTGTACGAGCTCACCAAAATTGGACAGTTGAAGACTGGAAAAATGTTGCCTGGTCTGATGAGTCTGGATTTCTGTTGAGACATTCAGATGGTAGAGTCAGAATTTGGCGTAAACAGAATGAGAACATGGATCCATCATGCCTTGTTACCACTGTGCAGGCTGGTGGTGGTGGTGTAATGGTGTGGGGGATGTTTTCTTGGCACACTTTAGGCCCCTTAGTGCCAGTTGGGCATCGTTTAAATGCCACGGCCTACCTGAGCATTGTTTCTGACCATGTCCATCCCTTTATGACCACCATGTACCCATCCTCTGAAGGCTACTTCCAGCAGGAAAATGCCCCATGTCACAAAGCTCCAATCATTTCAAATTGGTTTCTTGAACATGACAATGAGTTCACTGTACTAAAATGGCCCCCACAGTCACCAGATCTCAACCCAATAGAGCATCTTTGGGATGTGGTGGAACGGGAGCTTCGTGCCCTGGATGTGCATCCCACAAATCTCCATCAACTGCAAGATGCTATCCTATCAATATGGGCCAACATTTCTAAAGAATGCTTTCAGCTCCTTGTTGAATCAATGCCACGTAGAATTAAGGCAGTTCTGAAGGCGAAAGGGGGTCAAACACAGTATTAGTATGGTGTTCCTAATAATCCTTTAGGTGAGTGTATGTTAATAATATTATATAGCCTAAATATTACGATGAACAGGTAGTATATAATGTTTTGAAATTATATCATATTACATGATATTTAAACGTGATCTTTGTGTTTACTGTGTAAAAGCAACTTAGGGTGTGTTCACACTTGGCATGCTTGGTTCGTTTAAAACGAACTCTGGTGCGGTTCCACTGAAATATGAATGCAACACGGACCAAAGGCATGTAAACCAACCAAAAATGGGACATGTCACAAGATGCGACCCTAAAAGGGACAAAATGCTCAAGCACAGCTGTTTTTTCTAATCATTGTCGTGATGTTGCCCATCACAGTTCGGTACAGCCGCTAGAACCGCGTCTCCTCGCAGCAGATCCTTGTTTGTGTGTGATGGAGGGATTCCTGCCGCTGTTTTGACTCCTTTTCACATTTTATAAGCTCTTCACGAGTTTTCAGCTAGTCAAAATACCATCATATGTAGGCTATGCACATACAACGAGTGCATTTAGCCCAGCACACAGCCTTGTTTTGGATGGTCAGTAAGTTCTGTCGTGAAATATACGTAATAAAAGCTGACCCTAGTTGTGAAAATATCCCTACGCCTTAAGGTTCGGTATCTTCAGGTTCAGTGTTAAAATGCCAATGTGAACGCCAAACAGACCAGGACAAAATGTTTTTTTGGGTCAGGACCAAATGAACCAAGTGAACCTACAAGTGTGAACACACCCTTCATTAAATCTAATAAGAGGAGGAGACAACTGCGCTTAAGATAAGCCAACAAAATTGTTAAATTCGAAATACCTGTTATTTGCTGTGTACTCAAAAACGTGAAACATACACTCACTTTATGTGCATATTTGTGAAAGTTTTCCATTTTATGTTTACAAGCCATCTGAAGTTTCTCAGAGGTCAGGGGTGAGTCTCAACACGGTGCGGATTATGTGTTCTTTTTCCATGACACTTGATTATGAAAAGCAATAATGATGCAAAATTGGATAAAAACAGTGGCTGGAACACAATGAGCAATTATTTCCTCTTCGTGAATAGCCTGTAAGTGCAAGAATGTTATTAGCATGTGGCTCACTACCTTATTGCGTCAGTGTTGTTAATGGAGCCAAAGCTCAAAGTGTTGGCTAAGAGAAGGACAGTCACGCTTGAACAACAAGAGTGAAAGTTTTGCTTGCGGTGGATGTTTTCTTTTCTCAATGACGCTGACATTTAAATGGTGAGAGAAGGATCATGCATCACAGCCAGGGTTGCTAGGCTTGCATAACAAAACCTGCTCAATTGCTATTCAAAACTCTCCCAATCACGGCCAAAACTAGCCCAATCGTGATGTAATGTTGGGAGTTTTTTGGGTAGTTGCAAAACCCTGCATTCATTTTTGTTTCGACAGTTTCAACCATGTGACATTAGGATTACCAGCCGGTAAAAAAATATTTAAAAAGTAAGTTACCTGGTTGCCTTTAAAATGTTGAGTTCATTGAAATTAAAAATTTGAGTTAATACAATGAACATTTGAGAATCGACATCACACTTAATTCAAATATTATTAAAAGATTTGTTAGCATATTGCGTAATTGTGTGTTTTATTTGTAACAATGCAGTGAAACTTGTGCTATTTTCATGATTTATCACAACATTTTTTATTTTTATTTATGTGGTTCAGATACAATAATATTTTGAGTTTCTATTTATTAAACCAATTTCCTTCATCGTTTTAACTCAAATTTTAAAATTTCAATTAACTTAAGGCAACCAGGTTACTTTAAGTTAAACCAACAATATTTTTTTACAGTGTGAAGTTGGCTTCATTACATAAAAAAAATGACTAAATTTTCAAAAACTAAATAAATAAATAAATAGAGAACCCACTGAATTTTTCATATTTTAATATTTTTAATCAATGCAAAAACTTCTGCTATTAATTTACTTGCAAATAGGTTGTAGCACACCCCATAATAATAAGATAATAAGATGATATTTAAATTACTTGACCAACAACATTTAAAGATGCACTATGTAACTTTTCCGTCCGCTAGAGGTCGCCTATTCAAAACAAAGGCGTAGTTTGATGACGCCACATTTGAGCGCAGAATCTTGGGACATGTGGTCTTCACCTCACAGCCGGTGGGAAAGATTCGGGATAGGACTCGGGCAGAAATCATGTTGATGGATGTGATTATTAACGTTACTGTAGTCTGAAGCAGAGCAGGAGCGAGTGTTGTGGAGCTGAGGAACCGCTGGAGCGATTGTTCGCGAGCAGCGGGACTTTTATTATGACACAGTCGCCCGCGCCACTTCCGCTCCTCCAGTCATGAGTGTGAGGTAACGCAGCTCTGTTGATCATATTAGACACATCTGAGTGTGTTGATGATGTTATGACGTTACTCTGTGCGTTCTCTCGCCGGCTGCTGTGACACTTGTTCACACTGCAGTGAGAGTAAAGCGTTTCTGCAAAATAAAACTGGAAACTGAGGGTAACGCAGATGTGATGTCATCGACAGGCGACTCCCTCACACGTCCCGGTTCCTCGGGTAAAATAGCAATTTCTCACGGATTACAAATAGTTGGAAACATTTGGGATGTTGTAAGTACTCAACTGAACAAAATATACAACACTGGCCTAGTGGTTTTTGGATATTTTACTGCAAATTTTTTTTACATTTAAATGGTGAGCAAAACGATAATGGAAGTCTTGTTCAACTCAGATGTTTCTCCTGAGAAAAATCACAACCTACAAGACATTTCTCATCAATTCCCCCAAGACCAATTTATCAGAGCTATGTTGTTCGCATTTATTTTATAGATCAAGACTCTTCTTGTATGTCAAAATGATATTTTCCCCTGTGGGAGTTTTTTGAGCAGACGTTTACCTCAGTTCAATCTCTACACTTAATTAGCAGCGAGCACATGTGTGTGAATGAGAAACCTGAGGTGAAAATGACTCGGTGGACAGATGGGCGAGCAATGATGTTTTCTGGCGGTGGCGTGCTATTTTTCACATGGGAATGACACATACAGACGAATCCAAATCGAGTACATTGTTGGTTATTCTAACTTTCTTTTTGTCAGCATTCTGTTGTGCCCTAAAGCAGCTTCTCTGAATTAACACATTTTTGAGTTTTGCAGTAATTGAGGCAGCAGAATAGAGTCATTATTAAGAGAGATTTCTGTGATCACAGCCAGCTTGGCATCACTCTTAAAGGGATAGTTCCCCCCAAAAATGAAAAGAATTTAAACGAATGTTGGTAGTCAAACATTTGCCACTTCCATAGTCAATGGCCACCGTCAGCTTTCAACATTCTTTAAAATCTCTTCTTTTGTGTTCAATAGAAGAAAGAAACTCTCGGATGAGTGATGGAAAAAAAATGTTGGGGGGTAAACTATCCCTTTAAAGACGTTTCTTATGCAACTGTTTTCCACCGTTTCACTGTTTCTCATAAGACTTACTAAACTTATCTTTGCAATTTCATCTGAAACATTAATGCACATCTGGGGCCTGTAGTTTCTCTTGCTAGCCAGGTGCGTTTCAGTTTATATTGAGCCAATCCAGGGTTTTAGGTAGCATGAATATGGCCATAGTAAGGCTTGGTAACTTAAGCTCCACAGCTAACCCACTCCGGAGGAGGTTATGATCTGGATAAGAGATCTCCAACAGAAATTGGACTGAGCAAAGTGACATGTCTGATGCAATAAAGTCACTCCCCCAGTTTCTCTTGCTCCAAATGAAAGGTTACTATATGATTAAAAATATATATATTGTCTGGCTTTAATGATAATTACTTGAATATAATAATTTTATGTGATTTATAATTGATTGATTTATATAATAATAATAAAAAAATAATAAAAAATAAATATATATATATAGAATGCTGAAAGCATTCTTTAGAAATGTTGGCCCATATTGATAGGATAGCATCTTGCAGTTTTTTGAGAATCGACATCACCCTTTATTCAAATATTATTAAAATATTTTGTAAGCATATTGCGTAATTGTGTGTTTTATTTGTAATAATGCAGTGAAACGTGCCAAATTGTGCTATTTTTATGATTTATCACAACATTTTTTTAAATTTATTTATGTGGTTCAGATGCAATAATATTTTGAGTTTCTATTTCTTAAACCAATTTCCTTCATTGTATTAACTCAAATTTTTTAATTTCAATTAACTCAATTTTAAGGCAACCAGGTTACTTATTTTTTAAGTTAAACAACAATATTTTTTTACATTGTACAAGTTCATTTCAACTCTCTATATTACAATTTACATTCAACTGACTTACAATTTTGAGTTGAATCTTGTATAACTTAAATAAAAAAGTTGAAATTGCTTGACTTATTTTGATTTTGAGTTAAATTAACTTAAAAACATATGTTGTCATAACTTATTGATCCTATAATTTTTTACAGTGTACAGATATGTAATAAGCTGTAGAATAAATAGATAAAGCTTTAAAAATAGGACCTTACATGTTCGAGTCTCTAGCCCATAGTGTGTGTGTGTGTGTGTGTGTGTGTGTTGTCAAATCGATTAATCGCATCCAAAATAAAAGTTTGTGTTTACATATGTGTGTGTATAATAATTATGTAAATATAAATACACACTCATTCATGTATATATTTATGAAATATTTGCGTGTGTGTGTGTATATATTTATATTATTTATATTATATATAAATATTTTATTTATAAATATAACATGTTTTCCTTAAATAAATGCATGCGTGTGTGTGTATGTGTATATACATTATTATTATACACAGTACACACATATATTTAGTACAGTTATTTTTACTTTTATATAGTTGTTGTTCAATAAACAAGAAGTTAAAATGATTGTTGTAAACACAATATGGCTATTTATTGACCTGTTAACAATAAATAATTCTGTTTCGGTCAATCATTGTGCATTATGAGGACCATTAGTAACTGTTGTAGAAACTTAATGTTCACCTATTCTTTTTTTTATCAGCTGTCTTCCCTAAAGTTTAAACGCTGCAATAACTAAATCTATTCCAAATGAGTGTGTGGGATTACGGATTACAGTCGAAGGGAATTTAATTAGACCGAGAAGGCGAAAAGTGCACACGAGCCCGGCTGATCTGTATCAGTATCGGTGCCTTGTCGTAATCTCAGCTGATAGCAGATTTCTTGTATGAACTAAATGAGCCGAATCCCAGAGACTAAAAAAGCCCAGTCATCATCACTTTCCTAAGGACATCAGTATAGGAAGAGAATCATTAGCTTGTGAGGAGGCTCAGTAGGACTAAAGTTCACCTAGTCTGTGTTTAATGAGCAATGCTAATGAAATGTTAGATCTGTGACTGTTGAATTTTCCCAGAGGCAAGTGCTTTTCATGGCCGTGCCTGCATTTACAACCGGCTTTGAGTTACAGGCCCTCATTGACACAAATCTGCGTACACTTAGTCATTCTGCTCAGCATGCATAACATCTCTGTCTCCCTCTCCCACTCCCGTCTTTCTGTCTCTGACTCACACACACCAACACAAATTAAAGCACATTCACCGGGACATAGTAAATGTTGTCTTTAACTCCACATCGCCAATGGATTAGCCTTGCCAACCCACTGATCTCATGATGCAGGTCTCGTCAATATTGGTGCTTTACTGAATGTTTCTCAAGGAGACACTTTACCTCCTTTGATTTGGTAATAGGTAATAGTTTCATTGTTTGTTTGTTTTTGACTAGTGGTTCTGAACTGATGGTTTGTGACACAAAAATGGCAGATCTGTTCTGATAGGGCCGCAGATGAAAGACAACTAACCATGTAACATACATGCACTATATTGCCAAAAGTATTGGGACGCCCCTCTAAATCACTGAGTTCAGGTGTTCAATCACTCCATGGCCACAGGTGTATAAATCAAGCACTAGGCGTGCAGACGCTTCTACTAACATTTGTGAAGGAATGGGTCGCTCTCAGGAGCTCAGTGAACTCAAGCGTGGTACCGTGATCGGTGGCCACCTGTGGATTCATACATTTCCTCACTTCTAAATATCCCACGCTCAACTGTTAGTGGTGTTATAACAAAGTGGAAGCAATTGGGAACAACAGCAACTCAGGCCACTTAAAATCACAGAGCGGGGTCAGCGCATGCTGAGGGTCACAGAAGTCGCCTACTTTCTGCAGAGTCTGTAGCTACAGACCTCCAAACTTCGTGTGGCCTTCAGATGAGCTCAAGAACAGTGTGTAGAGCTTCAGGGAATGGGTTTCCATGGCCGAGCAGCTCATCCAAGCCTTACATCACCAAGTGCAGTGCAAAGCGTGGGATGCAGTGGGGTAAAGTACGCCGCCACTGGACTCTAGAGCAGTGAGACGTGTTCTCTGGAGTGACCAATCACGCTTCTCTGTCTGGCAATCCCATGGACGAGTCTGGGTTTGGCGGTTGCCAGGAGAACGGGACTCGCCTGACTGGATTGTGCCAAGTGTAAAGGTTGGTGGAGGGGGGAGTTTGGTGTGGAGGAACTTGACTGGCCTGCACAGAGTCCTGACCTCATCCCGATAGAACACCTTTGGGATGAATTAGAGCAGAGACTGAGAGCCAGGCCTTCTCGTCCAACATCAGTGCCTGACCTCACAAACGCGCTTCTAGAAGAACGATCAAACATAAACACACTGCTAAACCTTGTAGAAAGCCTTCCCAGAAGAGCTGAAGCTGTTAGAGCTGCAAAGGATGAACACATAACAAAACTTAAAATCCAGGCCTGGTCCTCTCTCGTCCTTCACCGGTGTCGCTCGTCCTCATATGCCTCCGTGCTCCCTCATGAGAGGACTCGAGACCGGTGTGTCTCATTCTCAATCACGCACACCGATCTCGCTCGCTCGTCCACCTCGCCACACTCCGGCTTTAACTTCTGGACAATCGTCAGCGGTGCCAGTGCCACACACTCGCATCTTTCACCGCCGCCATTACTGAACTACAACTCAAACTAGCGCACGACATCAACGTCATCGCTCTCAGCCACTCCCTCTGTTCGCTGATTCGACCGGTAAAAAATTGTTCAGGAGAAAACCTAAGCATATACAGCAGTCCCAGACAGAGTACTGAAGGAAAATTAAATTGAGCAGAAGTACGTAGGAGGGCGGAGCCAGGCTATGTGTATGCACTAACAACACTTAATATCATGTAGTTGTAGGCTATTGGGCCTATGTTATTTTCTCTGTATAGGCTCCCTCTTGGTACGATCTTTGAAAAGTATGGCTTAAGTTACCATTGTTACGCAGACGACACAAATATATTTACCCCTTAAGCATAAGGATTTTCTAAGTCTAAATGAGAGTAAAACTGAGGTTATGGTGTTTACCACTTCGGACGTTCATTGTACAACAAATGTAAATCTAGGTGTTAAATGCATTTTTTCACACATCCTTATGTGATACAGATACAATTAATTTGTATAAATCATGTCATATAAACAATGATGTCAAAACCTTTCTAACATCACCTGGTATCTTAAGATCTTATGATGTTCACTGTCAACAGTCGACAGTGGTAAATCCTGGGGCTGTTGGCACATATTTCATGTAGCGTCATGCAGTTGTTGCTTAAGGTAAAGTTAGTTTTGCATTCAGCCTACCTTTTAATTCAGTCCTCACAATGACAAAAGATTTCACAAGCATACGTGAAAAATGCAAACTACCTGCTTGAGGTCTTAAAAGTGAATAAACAAGTCGGTCGTTTGCATTTTTCACAGTTGGTTATGGAGTCTCATTCCTCAGAAAGGAACAAACCTTTCTACTGGATGTCCTTATAGTGAGGCTAGAGGGAAACGGTTGCCTTAAAATGGGTCAGGGGTCGCTCACTTTTCTGTCTTTAAGAGATTCGGCGTGTTTCAGGCGAGCAGATATAATTTTCCCGTGTCAGTCAGGATTACAGATGTGGAAATTATCTATAGGTGAAGAAAAGAATGGGTGTTGGCCACTTTCATTCACTCAAACTTTTGTTTTTGATAACACTTCATCACGATTCACAGAGCTGTGTTTTCACAGATCATACATAGACATTTGATGTTTTTTAGATCTGATGTCTATGACATTATAGCTGTGAAATGGTAGAAATGATAAAGAGATTCTGTTTATGCTGGATTCAAAGACGCTATTTAGTGTTGTTGGTAAAGGCTATTTTCACTAATTCAGACAATTTATCATAAGTACAAATAGCATATTGTGTCTATTTACACTTCTTCTAAATGGTATCTTTTACTATTTGCACTTTTACAGTATTTACTAAGATGCTATTTGTTGCTATTTACTGGAGCGATGTAAACAGTTTAGACCACTGCGGACGGGTCCACTGATTATAAAGGGAGCAGCCACGGATGTCTGGAGTAAACATGTGTAACTGTAAGTGGTTATGGTTGCCGGGCAACATCACAGTGTGGCTCATTAATAGAGAATTCAACTGTGCAGTCACACCATCACTGTCAGGGAGCATATGGGATTTATCCAGTTATATTTATAATCCATTACCGTTTTGAATCTCAGAATTATTTAAGCAGCACTAGGTAACTTTTCGACCTTCATAATATATTTTCAAGACTCTTGTGATGATACATCGACTTACAATAGGTTGAATGGCACGTCTGCCATAGCCTGACGGGGTCTGTATCGTTTTTAATCGTACTTTTAAACTTCGGGGTTCGGGTAGTAACCCGAGAAAAAAAAAGAACTACAAAATTCGACTGCTTTACGGCATATACGTCACTTCCACCATCATCCCCACTTCCTTAAATTCGGATGTGCGAGCCCAACTGGTGTCCTAACTATAAACCTTTTTGAAATCCAATGGTAAAAATCACAGTACAAAAAGCCTTTTTTGAGAATGGCGTTACATTTATTAATTATACAAGACGAAGAGCAACAAGGTTTCATGGTGGAGAGACTTTTGGAGGACCCAGAGGATGTTATGTGCTTTGATGATAAAATACCTGTAAGTTAAATAATGACAGACTCCCACGACACATGATTTTGCAGTTAGTAGAGGAATTGCGACCAACATAACAGAGGCCAACGAGCCATCCCGGAGCATTATCATTCTATGCCATTCTTCAAGCAACTAACGCCTTTCTTTAAAAAATATATATAAAACAGGCTTTAACTTTTCAACGGAGCTTATCAAAATTTCAATCTCTGCCACACTGAAATTAAAAGGACGCCGTTATTTCTCCATTTTGATTTTAGGTTTACCCCAGAAGCAGTTTGTGCGTTGTTGGTTGCTTGGTAACAGACCTGACAGTTGATTACCGAACTCGATGGAGCGGGTTAAGATTTCCTAACTACAGATAAGATGAGATTTTGTAAGATACGATAATTCTAAATCAAGTTAAGATTTGCTTCTATAATGCGAAATTGGAAAAAATCCTAAATTAATTAATCATATCTTAAATTTAGACCGAAGATAGAATGTTTCTGTAATACGTCCCCTGATTTTTAGCATTCATTCGTTATGAATAGTGTAATAATTTTTGAATTTCCCCCCTCAAATAAAAATGTCATGGTTGAGTTTCAAGTAGGGCTGCACGATTAATCGAAATCGAACCACAATCGCGATTTGGCTTATGTGCGATTATGAAGCGTAAAGACTGCGATTTTAATGAAATAAATATATGCCCAGCGTGTCAGTGAAGAGTGGCTCTGTGATCAGGAGTCTGAAAGCACTGCAAGTTTGAGTCGCTTATAACATCCGTTTGAAAAAACAACACGCGTCAAACATCTGTCTTTATCAAACAAACATAATTATTTATCTTATCCACCCGCAATTAATATGAGTTATTTTTTATTACTTGGCTCGCCCGATTGATGGATATATCCGTGAACCGCGCATCACTAATACACACACACACACAATGTGCTATGTCTTACGAATGCACGAACGTCATCTCCAGAGCCACTGAGAGTCACTTTATGAGCATTTTACCATTTTATTTGAGGAAAAACTACCGTCATATCATAAACACAGAAACTCAAAGGTCTTCATGGCAACCCATCAAAATAAAAGTTCGGCTAACTTGACAAATACATCACTGTTGTACAGCAGAATTTAGATACGCCTCAGTTTAATAATAAAACTAACACTAATGTAATAATAATAATAAACTATCAAAACTTTATTTTTTAAGTAATAAATTATTTTTTCTTCATGTTTTAATTTTAACCGTATAAAGCTCAGTTGTGCAGCACTTTTTGACAAAAAACAGTTTAGTTAAATTAAAAGATAAATTAAATGAATGTCTTATGTCTTCATTTGATTACCAGAAAATACAAAACACATTATTTGTGGGAAATCTTTTCATAGAAATGAAATTAAATAATAATAATATGGTTGTTTTTATGAATTAAATGAAGTAGCTAGTAGCCTACTATTTACTAGTAAATGTGACAGTAATCAAACATCACAGACAATGGCAGACAGAGAGCAGGGCAGCTCTGGCATAATGTCAATCACACTTCTATAAACGCCTTACAGGTTCTTTACAGTTATTGATGTAAACATCCCTAAAGGTACCGAATTTCAGGTACTGGTACCGGTTAAAATGAGATCGGTACCCAACCTTAACCATAATATACGATTTTGATCATGCCGCACACTCCTGGTGTATTTGTACTGTCATTATCAGACACTCACAGGTAATGGGCCCTCTCACCCATTGAAAGATGGTGGTAATGCATTTACACTAATTAAACCAGTGGAGAGGAACAGCAGACTAGTGTGTGTGTGTGTGTGTGTGTGTGTGTGTGTGTGTGTGTGTGTGTGTGTGTGTGTGTGTGTGTGTGAGAGAAAGGGAGAGTGAGAGTTTGCCTTGGCTAATGGCCAGTGTAAAGCAAAACCAGCAAATGCCATCTGTCTCACTGCATTAAGCCGTACATATGGTATTTCTCTGTTTCGCTCACTTTTATTGCATGAGCATTTGTCCGGTTAGGAAAACCAATTATGTTGGCCTTCTTATTCTGACCACTGCTCATCTCTCTTCGACACACTATATTATCAAGATGGCTGTGTTTGGCACTGGGCTCTAGAAGGTTGTGCCAGCCTCTCTCAACGATCTCTGAGTCCCAGAAACTGGCAGAGTTGGTTTCCCGTGACACCTTTTTATAAGGATCTTTTGTTTTAGAGACTCTCGTACGTTACTCTTTAATTGTATTTAACGCAATTTGAAATGAACAATGAAATATTTAGCTGAACCATTAACATTAGCTTTGGTTGAAGTTGACTTAAAGGGATAGTTCACCTAAAAAGGACAATTATTGCACTCATGTTGTTCCAAACCTGTACAACAAGAACCGTTTTGAAGATGCTTCGATCTAAACATTGATTTGACCCCATTGACTTTCATTGTATGGTCTAAAAAATGAAGGCTATATCTTCTTTTGTGTTTTGTGAATTTTCCTTTCTGGATTGGGCTTGCTGTACTGCCTTCAGTAGTATGGATGTGGATGTCGCAGAGCCTATTCAAGACCTGTGATGGAGATATTATTGTATTTCTAAACCACTTTTGAAGTTTCCTCATTTGCGAATTCAATGTAAAACTGAATGTCCCTTAAAAAACAGTCACAATTTCAATTCCATCTGTTTCAGATGCAGAACTGTGTATTTTTTTAACCGCCATCAATTTCAATGAATTCTGTCAGGAGTTAAACTGATTAATTGTGCGAGAGTAACCTGCCGTGCTTCTTCAATCAGTCGAGACAATGCATCTATTCATATGTGAATTCGGAGATGCTAGATGACAGCGATAGGTTGTTCGAACTTATTAGTGTCATGTGTGAGTCTGCAGAATGAGCTTTTGATGACAGCTTGAGTATTTCAGCTCACTCATGCTCTTAAGAATCCCAAATGAATCTCATGTGACTGACTGGCAGTAACTAGACCAGAACTGTCAGACATAAGATATAACCGAAATGCCATCCAGCGTTCAGCTTTACTTCCACTGGTGAGGGTTAAAGTCATTATTTAATATTCCCTAATGATTTATTGACACAGTTCCCATGGTCCTGCAAAGCCTGCAAATATCCAGTTGTGTTTACATTTTGAAAATGTAAATTAATAAAATCTTTAAAGGGATAGTTCACCCAGAAATTAAAAGTCTGTCATTAATTACTCACTCTCGTGTTGTTCCAAACCCGTAAGACTTTCATACATTCTTCAGAACACAAATGAAGATCTTTTTGATGAAATCTGACCGCTTTCTGTCCCTCAATTGACCACTAGACCACTGACAATTTGACGCTTAATGTTTATATGTGAATAAAAGCCTAAATTAAATCTGTTCATCATATAAAGCGGTCAGGTCTCTTCGGATAATTTGGGCTACGCTCTATTCATATGGATTTGATTTTTGATCTCATGAACATTTTTAAGTGTCAGTTGCATCGCAACGGACAGAAAGCTCTCAGATTTCATCAAAAATATCTTAAATTGTGGGTGAACTATCCCTTTAAAGGGAGTTCTCCACTCCACTATTTTTGAAAATGGGCTCATTTTCCAGCTCCCCTAGAGTTAAACAGTTGAGTTTTACCGTTTTCGAATCCATTCAGCCGATCTCCGGGTCTGCCGGTAGCACTTTTAGCATAGCTTAGTATAGATCATTGAATCTGATTAGACCGTTAGCATCTCACTCAAAAATGACCAAAGAGTTTCGATATTTTTCCTATTTAAAACTTGACTCTTCTGTAGTTACATTGTGTACTAAGACCGACGGAAATGAAAAGTTGTGCCTAACTAGAAACTAGCCTGAAGTTGTCATACACAATTCTAGTCAGAATATGAGTCTGATTCTGCTCTGTTGGGCTGTGATTATGGGGCGTGTTTCAATCGAACCAGGAAAGACCTCAATTGGATAGACCTACAACCAATCAGAGCAACGGAGCGATGCATAATGTTAGTTGTCAAATGTCAACAGAACTCAACTGCACACATTGCTGTTTTTCCATGTCCGTGGGTTGAAGCGACCCCAATTATGGGATATTTAGACCCAGGATCCCAGGCATCCCTGCCAAAAAAAACATATTTTACCCCCCAAATGCCACTTTTTTCCGGAGAACTCCCCCCTTGGGTTAGTTTTACATTTACATTTATGCATTTAGCAGACGCTTTTATCCAAAGCGACTTACAACTTGGGGGTACATGAAGCGACTGGTCATGAAGAGTCGAGAAGCGCAATAAGAGCCTGAAATACTGAGACCGTGTACATTGCTCAGTGTAGCACAGACTAGAGTAGGGAGAGAAGAAGAAAGAGAAAGAGGAAAGGAAAGTGTTTATTTTTTTATTTTATTTTTTTATGAGGTTAAGTGTTCACGGAAGAGCTGAGTTTTGAATGATGTCAATGATTCTGCGTTTCGGATGGCGTTGGGAAGATCGTTCCACCAGCTGGGAACGTTGAATGAAAATGTTCATTCGAAGTGATTGGATCGCACAAGAGGGGAGTCCAACCAGAAGCGCATTGCAGTAGTCAAGTCTAGAAATAACCAGGGTCTGGACAAGAAGCTGTGTTGCGTGCTCTGTTAGGAACGGTCTAATCTTCCTGATGTTGTGGAGCGCAAACCGGCATGAGCGAGCTGTCTTAGAAATGTGTTCTCTGAAGGACAGCTGGTCATCAAATGTTACTCCAAGATTTCTGACTGACTTTGATGGGGAAATCAAGGATGTACCTAACTGGATGGAGAAGTCATGTTGTATGGTTGGACTGGCGGGGAAGCCAGAAACTCAGTCTTTGCCAGGTTGAGCTGCAGGTGATGTTTTCTCATCCATGCAGAGACGTCAGTCAGACAGCTGGAGATTCATGCAGCTACTGTGCGGTCGTCTGGGGGAAATGAAAGGTAGAGCTGAGTGTCATCAGCATAGCAGTGGTATGAGAAGCCATGTGCCTGAATGATGGGTCCCAATGAGGTAGTGTAGATGGAGAAGAGGAGAGGACCAAGCACTGAGCCCTGGGGAACCCCATTGGTCAGTTGATGTGCTTGGGATTCCTCTCCTCTCCAGGCAACCTTGAAAGACCTACCTGTGAGATAGAACTCAAACCAAAGGAGTGGAGTCCCTGTGATGCCCAGTGATGAGAGGATGGACAGAAGAATCTGATGATTGACCGTGTCAAAGGCCGCAGATAGATCGAGCAGGACGAGGACTGATGATTTGGAGTCAGCGTTAGCTATCCGCAGGGCTTCAGTGACCAACAGTAGTGCAGTCTCTGTGGAGTGGCCCCTTTTGAAACCTGATTGGTTGATGTCCAGCTGATTATTCTGTGATAGGAAGGATGAAACCTGGTTGAAAACAACTCGTTCAATAGTTTTTGCTATGAATGGTAGGAGAGAAACAGGTCTGTAGTTATCTATGAGTGATGAGTTTAATGTGGGTTTCTTAAGCAGTGGAGTTACCCGAGCCTGCTTGAATGTGGTAGGGAAGATGCCAGTGCAGAGAGATGTGTTGATGATGTGTGTGAGTGCTGGTAGGATTGTAGGAGAGATTGTAGTTTTGAGTAGCAATTGGGCGGGTTTTGTTGTGAAAACTTGGCAACCCTGTCTGCACGCACGCTGGAAGAAGTGAGTGTAAACAATGTTTGCCAGTGTTATAAAAAAGAATGTAAGGATACACAGAGCACTTACCAACACGATCATCATTTCTGAGAGAAATGGTAAAGGTGAATGCATATACGAACAAGTTCTCCGTTTAGGATTAGAACAAATTCAACCCAAGCACCTTTGATGACGTGGATGATTACGTTACTGTTGATCATCTGTCCATCATCGTCTAAAGCCCGCCCTGACAATTTGATTGGTCAGAACAGCTTCTGTTCAGGCATAGTTGCTCCACAACTTCCCGAACTCAAGTGTTGTGGGCGGGGCTAAGTTCGGCTGGCATCCAGGCTAGCTAGGAACTAGACTCGCATTCCTGCGTAATAATCAAGGAGCTTTGCTGCCGTCCCATGAGTGCAGCGGCGCAATGATATTACACAACGCCTGAAAATAGTCCCCTGCGCTCTGTGTAAGCAGGTTGTCACGTTGGTTATGTTGATGGAAGCCTATTTTCAGGCGGCTGTCAAGTTTAAAATTGGAAAAATATTGAAAGTCTTTGGTCATTTTTGAGCGAGATGCTAACGGTCTAATCAGATTCAATGATCTATGCTAAGCGATGCTAAAAGTGCTACCGCCAGACCCAGAGATCGGCTGAATGGATTTGAAAATGGTAAAACTCAACTGTTTAACTCTAGGGGAGCTGGAAAACCAGCCTATTTTTTTTTTTTTTTTTTAAAGTAGCCTGTTCCTTTAAGTCATGGAAAAAAGTCTTGTTTATTTTGCTCTCAAATTCTTCATCAGCTAGATTTTGACCATGCATAAAGTAAAACTAGCTTGAAGGCCATCACTTTTGGTTTGTGAGCTTTTTTTTTGTTGTTATTTTCAGTGAATCGGGCGGACAAACAGATTCACAAATTAGTCTGAATGATTCATTAGAAAATTCGCAAGTTGTTTAAATTTGGGTGCATTGACTGCATTTCTGTGCAATATTCATTTGTGATTAAATGTATAGCTTCTTTATAAGTTCACCTGCCCCTGATATTTCATCAAGTATTGTGTTTATAAAGAACAGGCATGGAGCAGATGGTATTTCTGATCCATTTGTGGATTACGCTGTGCCATTGTGTGAGCATGTGCTTAATTGTGCGTTTTTATTTTTTTCATGTGCTAGACCAGGGGTGTCCAAACTCAGTCCTGGAGGGCCACTGCCCTGCACGGTTTAGCTCCAACTTGCCTCAACAAACCTGCCGATACGTTTCTAGTATCCTTAGTAAGACAATGGCTGAATCCGAAATCGCCCCCTATACCCTCAAATAGGGCACCATTTGAGGGGACAGCCATTTGTAGTGGTGTCCGAAACCATAGTGGTCATGTTCGAGTGCACTCATTCAATCCCAGAGTTTAGCTCCAACTTGCCTCTACACACCTGCCTATAAGTTTCTAGTCATAGATATACATAATAAAGGCTAGATGTCTCGTCTGCGCTGCTGGCCAATGGAGGTCGACGTCCGCACCTGGCGGCCATCTTGTCACAGGCAGCTCGCTCACTCGTAACATTGTGTTTTAATGGTGCATGTACTTTTTAAATAACCATAACTTGCTAAATTTTCTACCGATTTTCAAACTGTTTGGTTTGTTATAAACGTCAGAGATGTAGTTATGACACTGCATACTTATGAATAATTATTCATAATGTGTTCAAGCATCCAGAATTATAGCCACGTTAATAACATCTGTAAGAAACCGAACCATTTGTAAATCCGTCAAGATTTCAGCGAGATGAGAGCATTTGTGTTCGTGCAGATCACTCACCTTACATCAGGCACAGAGCCCGCCAGAAAGCTTGCCTGTGACAAGATGGCCGCTGGTGATGACGTTAGAGACTCCGCCGTAAGACATCTAGGCTGCGTCTGAAAACCTAGGCAGCTGACTCGTTGCCTCACAAGGCACCTCACAAAACTAGTTTCGGACAGACTTCTTAGGCAGTGTAACCGTTTAATGATCTACAGCAAAATAGAGAGAGCTTTAGTGAGAACTAAACAAATATTGAAGTACTACATTAGTAATTTCTCGCTAGAAAGGACATCAGAAGTGGAAAATGTTAGTAAAAAAACGTACATTTACACACAAACTGACCAGCAAACGCAACTTTCGGACGCCATCTTTTTTTCCCCAGCTCAACTGTCACAGAATGGAAAGCACAGGATTGTGGGATATCAAAGGCAGCGAAGGATACAAATATGCTGCCTGCAAAAATGGATCAGACGAAGGCATCTCAGGAGACAGGAAGTGAAGCTAACATTAAATTCGGACTTGCCTTGGTGCCGTCCTGCCTTGAAATGTGTCCTCTGAAGGCAGCATTTTCCAGGTTTCGGACGCAGCCATTGTCACTTCACTCGGACCACACCACATCAATTTGGTCCCAGCGCCACCTATTAGTTGATAGACAATTAAATCAATTTGTGAATGTATACGAGGTTTCCAGGTTTCGGACGCAGCCCTAGCCTTTATTATGTATATCTATGTTTCTAGTATCCTTAGTAAGACCTTGATGAACTGGTTCAGGTGTGTTTAATTGGGGTTGGAGCTAAACTCTGCAGGGCAGTGGCCCTCCAGGATCAGGATTGGACACCCCTATGCTAGACACATCTCATGTTAAGTCCCGTACTCATTCACCTGTTAATACCCATTGCCATCGTTAGACATTATATGAAATCCCAGACCTTTAATGGCATAATCTTTGTATAATCCAAATCTCATAACATGATTTTGCATGTCATTCCAAACCTGGATGCATTTTTTATTTTTTTTTATTCTTCTGTAGAGCACAAAAGAAGATATTCTGAATAATGTTGGGATCCAGGCAACATTGGACTCCACTGACTTCCGTTGTTTAGACCAAAAAAAACTAATTTCTAAAAATATCTTCTTTTATGTTCCACAGAAGAAAGTCATACTGGTTTGGAATGACATGAGGGTGAGTAAATGACGGCAGAATTTTCATGTGTTTTTTTAATCTCTTTATGAAGGAGTAGTGTGTGTTTAGCATTTGAAATAGTTTTTCACAAAGTCACAAGACACTCCTATATGTAGCTTCCCATATTCATGTGTCACTCTTATAATCTAGGAGAACTTTGTTTGGTTCTCCATTCACTTATCAGCAGGGCTGCATTAATGCATGAGTTGAATTTGTTTTTAAGACAAGATTGTGTCTGATAAATGTGATTGTTGCATTCAGGCTGATTCCTCAACCGAAACGTTCGGTGAAAACCACTTGTTTATCTTATCAAAGCTGGATAGTTTGCTGCAGGTGTTCTTCTCTTGGCACATGCCGGTTTTCAGACCTTTACAACAGAAAGCGAAAGCTAATAGAGGAAGGAAAAGAACCACTGGAAAAGGAGATTAAGCTTTCAGTCCGTTCACACCATGGCTTCCCACATCTTCAGCGTCACAATGCAGGGCATTCACGAGTCGTGAGTGTGGTGACTAACACTGTTTTGTGTGGACATCACATCATTCTTCTATTCTATAATGCTCTGTTTACGTTCCTCTCATTGTCTTTCTCTCTACTTCTCTTTTTACTAAGTAATCTGATGTTGTCTGCAGCTGCTACATATTGCACCGTTCTTTGTTTATCATCTCTCCAAGTCCATCAGCATTGATCGCGTTTCGCATTAACCCTTTGTTCAAAGCCAGAGCTCTCAGTTAATGCTGCAGACTTCAATCCTACAAGGTTACTGTGACAAATCCTCACTTCAAAAGTACCAGTCATGTTCAAACCCCTTGGTGCACTTGTCCTGATGTGGCTTTTAAAATGTTCAGGTTTATGTAATAAAAGTGGTGCATTAGGAACCACTGGCCTGGATTTGGGCTTCTGAATCCTGGTGTACAGAACAATACCGTCCTGCAGATCACAAACAGCAACTGAGCTCATTTAAAGGGATAGTTCACCCAAAAATTTAAATTAGCCCATGATTTACTCACCCTCTCAGACGAATACAATCGGAGTTATATTAAAAAATGTCTTTAGAGATTACAGTTTGTAAAGTTTTAAATATGAATATTTTTCTCACACAAACGCATCGCTTCACTTCTTTGCACTTCTATGATGATAGATGCACTTCTATGATGATAGATGCACTTTATGATGGATAGATGCATTTTTATGATGGAGAGATATGCTTTTATGATGATAGATGCACTTTTATGATTGATGGATGCACTTTTATGATGGACAGATGCACTTTTATGATGGATAGATGCATTTTTATGATGGAGAGATGCACTTCTATGATGGACAGATGCGCTTTTATGATGGATAGATGCACTTTTATGATGGATGGATGCACTTTTATGATGGATAGATGCACTTTTATGATGGACAGATGCACTTTTATGATGGATAGATGCATTTTTATGATGGAGAGATGCACTTCTATGATGGACAGATGCGCTTTTATGATGGATAGATGCACTTTTATGATGGATGGATGCACTTTTATGATGGATAGATGCACTTTTATGATGATGATAGATGCACTTTTATGATGGATAGATGCACTTTTATGATGATGATAGATGCACTTTTATGATGGACAGATGCACTTTTATGATGGATAGATGCATTTTTATGATGGAGAGATGCACTCTATGATGGACAGATGCGCTTTTATGATGGACAGATGCACTTTTATGATGGACAGATGCGCTTTTATGATGGACAGATGCGCTTTTATGATGGATAGATGCATTTTTATGATGGAGATATATGCTTTTATGATGGATAGATGCACTTTTATGATGATAGATGCACTTTATGATGGATAAATGCACTTTTATGATGATAGATGCACTTTTATGATGGACAGATGCACTTTTATGATGGATAGATGCATTTTTATGATGGAGAGATGCACTTCTATGATGGACAGATGCGCTTTTATGATGGATGGCTGCACTTTTATGATGGATAGATGCATTTTTATGATGGAGATATATGCTTTTATGATGGATGGATGCACTTTTATGATGGATAGATGCACTTTTATGATGATAGATGCACTTTATGATGGATAAATGCACTTTTATGATGGACAGATGCACTTTTATGATGGATAGATGCATTTTTATGATGGAGAGATGCACTTCTATGATGGACAGATGCGCTTTTATGATGGATAGATGCACTTTTATGATGGATGGATGCACTTTTATGATGGATAGATGCACTTTTATGATGATGATAGATGCACTTTTATGATGGATAGATGCACTTTTATGATGATGATAGATGCACTTTTATGATGGACAGATGCACTTTTATGATGGATAGATGCATTTTTATGATGGAGAGATGCACTTCTATGATGGACAGATGCGCTTTTATGATGGACAGATGCACTTTTATGATGGACAGATGCGCTTTTATGATGGACAGATGCGCTTTTATGATGGATAGATGCATTTTTATGATGGAGATATATGCTTTTATGATGGATGGATGCACTTTTATGATGGATAGATGCACTTTTATGATGATAGATGCACTTTATGATGGATAAATGCACTTTTATGATGATAGATGCACTTTTATGATGGACAGATGCACTTTTATGATGGATAGATGCATTTTTATGATGGAGAGATGCACTTCTATGATGGACAGATGCGCTTTTATGATGGATGGATGCACTTTTATGATGGATAGATGCATTTTTATGATGGAGATATATGCTTTTATGATGGATGGATGCACTTTTATGATGGATAGATGCACTTTTATGATGATAGATGCACTTTATGATGGATAAATGCACTTTTATGATGATAGATGCACTTTTATGATGGACAGATGCACTTTTATGATGGATAGATGCATTTTTATGATGGAGAGATGCACTTCTATGATGGACAGATGCGCTTTTATGATGGATAGATGCACTTTTATGATGGATGGATGCACTTTTATGATGGATAGATGCACTTTTATGATGATGATAGATGCACTTTTATGATGGATAGATGCACTTTTATGATGATGATAGATGCACTTTTATGATGGACAGATGCACTTTTATGATGGATAGATGCATTTTTATGATGGAGAGATGCACTTCTATGATGGACAGATGCGCTTTTATGATGGACAGATGCACTTTTATGATGGACAGATGCGCTTTTATGATGGACAGATGCGCTTTTATGATGGATAGATGCATTTTTATGATGGAGATATATGCTTTTATGATGGATGGATGCACTTTTATGATGGATAGATGCACTTTTATGATGATAGATGCACTTTATGATGGATAAATGCACTTTTATGATGAATAGATGCACTTTTATGATGGAGAGATGCATTTGTATGATGGAGAGATGCACTTCTATGATGGACAGATGCGCTTTTATGATGGATGGATGCACTTTTATGATGGATAGATGCATTTTTATGATGGAGATATATGCTTTTATGATGGATGGATGCACTTTTATGATGGATAGATGCACTTTTATGATGATAGATGCACTTTATGATGGATAAATGCACTTTTATGATGATAGATGCACTTTTATGATGGACAGATGCACTTTTATGATGGATAGATGCACTTTTATGATGAACAGATGCGCTTTTATGATGGATAGATGCGCTTTTATGATGGATAGATGCGCTTTTATGATGGATAGATGCACTTATGATGGAGAGATGCGCTTTTATAATGATAAGATGCGCTTTTATGATGGACAGATGCACTTTTATGATGGACAGATGCGCTTTTATGATGGATAGATGCACTTTTATGATGGAGAGATGCACTTTTATGATGGAGAGATGCGCTTTTATGATGGAGAGATGCACTTTTATGATGATAGGTGCACTTTTATGATGGATAGATGCACTTTTATGATGATAGATGCACTTTTATGATGGATAGATGCACTTTTATGATGATAGATGCACTTTTATGATGGATAGATGCACTTTTATGATGGACAGATGCACTTTTACTTCAAAACATGAAGTTTTATTAATACTCTGATTGTATTCGTCTGAAAGAAGAATGTCATATACACCGAGGATGACTTGAGGGGGAGTAAATCATGAGCTAATTTTCATTTTTGAGTGAACCATCCCTTTAAACAAGAGTTTGAGACCTGCCTTAGACTCTTTAAATTCCTGCCTTGCATTTCATCCTCCTACTTTCCCAAACACACCTACTTTGTTCTGTTTACCCGAAAGAAGCTGTATTCATCACTCACTGCTGATTTTGCCAACTCTTTTATTTCATATGTGAACGCAAGATAAAAGGTTGAGCCCTTTGGGAGAGGGACGCCCCGAGGCAGGAGCTGAAAATACGACGGCTCTGTCAGCACTCTTTCTTTGGTAGAAGTTGCACAATACAGCTTGAGCTGGTAGAGGATGCACTGAAAGCTTGATGAGTGTGACACTTTACTCATAGGATTGTCACGTTGAGCACTTCCTCTGAGTGACTGCCAAGTGTGTGAATCTCAGGAATGGTCAAACTGATAACATGCTCAGCTCAGAGAGTCGGGAACCTGACGATCAGCGACTTTGTTGCTTGTCTTGTATTTGTGTCATTTTGACAATTTCTAATTCCCAAAAACCAGAAGTGAAATGTTTAACCAGAGTCATTGTAAAACCCATATGACCTCTGTTCATCTTCAGAACACAAATGAAGATATTTGTGTTGAAATCTCAAGTGAGGCCTCCATAGGGAGCAAAGCAATTTACACTCTCAAGATCCATTAATGTACTAAAAACATATTTAAATCAGTCCATGTGAGTACAGTGGTTCAATATTAATATTATAAAGCGACGATAATATTTTTGGTCCGCCAAAAAAAAAACGAAATAACGACTTATATAGTAATTACCGATTTCAAAACACTGATTCATGAAGCTTCGGAGCGTATCGAATCAGTGAGTCGAATCATGACCAAACCGCCAAACTGATGAAATCACGTGACTTTGGCGCTCCGAACCACTGAATATCCTCAACAGCCTCTTTAGTCACATTAGCCTCTTGTTTAGGGCTGCCAATAATGGCTATTTTTATATCGACTAATTAATCGATTAATCTATCGACTAATTAATCGATTAATCTATAGACTAATTTATCACAGTAATTTTCAACAATTTTACTTAAAAACATTTAATTTAACTTGCAACGTTAGCATTCAGTTGTGTACTATAAAAAATTTATAAATGTAAACAAGCCCTTGACAAAATGTAAAGCTAAAAGAGTAAAAATGTTAAAAGGTACAAATTTGTAAACCAACATAACAAAAAAAAGAGAATATCTGCAAATACTTTTTATATAGAATAGTGTTGTCATGATACCAAAATTATGGCTTCGATACGATACCAGACTAAAATACCTCAATACCGATACTGAATCAATACCATGGCAAAAAACAGTAAAAGTAATTGAATAATATGACAGACTATTCATTGTTTTATCATTGTTTTAGGGTTAAAAACCCCTAAAAACTCCCTTGGCCGGCATGTTCCTGCCCTGCCCTGCTTCACACAGAATATGAGGTCCGGCCCTTTAAGAGCTGCACGGACCAAATTCATTGTAACACCCCATTTCTCATTCAACTCTGTATACGTTCACTAAAGACATATCCGACTGCGTTCACACGAATACTCACCAGGACGTGCATTTTTACATATTTTGTACCATTCAAACCCAATAATCTGCGAAACTGGCATCGCGATCTGAGTGAAAGGCGGCTGCGCGCTTCAGGTCAGAGTTCAGGAGCGCGAGCACGTCCCGGCCGCGCCGCACTTCTGTTGCTTTCTTTTCCCTGAGCTGCGCGTATAAATTTAACTGTTCTGTTTCCATTGTTTAGTGAACGGTGGAAGCAGAGCTCACACACACGTCCTCACTCCTGCTCACACACATCGACGCAGATTAAGAAATACTGCTCTTATTAGAGTGCTGTCATTTTTAAAGTACCGGTACTAATACAATTTCATATCGTACCCAACTTACCCAGTCGACTAAAAATATTGACGTTGACTAATTAACAGCGTCGACGCAGTCGATTGTACCGACCAATTGTGACAGGCCTGCTCTTGTTATCAACCACCTTTTTCAAGCCACATAACAGCTTTAAAAAATGTGAAAGTGTCTTGAGCTTGTGTTCACCACAGACCTTATTTCAGCCGTTTAACCAAAACATCATTCAAAAAACCCATTGACTTCGGGACGAGGGAACCGGAATTGCTAAAATGCTAACTCACTTCCGTGTTTTTGCCTACAATGTGATGTCATACCTGCACCACTTTATAGAGCTCCTGACGTCTCACAGCCTAAACTCCGCCATTTTAGCAGGCAATCAGGGGAGAGCTAGAGCGGCTGTAGCTTTGATATTGATCAAATAATTTAAAACCGGACTGTTTAAACCTAACTATTTCAACATGATGGACAGCTGATGCCAGAACAGGCGGGGGGAAACAAATGGGAAATGGTTTTATCACAGTAAGTTGCCCTGAATTTCAGTTTTTTCTTTATTCTTAATTACTTTTGCCTCACGTAACTAATGATAAAAATAAGTTCCCATTAAATACGGTACTTAATCGTGAATAACATAAGTGCTTTTATATATAAATAACATTAAGAAAGGCTATTTGAAACGAAATTAAGGATCATTAAATAAATACTGAAACAAAAATGACATTTATTGATTATTATGACTGATTTTATTTGACATGCACAACACGGACCTATGGAACAAATGCACACAGCGCCGGGTTCATGTTAACCGCATAAACGTTAATCTATTCACATGTTTTCTCTCTTAAAATGTAAGCGCATGTAGGCCTATATGTCATATCAGTCCCTCCAGAAAAACCCGATTATGCGATCGCGTGATTTAACGCATAATCAGCCAAAGTCCGCATATTTATGCGGGGGCCGCATTTTTTCAAATACGCCGCACTTTCGCCGCATAAATTGCCTATTTCCGCGTGCAAAATATGCGGGGCTAGCATGATTTCATAATCCCCGCATTTTCGTTGCAAAAAAAGTCATATATATATATTAGCAGAAAGTTGAAAAATGTTCGTTTACTTCACACAAGAGCCGCCATTTCCCCCTGTTGCCATGGGAACGATTTGAAGTGACGTAATTCCCCGACAAGAACGTCATTGAAAAGCTACAAACCCTGTGGTGAAACCATAGATATCGGTAAAACCATGATGAAGCGCAAACTCCCATTTGCCAACAAAAATAACAGCAAAAGCAAAAAACTGCAAAGCAGTTTCCCGGTGTGTTGACCGATTTTAAAACACAGCATCATGAAGCTTTGAAGCGTTATGAATCAGTGAGTCGATTCAGCGGTTTGAAGCGTTATGAATCAGTGAGTCGGTTCAGCGGTTTGAAGTGTTATGAATCAGTGAGCCGATTCAGCGGTTTGAAGTGTTATGAATCAGTGAGTCGGTTCAGCGGTTTGAAGTGTTATGAATCAGTGAGCCGATTCAGCGGTTTGAAGTGTTATGAATCAGTGAGTCGATTCAGCGGTTTGAAGTGTTATGAATCAGTGAGCCGATTCAGCGGTTTGAAGTGTTATGAATCAGTGAGTCGATTCAGCGGTTTGAAGTGTTATGAATCAGTGAGTCGATTCAGCGGTTTGAAGTGTTATGAATCAGTGAGTCGATTCAGCGGTTTGAAGCATTATGAATCAGTGAGTCGATTCAGCGGTTTGGATCGCCAAAGTCAGGTATTTCAGCAGTTTGACACGCGATCCGAATCATCAATCGACTCACTGATTCATAGCATCATGATGCTGTGTTTTGAAATCGGTCATCACTATATAAGTCGTTATTTAGAGACGAGCGGAGGTCTGACGGGTGTCCAACGACATGAGGGGACGTCATTAATGACAGAATTTAAATTTTTGGATGAACTAACCCTTTAAGAGATTGCACTTTGTGCATTGGAAGCACTCAAATGTCTGTTTTGTAAAGCTACCTCTGTAAAACAGGAAGTTATTTAGTCATAGCATATTCCTTTTGTAAAGCTACAGAACTTGTTTGACTCCATGTTTTGTAAATTTGAGCCGTGTGTTTATTAAGGTCTTCAATAAAACAAGATGAGAACTTAAATATTCCCAGCACTTTCTGTGATGTAGTGCTTTTTTTCTCTTTCTCATCAAACCGCAGTTTTTGCAAGTTCCCGAAATTTCATCGCATAAAATCGCATAAATATCCCGCATTTTCCCGCATTTTTTAAGAAAACATGCCGCATAATCAAGGATTTTTGCCCGCAACAATCACAAAAAAAAAAGCCGCATTTTTCTGGAAGGACTGTCATATACGTGTAAAGAATTGAAGGGTGCGTCTCAATCAGCTCCTTGGTTCAGTAGTCAGGGCACTGATCAGGACATAAGGCTGATCCCTGATCAGTGGCCTGACTACTGAACTAGGGAGCTGATTGAGATGCACCCGAAGTCTGTCATGTAAAACAAGAGCGTATTGATACAGTTCTGCCTGCTATTCTATCTGTTAATGTTACTCCTGATCGGAGGCTTCCGTAAATATTTAGTTTATACATAGATTTAGGCGTCAACTAAGTTTAATGGTGCAACGCAAAAATAGTTAGGAGTGCATAAGTTGTAACTTAGTGCCCATTTATGTCAAAACTAGGCTAGTTGTAACTTGCGCACAGCTGGTGCCACAGGTGTCCTGACAGGAAAGCTATCCGATCCTTTATCGATTCTCGTGTAAAGCACCCTGGGGACATTACAGTTAACTCTTGCCTTGAAACTCAGGCTGGCAGAATGGGTCCCGTGACCTCCGGAGCTCTATTGAACAAAATAACATGTAATTTACTAGAGGTTCTGGGAATATGTTAATCGCTGCAGTCTATTAAAAGATAAAAATTAAATTTCATTTTAGTTAATTATTTTAAAAAGTCAGTTTGAGTGAATGATTCAATTACACACCCATAAAAATGTTACCCGTTTCATTATTGGATGAATCAGCGTTTTTCGAAGGAACCTCTTGAATGATTCCTTTTTGGGGGGAAAATGTTATTTAGCTTCTTCTTTTTTTCAAATATAACAGTAATACCAACGAACGTCAAACAAGACACAAAGGAAAAACACACATACACACAAAACAGGGAGAGAAAATGGAAAACGGCTACTAGATCAACTCATGTGGCACTATTTTTATATAATTCAATAAGGGTTTCCAGATTTTATAAGATAGTTCACCTCTGCCCCTCATTAAATATGTACACCTCTGGGTCCTTTGGAAAATCAATTCCATGAATCTGTGATATATCACCACATGCACCCAAAACCCCTTCATTATAGGACACAACCAGGTCGAATACCACAAGGTCATTTGTCACCAACTAATGTTGTAATGATGTAATTTATACAATCTTTTTTTGAAGCATCAAGTTCGATGTTGATCGCAACTGTAGACATCAGTGTTTATATCTGAACTGTAAACTTTTATCCCAGTGATCACTTGAATTATTGTAACAGAAATAATGATACTGTGTGGTTGAAAAGACTGTTTGTGAAGCTGTTTCAGACCCAAAAGTTCCAAGTTGAGTTGTGAAAATGACGTGCTCCTTTCTACAGTGCGAGCCATTGTAAAGACTGTATGTCTATCCCTCACTGCCTCTTTTTTATCTGTGTTAAAGGATTACTGATAATTTACTCACCCCCATCTCATCTTAAGATGTTCATGTCTTTCTTTAGTCGAAAAGAAATTAAGTTTGAGGAAAACATTCCAGGATTTTTCTCCACATAATGGACTTCAATGGGAACCAACGGTTGAAGGTCCAAATCAATGCAGTTTCAAAGGAAGGGCTTCAGAGGCTCTGCAGTAGGGTTCGACCGATACTGATTTTTTAGTGCCAATGCCGATACCGATGTTTTTTTGTTTTGTTTTTTCATCAGCCTTAGCCGATGACCGATACTGGCTGCCGATTTTCTTGAGCCGATATTTGGAGCCGATTCTGCTTTTGTCCCCTCAATTTACATCATAAAAATGACACAATGATCATGATGATAACAATGTTACAAGTCTCAATTTAAAAAAGGAACATTTATTGTACAAAAAAAAACAATATTTAACAAATAGTAAAAACATGTAAGGTAGAACAAGTAAAAAAAGAGCTCGGTGGTGAAAATAAATTCTGAAAATAAATATTTAAGCATAATTAAAATTCTGAAAATATTTAACCTCTTAACTGTCACCGTCCCACTAGTGGGACACCAGTCACTCTTTTTTTTGATCACCTTTTTTTCGCATCATATATTTTAGTAATTATCATAAATTAGGTATCATTCGAAAGCTTAACTCAAAATTCATCCTGTGAAAACCATTTTGAAATTGGACGTTGCGTTACCATGGAAATGGTACTTTAAATTCTTTTAGCAGGCTCCTCCCCTAGTGGGCGGTGTCATGTTTCATATTACAACATTTATTTAACTACTTTATAATCAAAATCTTTTCTAACCTTGACAAAACACAGGAAACTGCATCAAAAAAACAATCAATGGAATTTGAATGACACCCGGTGGCTGTTTTTGGTACAGCGCCTAAACAAAATCTCATGGGGACTTCAATTGTTGAGATATCGACTTCAAATTTGGAACACAACTTGGTTAGACAAATGGCTTTGATTTTATAGTAATTTTAGATTAAAACATTTTTGTAAAATATATATTTTATATAAAATAAAAAATATTTAGTACAGTATTTTTTATTTACAGTAAATTTAAACTTCCATAACTTTTTCATACTTTCATATTTTGAATTGCTTTCACTTTAGAAATAATCTGCCGGGTGTCTGTTTTAAAACAAGACCAAACTAATAATTTAAACTGTAATTTACTAGGCCTATATTCCAAAGCATTCTTGAATTACAGCCCTTTAAGTTTGGATAGTGCATTTTTATGTGTATTCTCAGAAAGGGGGGTGACAGTTAAGGGGTTAAGCATAAATAAAATAATTACACTATTGCGCAGAGTAGCAACAAAGCAAGCAGCATAATAAAGGGCACACTGACTGTAATATACTTCATTTTAAAAGTAACCGACTATTTACAACCTAGTCATTTAATGCTTAGGTGCACTTAACTTAACCTCTTATAGAGCAACACCAGCGGTAATTCAGGAAAAAATCTCCTTTAAATTCCTTTAATGGCAAAGCTGAGTTTTCAGTGGCCATTATTACTCCAGTCTTCAGTGTCATAAATCATTCTAATATACTGATTTGTTGCTTAATAAACATTTTATATTATTATCAATGTTGAAAATAGTTGTGCTGCCTAAATGTGGAATCTGATTTGTTCAGAACATTCATAATTCATAATATATTTTGTAAATGTATGTATTTACATAGTACTGTACATCTGTTAAAAATTGTAACACATTTAACGTGTGTGTTATGCTAATGCAATGGTTCTTAGACCGTCTGTTTGGACTAAATCAAAAATTAGGCCGTTTATAATAGTTTCAGTCAGCTCATATATTGATTTCTTCAAACACGCTGCAGATCGAAGTGCCTTGTTTTCAGTTTAATTAGTGGGGCGATGAACGACAGATGGGAATACCAGGATTTCTGCTCATCTTAGGCAACTCCTCAATTCTGAGAGGGCTTTACCACAAGAATGCAGAGCAGCATGTTTGTATCTTTCATGTCATGTCATGTAATGTGTTCATCTCCGCCCCCAGACCCCTGAGTAGGGTGCCCTCCGGCTGTTCTTGAGTGACACTGGCACTTTAGCTTACAAGGATTGCTTGTTTTCACATCTGGAACATCTGGAATGGGTCTCTCTCCAGCTAAGTGTGTTACACAAACCATTTTGTTCCAAAATTACAGCGGAGCACAGACATGAGTGTCTCCTGTATGTCAGTTAAAACCAGTGCCCTGTGGCGTCGGGTCACCTTTCTCCATCAAAAGGTAGTCAACCACATAGAGTGAGGCTCTTCTTTGTACCCAGAGAAGGTGTTTAGTCCTGTCTAGGGGGCCCAGAATGCATCTGGGGTTAGTATGCTGAATTGAAGCACCATTCATGATGATAATTGTAAACTGAAAAGCTGTACATGGATATAAAGCTCCGATTCATCCAGGTTCTGCATGCAGAGCCATTCACATATTCTCTCTGTTAATCCTAAAAGGATGTAGAAGAGAAAATTGAGCTTTCACCGTTAGGTTTTCAGAGATGAAAGTAGTTCCACAGAACAACTTATTAGATTTCATACATTATGCAGGAAGAGGCAATGCCGCTGGAAGCGTATCGGTGACAGACGCAGGTTAGGGGATGAAAGGGCAGGAAATGAAGATTGTAATGTTTGTTTTCATTGGAAAAACTGTTACGTGGGTTTATGTCAGAAAGGATTCCTGTGTGAGATGATATCAGCTGGTTTTTTGGACACAGTGTACCATGTTTTTTTGGGTATTTTATGTTTACAACTACTGATTCTCAAAACATTTTTTATAAGCTTCACACAAGACAGACCAGAAACCCAGAACTTAAAGGGGTGGTAAAACACATTCTTTCGAAGGCTTGATTGTGTTTGTGTGGTGCACTGTAACATGTGTTCATACTTCGTTTTTAAAAAATTGCATTATTTTTCATATATTTTACCTTTATTCTACACTGCTCTGTCCCTCCTTGTAAAAACGGTCTGATGGTTTCCGGGTTGTATGAAGCCGGTCCCTCGAAAATAAGCAATGGGCTCAGATTGGTTAGCTGGCCCAGTGTGTTGTGATTGGCTAACCGCCTAGTGCACGTTTGTCGGAAACGTCACGCCCCTTCCCTTTACCGGTAGCCTGTGCTTTGGGTAGTATTAGAAACAATGGCGTCAATAAAACCATACCAATTTGAGCCCGAATCAGACCCAGACAATTTTAGTGAAGATGATCGAGCAGAACCTGTTCAGTCCTCAAGAGTAAAGACTGCGGATCTATAGTGATCGCTACTGAATGGCACTGTTACTTTTGTATTTTTAGAACGATTTGCCAAATATCTGTCGCAAGAACGAACACTAAACATTGGCTTTACTAGTAGCCAAATCAAACACAGAACCATGTTTAGCATGCCTGTAGATAAACAATACATAAAAGCTCTAATCAAAGAATAATTTACACTAATGCCAAGTTTGCTGTTGAGATTTAAAAAAGTTTGTAACATTAGGTGTTTGTTGGATAACGTTAAGTATGAATGAGCATTTAACAAACTGGTTTGCAGAGCCAAATGAGCGTTGTCATCTGTTTACTTCCTTGCTACAACGTACAATTAACAATACGAACTATTACAGGAAAACACATCGACGAAAAATAAATCATACTTACAGGTTGTGGCCCGTAAACAGCTTCTGTTTTTAAATCCATCTTTCAGGACAAGCCGTTGTGCGAATCCTGCATTGAACTCACGGAGATTGTGGAAGCTTTCCTCCGTGAAATGTGCAGCGGGCTCATGTATTGCAAATACAGACGAATATTGTCCATTATGTCACATTTTCCGGTCTTTTCCTCCGACCCCTGTCTGTCTCGTGCTTTGATTTATGATGGGCAGCATATATCTGCTGCAAATGCGACCTGTTCCCCTCTGTCTCATACACACATGCATATAACATGTTGTATGTTAAACGCACTGCAACGCACCCCCGTCCCTAGGAAGGCTGAACAAAGTGGACCTGCAATCCGGATGAAAATAACAGCGTTTCGTCGGCATTGCGGCAACAACACTCCAGCCTACTAACTATACCACAACAACGCTTCCCTGCTGCGATACAAAATGGCCTCGCCCCCCTTATTTAATATTCTCGGAGGAGGGGTTTATGTAAATATTGGGGCTGGTGATGTCAGAGACCCTGGGTGAATGTCTGTAGTCCCTAGCGGCCGTTTGCTGTAGTCCTTAGAAATGGATTTCTTTAAAAGCAAATATCTCCCTTTGCTTTAAACTTTGAACGTTGTAACTTTGCAGATGTTGTTTATGCTCAAACAGCAACATTACACACTAGCTAAAGTTAGAAAAGTGAAATCGTGGTTTACCACCCCTTTAACACCACAACTACATTTTAACTGTTTTATATTAGTTGTGGGCAGTGTTGGGGGTAACACATTACAAGTAACTTGAGTTATGTAATCAGATTTTTACTTTTTCAAGTAAGGCCACGTGTCCACCAAAGCTTTTTTTAGCCAGCAGGTTGGTCGGTGTTGTATTTGTCCTGCCCCTCCTTCACTGTGATTAGTCGGCTGGGTAAAAAGTTACAGTGATAGGGCCGCTGTGCTTTACTCAAAGTTGAACATTCTTCAACTCTCGGCAAGCGGTAAAAACGTCTAGCGCTCAGCGCCTCTTTACGCTCATGCCTTTCTAAAAACACGGCGCTCCCATTGAAAACTATGGGATACGTCAGCCAGTCGTGTGAAAAAACGCTTTGGTGGACACATGGCCTTACTAGTAAAGTAATGCATTATTTAAAATGTACAATAAAATATCCAAGTTACTTTTGCAAATAAGTAACGCAAGTTACTTTTTTTTCCCATTTATTGACTGACAGCTCTCCTGTCCCAGTGTTGAGAAAACAGAAAAGAAAAGTTCATGTGTGTTAACATGATGGTTATTGTAGTTCTAGACTAGTTATTATCTAGACTGGTTATTATTTCTAGACTAAATGTGAGCGTACTTATTTCACTTCCACACAAAAAACATTCAGTGTTCCTCAAAATGAGTAAAAACTGTTTAGTGAATTATTCATTCCAGTGTGTGCTTTAGTTTAAAACACATTTTGGTGACGTACCGGAGTCGTACAGTAAGCTCGTCTGTTAAATTGATGCACAAAGAACAAACTGTGTGTGTGTGTGTGTGTGTCTGCACGCTCTCGATCACTGATCTCTGCATTCATGTACAGACACATCTCAGTACATTTGCGTTGTTTCCACACACACTCAGGAAGGATAATGTTTGATTTGTCATGTGTACGTTGTTGTGTTTAGTAATCGTAGGTTTATGCCGTCAAAGTTTTCGGCGTCTCCGTGCGGTGCTGTTCGGAATCGCAGCTCGACTCGTCTAAAATGAAAACAATCTCGTTGTTGTTGCTCTGTACACTACAAAAGTGTGATTAATTGTGATTTAAATTTTTTTAATCGATTGACAGCCCTAGTTTTTATACATTTAATCTCACTTTATTGACCCAATGTCTTGCTGCTGACCTTCGAGGATTCAGTTAATCCTTAAGCAAAAATGACTTTAGACTTTTTTTGTTCTTATTGCTTAAGTAAGAGTGTTAAACTTTTTCCCCTGCGTCCTATTCTTCCGTTACCCATCCAGAATGAAAGAGCTGAAAGGTTTGTTTGAGGTGGCCCTCGACTGTAGATGCGTGAATTTGCATTTCCTTGAGCCTGAGGCTCATTATTTAAATTTTGATGTGAAAGGGTCTTTACATTTGCCCAAAAATAGAATGTTTTTTTGTCATAATAAATAAAACAAGCCCAGCCCAGGTGTAAAAAAGTAACGCAAAAGTAATGTAACGGTTTACTTTTCTTAAAGTAGTGCGATTTTAGTTACTTTTTAAGGGAGTAATGCAATATTGTAATGCATTACTTTTCAAAGTAACTTTCCTCAACACTGGTTTTGGATAGTTTGAGGCATTCCACTAGATTTTTTTCTCTGTGCTGTAAGTTTTTGATTGACAATAAAACGAACTGGGGCCGGATTCACAAAACACTCTTTATTGTCACTGCCAATTTCTTCTTATTTTCTAACTTAAGAAAAAATATAAGAATATTTTGTGTTCCCAAAAACTTTTCTTAAGAATGTTCAAGAAGTATTCATATTCACGAAATGTTCTTTAAAATCGTCGTAAATAACTTCTTAAAGTTAGGATAGGTTGGAGGTTATCTTAAATACCAATACTACTGTTAATGTGTCACAAATTGTAGTTTTAAGACTTTTTCAGGCGAGAATGTACTTGTTTAAAGATTAAATCTGTGGTTTATTTATAAAGAGAGCGCCTATTTTACAATTTTATCTGCCGTTTTCGGAGTTGTGAGATCCAGGCGATCAGCGGGCGATCAGCGCTCGTTAACCCCGCCGAGAGCAGCCTTTCCTCGGCTAGTCCTTCTGACGTCTGCCGCGGACTCTGTCTCCGAGATATGATTCGTCTTGTGTAGATCTAACGGACGATCTTTGGTACCCGAGCAGTAATCTTGATACACGACTAGGCTCTTATAAAATAACGATTTTACAGGCACGGCACATTAAAAACACGACATTGAGTGATTTACTCCCGTCAAGCC
Organism: Romanogobio albipinnatus; assembly: GCA_023566225.1. Classification (NCBI taxonomy): domain Eukaryota; kingdom Metazoa; phylum Chordata; class Actinopteri; order Cypriniformes; family Gobionidae; genus Romanogobio; species Romanogobio albipinnatus. Next base: position 4,725,383 of record CM042244.1, read on the forward strand.
AGTCTCGACGAAAATAGTCTGCACACTTATGATGATATCTACGGTAATCTGCAGGAAGCGCAAAAAGACGGGCTTTGAGGTGTTTTTCATTCAGCGAGCCTTCACTAATACCTTTCAATAAAATAACACCAAATAACACCTTTTATTTTCTTCTTAAGTAAAACATTAAGATGTTCTTAAGAAAATATTTATAACTTTTTAAAACATTTTCAAGAATTGAACATTCTTACGAACTTCTAAGAATTTATCTTAAAGGGTTAGTTCACCCAAAATTGAAAATTCTGTCAGTAATTACTCACCCTCATGTTGTTCCAACCATGTAAGACCTTCGTTCATCTTCGGAACATAATTTAGTATATTTTTGATGAAATCTGAGAGCTGTCTCACTCCTCCATAGGCTTTCAGAGGGAATGAAACTTGATGGCCCAGAATAGTAAGTAAAAACGTCATTTAAGGAGTCCAAATGACTACAGTGGCTCTGTATTAAGTCTATCATGCGACGAAAATACTTTTTGAGCGGAAAAACAACAAAAATAACGACTTTATCACACTATTATTGTTGTTCAATTTGAGCCTCTGACGAGAGTTCGCGGGAGTGCCACGACGCATGCGCGAGAACTGAGATTAGTAGTAGTAGAAGAACGCCGTAATCTCAGGCTCAAATTGAACAACAATAATAGTGGGATAAAGTCGTTATTTTTGTTGTTTTTCCGCTCAAAAAGTATTTTCTGAGATTACGGCGTTCTTCTTCTACTACTAATCTCAGTTCTCGCGCATTTTATTTTCAATTTTATTTTCAAACTTCTTTCTTAAGAAGATTTTCGTGAATCGTGAATTATTCGTTCAGTAATCAGATTGCACTGGTCACAGATTCAATGTATGTTTTAGATTAATTGCTCATAAGAATAATTAATTCTATAATCTGATTACACTGGTCACACTGTATGTTTTGATTCACTTTAAAAGAATCTGTTCTTAAGAGTCATTTTGTTTGGCAATTGAACTACGTTTGTCACACTGTAATTTATTTATTTTGTTTTAAACAGCCAACTCATAAGAGTCATTTGTTCAGGAATCGGATTACTCTGGTCATAATGTATGATTTTTGAGTCACTTATCCCTCTGGTGCTCTTCGGTCATTTCTGACCGGAAAATTTTCTGTTTTGAAATGTTAAAAATCACAGCTTCATCGGAATGATATGAAACTTGGTGACTTTTCTAGCATTAGGTATGTTAACACAAAAATAATTTGAGGGCATGATTCGAGCATGCTAAGTGGTCGTAAAAAATTACTCCCACTTGTGCTCTTTGGTCAAAAATGACCCCCATAGGAAATGAATGGGAAATCTGCAAAAACACAAATTCACAGAAAATGTCTATTTCTAACAACAACAAAAAAATCTAAAACTTTATAATAAATAGTCTTTGAGATTTTTAAAATATATATATTCAGATCCATCAACAACAACAAAAAATCATTAAATGTGTTCAAAACAGAACTAGGGAATAATTCTCAAGCCTCTCCATAGAGACCTCTAGTGATTACACACATGGTTGCATGATTTCTTCAATAATTCCATAAGAGGGCGCTAATCTGCCTACAAAAAGATTATTTTGAAGGCCTAGGGCCCGTTCTTCGTACCTCGCTAACTCAGTTAGCCGGATTTGATTGTTGACGATTTGGCATGATCTTGGATTGTTTGGTTCTTCGACGCTCATCCTGGACTTGCTGTCATAGCAACAGGTCCGTGAGCTTAAACCTGCTCGAGCGGCTTATTTCATGTAAACAGGATTAGATTGCATCTTGAGGTGATACTTAAAATCTGTCCCAGCCACTGCTACTTTATTACAAGAGTTCATTACTGAACCAGGGGCAATAATAATCATTTTAAATAATAATAATATACAAATTTTAAATTGTATATGTATATGAGAATGTATATAATATTATAATGTTGTGTATAATACTATAGACACAGCCACTTGATTGAGCGATTTATTTGTGATGGAATAATTACTTTATAATTTTTTGGTTTGCACAGGTTTGTTGTACAGTTAATCTGAGCCGTGCATTAATTTAAGTGATGACGGATATTATGGGATGGCTTGATGCAGCGCAGGAGATGCAGAGAATTTGATCTTGACCCTTAAGAAACTTTAATACTGTCACGTTACAAATCTGCTTCAAATTGAATTACAACATTGAAATAAAAATGTAAAGGGTGTACAAATACTGTATAAAATCGTGAATATAAATAATTGGTAATCATGTAAAAAAAAAAAAACATTTATCATTGATTTATTATAACTTTTATGTTGGTTTGGTCGTTTAGCTGTTTCCTTATAAAGGTCCAGATATTCGTGGGGGGTTTTTGTGTAATTTTCCACGTTTTTTGCCAGGTGGCTTTTTTAATTATATGATGTCATTACGTTGCTGTCTTGACGCCAGCCAATCGCTGCACTGCTGATCATGGTTTCGAGTATCGATGCATCTGCTCTCTTCAGGGAAAACAAGAACGCGCAGTGATCTTAGATCATTTAATCCAGATATTTAAATCCAATCCGCAAATTCGTTTGAAGAACCAAATTATCCAGACATCAGTTATCATGATTAAAAGATCTGGGATCTGTCAAATCATCTCAGATGTATTAAGCGAGGTACGAAGAACGGACCCCTGGTCTCTATGTTAACCTGAAATACTGCAATAATAAAAAATTACACAATTTTCAATGGCAAAAATAGACCATAATTATTGCATAAATATTAAAAAATACCATCAAACCATCTCAAAATAGAAAATTAAAAAGAAAAAATATTATTGAAGAAAAATAAATTGCATTGGTTTTACTGGGGTGGAGGAAGTTTACATTTTAGGTGTCCGGACACTTATGACCGGGAAGACAACCAATGCAACCCCTAAACGAAGAGCACCAGAGGGTTAAAAGAAACTGTTCATAAGAGTCATTCAATGGGAATCGGATTACACTGGTTTCACTGTATGTTTTGATTCATTGACTCATAAGAGCCTTATGTTACTTAACTTAATGTTTCAGATTCAGTGTACTGGTTCTGAATAAATGAAATAGTCTTAACCCTTTAACTGTCACCCCCCTTTTTGAGATTACACATGAAAATGCACTATCAAAACTTAAAGTGCTGTAATTCAAGAATGCTTTGGAATATAGACCAAAGTTTGGACTTGTTTTAAAGACGACACTCTGCAGATTATTGCTGAAGTGAAAGCATATGTAAAATATGAAAGTTTGACAGAGTTATGGAAGTTTAAATTTACTGTAAATGAAAAATACTGTACTAAATATTTTTTATTTCATATAAAATATATATTTTACAAAAAAGAATTTACTCTAAAATTACTATAAAATCAAAGCCATATGTCTAACCAATTTGTGTTCCAAATTTGAAGTTGATATCACAAAAACTGAAGTTCCCATGAGATTTTGTTTAGGTGCTGTACCAAAAATAGCCACCGGGTGTCATTGAAATTCCATTTATTGTTTTTTTTATGCATTTTCCTGTAAATTTCTGTCCAAATATTGTTCTGACCAAACAGTCACCAAATATGGACCCTTGAGACTCAGACCTTTCCGACAATATGTTTTGTCAAGATTGGAAAAGATTTTGAATATAAAGTAGTTATAGTAAATAATTGTTGTAACATGAAACATGACACCGCCCACTAGGGGAGGAGCCCGCTAGAATAATTTAGAGTAATGTTTCCATGGTAACACAATGTCCGATTTCAAAACGGTTTTCACAGGATGAATTTTGAGTTTGTAAGCTTTTCAATTGACCTAATTTATGATAATTACTTAAATATATGATACGAAATAAAGGCGATCAAAAAAAGAGCACCAGGCGTCCCACCTGCGGTGACAGTTAAGAGGTTAAACTTTGGGCCTGCTAAAGTAGACCTCATGTCAACAACCCATATGCATACAAACATCACTGGCTAATAGATCATAATTTGATAAATCCTAGTTACATTACATACACGTCACTGGAGCAAACTGAGGGACAATACTTATCCATGGTCAGCCGCCTTTGATTGCCCATAATTTTGAGTCGCCATCTGAGTAGAAGGATTCTCTGGCTCTCGGAGGACCTGGAACGTATTTTTTTTGTTTGTTTTCAAAGACATTCCTTGTCTGTTTGTGCGGCATCTAGGGAATGAATTAAGTCCAAATGTAATTGGACATGTTTTTGGTGTCCTTGTGTTCTCTGCCTTGCGTAACCCAGCGTTTCTGTGCTCAGTAAAAGTGTCATAAAACTTTTATCAGTTGGTCCTTTTAATGGTCACTATTTAACCTCTGGAGCTCAATGGCGATTGACAGTCAGTGCGCTTGAAATACCAAAATAAACCTTCATAGATGGAGACTTTTTGGGATATTCAAATCAATCATGCACATTATTTGTGCTTGAATTTCTATTAGCATAGTAAACATTATTATGACTCTTCAACATGCACAGCTTATTCTACTCTTATGTTATTGTCCCTGAATGCCCTGACAAATGGAAAAGCAGGCCAAACAGTATTATCAATATGTAGTCATGCTTTTCAATCTGAGATACTGTTAAATCTATCCAAGGCCTTTTAGAGGGCAGCTGTATCTCAGCGTGACTGGATCATGTTGTGTCTGTCTCCAAAAACACATAGCTTGTGTTCAATGATCAGCAGGAGGTGAGGAGCAAATTCAGACTATAAATATAGAAAATGAAAATATGGAAACTCCGGACGGTTTGTTTTCCTTTAGACAGTTGTGATAATACAAGAACTAGTTCTGTCCAAAAAAAAAAAGAAAAGGGGGAGACTTGAATTGTTTGGGGAGCTCTTCTGTGTTGTGAGCATTACAAAGACCAAAACGGCCAAGAATTTACAGGCCATTCAAAGTCTGTGTTTTCATTCTCGCTCCTCGGAGCCCAAACCACTAGAAGGGGGCGTAGAAGGGGGCGTGTCCTTCTTCACAGAAGTACTAATTTCCTGTACTAACAATACCAAGAAGTTGTTGCAAAAATATCTCATTTGCAAACACTGTAGAAAGTTGTGCAAGATGAAGTAAATATTGCATATATCTCTAGCTAAATGGTACTTTGTATGAACATGGCAGCACTAAAACTATCTTTCCGCTCTTTTACTCTCTCTCCCTGTCCCTTTTTTTTTTTCCCCTCTGGTTTAGGTCAGTCAGGGAAATGTCCCAGGCATTGAGAGTGCGTACTTGGCCATGGACACTGAAGAGGGGGTGGAGGTGGTGTGGAACGAAGTGCAGTTTTCAGACAAGAAGGTTTTCAAGTCCTTTGAGGTAGGAGCACGCTTGTTTTCCAACATCAATATTCTGGGTGGGATACTTGGCGTGCTGAACCACAAACATCTGTGAAATGTTACTGTATCGGAGCGTCATCATTCTGGAATGGTCGTACAGTGACAGACATAATGCTTGAAATAAAGTAAAACCAAGTGTTGATGTGTTATGCAGGAGCGGATTCGAGAGATGTTTGAGAACCTAATGCAGGTGGAGCATCCGAACATCGTAAAGTTTCACAAGTACTGGCTGGACATGAGAGAGAGCAGAGCGAGGGTGAGACATAAAACACACCTGATAAAAACAAACGCCACGGTGAACTTTGCCCTAAATTCAGACATTGACGTTTTCTTTCTTTTCGTGCCACACAGGTGATTTTTATCACTGAATACATGTCCTCTGGAAGTCTCAAGCAGTTTTTGAAGAAGACTAAGAAAAACCACAAAACTATGAATGTGAAGGTGAGACGTTTCATCGATCATTGAAGGTGAAAACCCTTCATGCAGAAAAGCTGGAGGACAACACCACCTGCTGGCAGAAATATGACAAAATCTTAACACACTGGTACTTTCTGTGTGTCTCAGGCATGGAAGCGCTGGTGCACGCAGATACTTTCTGCACTCAGGTAGGACTTTGAGAATTCATTGTTATCTCCTGATGTCATCTGCTAATTTGCTGTTAAAGCTGAAGTGTGCAGGTAAACTAAAAATATTTTCTCAGCTTAAAGGAACACGCCACTATTTTTGAAAATAAGCTCATTTTGCCGACTCCCCTAGAGTTAAACAGTTGAGTTTTACCGTTTTTGAATCCATTCAGCCGATCTCTGGGTCTGGCGGTAGCACTTTTAGCATAGCTTAGCATAGATCATTGAATCTGATTAGACCGTTAGCATCTCTCTCAAAAAAATGACCAAATAGTTTAGATATTTTTCCTGTTTAAAATAGGGGTACTAAAGCCTTGTTTATACCCGACGCGGCAAAAATGACGTCTTCGCGGAGTGGGCGGTACTAGTGCGTGTTGAGTGCGCGAGACCCCATTTCGCATGGTGGTGTTCAGCACATTTGGTAACACTTTACTTGAAGGGGTGTGCATAGGACTGACATGACACCTTCATAATCATGACATGACACATGCCATGAATATGAAGGAGTTTGTATGCATGTTTATGACAACTGTCATTAAGTGTCATTCGCTCAATTATGTCATTTTTAATGCAAAGATGACATTATTTGAGATGTCTTTGTTATGACAACTTGACATAAATCAATACATCATAGCCTGTCAGTGTCTTTGTCATGACAACTTGACATTACCAAGATAACATAACCTGTCATAAATCTTTTTATCAGTGGTACAAGTTGAATTTGTCATTAAAATGTCAATAAGTGTTAATACTCTGTCAAATTATTTTATAACAGCGTTGTGAATATTTTTCAGTTCATAATGTTTAAAAAAAAAAAAGTTTCCTAAACAGTTAATTGACACTTAATGACATTTTAATGACAAATTCAACTTGTACCACTGTAGTTTAGGTCAAGGAAAATATTCATGACACTTATATAAAATAATTTGACAGAGTATTAACACTTAATTTGGATAATATTTAATATTTTAATACTTAAGTTTGATAATTAATCTGCTATGTCATGTTTATGACAGGTTATGTTGTATTGGTTTATGTCAAGTTGTCATAACTAAGACATCTCAAATAATGTCATCTTTACATTAAAAATGACATAATTGAGCGAATGACACTTAATGACAGTTGTCATGAACATGCATAAAAACTCCTTCATATTCATGGCATGTGTCATGTCATGATTATGAAGGTGTCATGTCAGTCTTATGCACACCTCAAGTAAAGTAAGTTACCCAAACATACATTTTGTTCTCATATCACAAGTAATAATATCAAGGTTTACTCGATTCTAAAAGCAAAGAGAGTCTGCTTTTAGCTATTATGCCAGCCGTAGCTGAACCAGCTTCCTGAACAGATCAGATGTGCTCCAACAGTAGCCACTTTCAAATCCAGACTCAAAACACATCTGTTTAGCTGTGCATTTACTGAATGAGCTCTGTGCTTTGTCCGTTTTTGTTTTTAATTTATATGTTTCAATTTAACCCTGTTTTTATTTTTGATTATACTTTATTTTTTATTATTTTTTATTTTGTTAAAGGGTTAGTTCACCCAAAAATGAAAATTGTGTCATTAATGACTTACCCTCATGTTGTTCGACACCCGTAAAGGCCTGTACACACCGGGACGAATATCGCACGCGCTTATCGCCAGCGTTTTTCGTGACGTTTTTTTGAGTGTTCACACCCAAGCGATTTTCACTGGCAATGCGCCGAGTGAACGTGCACATTCAGTAGATGGCGCTCCCGGTACACTTTACGCTTCTGACACTCGCTTGTCACACAGAAGAAGAAGAGAGACAGTATTTACATGCTTTCCAAAACCATAGATATATTACCGTATTTCCTCAAATAAAAGCCGGGGCCTTTATTTACCTGAACTGCTGAAGGTCACCGGCTTTTATTTGAAGCAGGCTTTTATTAGGGGCAGGCCTGTATTTCGAATTCCATCTATTTGAAAAAAAATTATTGTTTTAAATAAACCGTTTTAAATGAAAAGCGATAGCGCTCCAGAGGACAGATATCATCAGGGGCGCGGGAAGTGGAGTGGTTTCAAAGGATTGCAAATGCAATGCAATTTTTGGTTCATTTTATTCATTTTTAGAATTGAATAATTTATTTGTAATAAACATTTTAAGTGGCCCATTAAAAAGTATTATTTATAAGTTGAATTGTGTTTTTAAAACATACATGAGGTCATATTGTGACGGTTGCGGTGTGTGCGTTGAAAGAGCGGTAATATTTCCTCCAGTGGAGATCAAGCGCCTTTCTGAAGATCCCGTTCATTTCTGAAGCTCTTTCTGCTCAGCACCGCCACTCAACCCAGAACTCCCTTTGTGACATGCTGGATCAAACGCAGATATAAACACTATAAAAGTATCTGCGTTCATAACGCTTCAAAGCTTCATGATGCGGTGTTTTGAAATCGGTCATCACTATTTAAGTCGTTATTTAGGTTTTTTTTGCGCACAAAAACTATTCTCGTCGCTTCATAGAGTTATTGTAGACCCACTGTAGTGAGATGGACTTTGTAACCATCAAAGTCTTTAGTACCTTTTATGGGTCTTGTGAGTGTAAAGTGCATTGTGCATTTCAATTAAAATATCTTCATTTGTGTCCAGAAGATGAATGGGGGTCTTACTGGTGTCGAACGACATGAGGGTGAGGAATTAATGACAGAATTTTCATTTTTGGTGAACTAACCCTTTAAGGCTGTCTGGGTGGAAGAGGTTGAGAGACGGGGGAGCGATTAAATCGAAATCCCTCTGGCGCGAGGACGATCCGTTTAGAACTGCTCTGACAGATAGATCTGTATAGCCTTGGTGGTGAGAGGAAGGACCGTGTAGATCGGCTCTGACGGTCAAACAAAGTAGAGATAGACCTGGGGCCTATACCATGAAGCCGGTTTAGCTGGCTAGCCAGATATGTTTAAGCTTAGTTTGTGCTAATCCTGGGTTTTGGGTACCATTAAAGTGGTGTGGCTTTTAGCAGTGTTCATCCCCATAGTAACTGGCTAACCTGCTCCAGGGCAGGTTATGTTCTGGGTAAGAGATCTCAAACTGAAATTGGACCAATCAGCTGTGAGCAAAGTGACACACCTCTGATGTAATAAAGCCACTCCTCCTGTTTCTACTCCAAATTAAAGGTCACTACATAACAAATGGCTATTAAAGACTAAAGTGCCTGGCTTTTAACAATGCTTATTTATAATAATAATAATTTTTAATTATTTAGATATAATTTATGTAATTGTTATACCCGTTATCAATTACACATGTATCATTTTAGTTAATCAATCATTTAGTTGAAATTAATATAAATAGCTTATACAAAGGTCATACAAATAAGCTTAAATCAATAAATAAAGCTATAAAAATTACTACATGCGCGCTTAAATGTTAAATGATCTATATATCAACAAAACTAACTTCATAACTTTTACTTGCATTGACGTAGTGTATATTTTCTTTAAGTTGTCCACTTTCATAGACCGCTCTTTTCTTCTTCCTGTGTAAATTAGTTTAAATTCTTAATATTTTTCTATCATGTAATATTCAGCAGAAGAGAGAAATGAATCTCGCTGATCCATAACGTGTGATTGGCTGTTCACTACTGATGTCACAGCTAAACTCAGGATCAAAGCCTGTGACAGAGAAAGGTGATGATCAGCATCATGAGACCAACAAAGCCTGAATAGATTGGTTTGGTTTTGTCAACTCTAAACTAATCCTGTATCCCTGAGTTTGTTAAACTACCATCATGGTACAGGCCCCTGGTGTTCCTGTCCAGAAAGATTTGTCTGTAAGGGTAATGTTTAAACGCACCGTTACCTGACAAATATTTTTAACGTAAACATGACTCTCCATTTTCTTCCACTTCAGATAGGGGTTATACTATATATATTTTGATTTTGATTTTATTCACTTACGAATATTTTAATTTCATTTCTGTAAAGCACTTTGAATTGCCACTGTGTATGAAATGTGCTATACAAATAAACTTGCCTTGCCTTGCCTTTTGTACTGTGGTTTTTGGTGAAGTGTACTAAAATAAATATCGTCACCTGTGTACATTCTTCTAATTCTTCTCGCCGCTGTTTCCTGATGGTTTATTGAACAATTACTCCAGGAGCACACGCAGTCAGCGGAGGCTCACGCTGCGGAACAAGGGGAAAGTATAAACAAGGCTTAAGTGTACTAAGCCTGTACTAAGATTTTTCTGAATATGTTTCTTTGATTATTACGCAGGAATGAGAGTATAGTTCTTAGAAAATCACAACTTTTCTTTTTCCGTCTGTCTTAGTACACGATAAAACTACAGAAGAGTCAAGTTTTAAATAGGAAAAATATCGAAACTCTTTGGTCATTTTTGAGCGAGATGCTAACGGTCTAATCAGATTCAATGATCTATGCTAAGCTATGCTAAAAGTGCTACCGCCAGACCCGAAGAACAGCTGAATGAAAACGGTAAAACTCAACTGTTTAACTCTAGGAGAGTCGGAAAATGAGGCTATTTTTTAAAGAAAAAAAGAGTTCCTTTAAAGGTCCCGTTCTTCGTGATCCCACTGTTCAAACTTTAGTTAGTGTGTAATGTTGCTGTTAGAGCATAAATAATACCTGTAAAATTATAAAGCTCAAAGTTCAATGCCAAGCGAGATATTTTATTTAACAGAAGTTCCCTTTCAAAGCCTACAGCGAACGGCCGGCTTGGACTACATCCTGGTACTTCCTTCATTAATGACGTCAGTAGAACAGACTAACCTCCGTCCACAAGAATACGCGAAAAAGGGGGCGTGGTCTTGTTGCTCTCCCACGTGGAGAAGAGGAAGTGTCGCGTGGAGAAAAGGTTGCGTTTGAGTGTGTTTGTCGCCATGTCGTCGAGACGCTGTTATTTTCATCCCGGAGTCAAATCACCTTTGTTTGGCTTTCCCAGGGACGCTGTAGAGATCATTGAGCGCATACATCTCCCGTTAAGAGGCGTGACCTTTCCGTGCAACGTGTGCTAAGCTGCGGTCAAATCACAACACGGGAACCGCTGGCACAATCAGAACTCGTTACGTATTTCTGAAGGAGGGACTTCATAGAACAAGGAACTCATCAGCCGTTTTTAGGACCGTGAAAACAGCGGTGTACAGATGAGTCAATTGTGTGAAAAATACTGTTTTTTTACACGCGAAACATGAACACATGTTATATTGCACTGTAAACACAATCAAAGCTTCAAAAGAACACGAAGAACGGGACCTTTAATATACAGATTGATTTGTACAAAAGTGTAAACACTGTGGCTATCAAAACATTGCTTTGTTTGTTTGAGCTTCTTGACCATCCCAGCATAGCAACACTGACTCAACCAATGGTGCAAGTTTGGGGGCGGGGCTGTCTGTTTATTTGACCAATGGTAGATGAGGAGAGTGTTTGAGGAACAACGTTTTTCATGATGCAAGAAATCGCACACTTCAGCTTTTAAACTAGTAGTTTCTTCTCTTATAATTTTATTAGAAATTAAAATATATATATTTTTGTTATATATTAAAATAAATTAAATTTTTTAAACACTCAATACGTTTTGCTACTTTAAACTTTTTTCTCTTATTATAATTAATTGTGGTAAAATACATAATGTATAAAATGTTCATTTGTATGGATTTTTTTTTTTTAAAACATGTTTTTTTTTTCCAGTGTGGGTGATTTTGTGGGTACAAGTACTGATGTTTCATCCTTTCGTTCTTTAGTTACTTACATTCATGTGGTCCGCCCATTATCCACGGTAACTTGACCTGTGACACCATCTTTATCCAGCACAACGGCCTCATAAAGATCGGCTCAGGTTCAACACTATATATCCTTTTATTTAAGCTCAAAATGATATGACTTTTGATCATCTCTAACATAGAATATCTGTTTATGTCTCTTCTTTGTTTCACAGTTTGGCACAGGCTGTTTGTAAATGGTAAGTCCACTCCGAGCTCCATATGCCATGTGCAGAGGAATGTGGTTATCTCGTCAGAACGAAAACACAGGCCATACTTGGACTGTTTCTTTTCCTTCCTTCCTTAAACAATGTTTTGCGTATATTGGCCCAAAATCCTGGCAGTTATGTAATGTGCTGTAACATTTCTTGTCAGCTTTGACAATCCAAGACATAAATATAGAAAATAAGACCCACGTCCCCCTTCAGAGTATTTGTGTTGGACTCTAGCCCATGTGCTGGAGATTTTATCTATGTATTTTACTGGCAAAAATTCTTTCATCCATATAATGTTATAAATAGAGTTTTATTGTAATGTTGTGTGTGTCTCTCCTTTTCCCCTTAGTATTTGCTGAGGCGATTCATGGGAATGTACATCAACATCGAGATGAAATGCGAAACCAGCATTTTTTTGCTCCAGAGTATGGAAGTGAGTATCTGATGCCTTTACCGTTTTTACACCTTTCGCAGTCAGACCATATTTTTTTTAACCCTGAACATAATCAGAAAGTTTTAAGATTTTTTTTTTTTTTCCAACAAAGTTCTATCAAGCATAACATTATGACCGGTGAAGTGAATAGCACTGATGATCTCTTCATCACGGCACCTGTTAGTGGGTGGGATATATTAGGCAGCAAGTGAACATTTTATCCTCAAAGTTGATGTGTTAGAAGCAGGAAAAATGGGTAAGCGTAAGGATTTGAGCGAGTGTGACAAGGGCCAAATTGTGATGGCTAGACGACTGGGTCAGAGCATCTCCAAAACTGCAGCTCTTGTGGGGTGTTCCCGGTCTGCAGTGGTCAGTCTCTATCAAAAGGGCTCCAAGGAAGGAACAGTGGAGAACCGGCCACAGGGTCATGGGCGGCCGAGGCTCATTGATGCACGTGGGCCAGTGTGGTCCGATCAAACAGACGAACTACTGGAGCTCAAATTGCTCAAGAAGTTAATGGTGGTTCTGATAGAAAGGTTTCAGAATACACAGTGCATCACAGTTTGTTGTGTATGGGTCTCCACGTCTTACAGGACTTAAATGATATGCTGCTAACACAATGTTAGGAAGGTGGTCATAATGTTATGCCTTATTGTTGTGTGTGTGTGTGTGTGTGTGTGTGTGTGTGTGTGTGTGTGTGTGTGTGTGTGTGTGTGTGTGTGTGTGTGTGTGTGTGTGTGTGTGTGTGTGTGTGTGTGTGTGTGTGTGTGTATATATGTATGTATGTGTGTATATATATATATTATATATTAGGGCTGTCAAAAGATTAATCACGATTAATCACATCCAAAATAAAAGTTTGTGTTTACATAATATATTTGTGTGTACTCTGTATAATTATTATGTATTTAAGAAATATTTGCATGTATATACTGTATACATTTATATAATTTATATTATATATAAATATAAATATTTTATATATAAATATAATAAATTTTTCTTAAATATATACATGCTTGTGTGTGTTTTTATATATAAATAATAATTATACACAGTTCACACACATATATTATGTAAACACAAACTTTTATTTTGGATGTGATTAATCATGATTAATCTTTTGACAGCCCTAATATATATATATAGTAGTATTTTCACTTTTTGACATTACTGAATGTAAAAGGTTTTATAACATTTCTTTCTTTTCTTTTTCTCCAGTTGCTGAAGATGACTATGCCATAGATATATTTTCATTCGGTATCTGTGCCTTGGAGGTCTGAAAATTACAATCCAAAATAGCAATAGCAAATAATACTACCTTTTCTTTAATCAACATTGAAGTATGACCTTTAATTTTGTATTCCACATTCACTTTTAGATGGCAGTATTGGAAATCCAGGCCAATGGAGACGCTGCAGTTTCGAAAGAGGCCATTGATCACGCTGGACAGTCACTTGAGGACCCTCTCATGAGGGTAAAAGACTTTAAGCCCATGTTTATGACTAAAACAGCTCTGCTTAATTCTTTGTGTTTAATCGAATGCCTTCATCTCTTCACACTGACAGGAATTTATCCAGTCGTGTGTACGCACAGAAGCCAAGTCGAGACCCACGGCTCATGACCTGCTGTTCCACAGAGTGTTATTCGAAGTCCACTCCTTAAAACTGCTTGCTGCGCATTGCTTTATCAATAACCAGTGTAAGTGGAACATGGAAAACAGTGTTGCTCGTGCCTTCCTGACACCACAGAGTAATAATGCTTTCATTATGCATGGCCCAATCATCTGAAAGGAAATTGTTGTTCCATTCCTCTTTGGTTTAAGTCTTATTTTAATGTTTTCCAGATCTCCTTCCTGAGAATTGTGTGGAAGAGAAGACCAAATCTTTTGACCCTAATGGTATCATGGCGGAGATTAATCACCGTGACCGACCTGGAGTCCATCTAAAGTGGGTTTCTCAAACAAATGGTGAAGTTTCTGATTCTCTTCTGTGGTTGTTTCCCACGTTTAGACATCTTTTGCATTATTCTTTTCAAGGTATTCTCACGTCTCGCCTTTGGAACTGGACAAATTCCTTGAGGATGTGAAGTGAGTCATGGAGAAGATCAGCTGATCTTTGATTTGGACTGTATTTGTTTCCATGCTTGAAACTTTTTCTCTTCTGCATGAACAGAAATGGCATATATCCCCTGATGAACTTTGCTTCCCATCGGCCACATCCTATCCCCCGCGCTCTTTCTTTGTCGCAGGAACAGATGGAGACTGTGAAGACCCCGACCCCAGAACCACAGGAGACTGAAACCAGAAAGGTTAGAAGAAGATTTAAGCTTGAAGCACCACAAGTAGCGATGCTATGCCTCACGTGAAGCTGAATATGTTAGTGAATCAGTTCATTTTGCACAGTTTTTGGTCAAAACAAAACAAAAAAACAATCCACTAAACAGATTTACAGCTCGTTTTAAACTCTGTGTTGTCGTTTTTTAAGCTAAATATTAGCCAACAAATGTTGGCTGACTAATGGGAAGTGTGTGTGTGACACTGATGATGAGCAAGGGTCAATTTGAAAAAGCTGACATTTGTTTAAACATTTCCCAGAAATGGTGATCAATGCATCTCATACATATTTTAGTCACTTTCAATTAGTTTATGGAGTATTTTTAAGAAGCACTTAAACCCTTGTTTTTCGTACAGGTTGTCCAGATCCACTGTAATCTGGAAGCAAATGAGGAAGGCACAAGGAGTCATGTGAGTTAATGTATTTTGGCTTGTAGTTTTGCTTGGCTGCTGTAAATATTGTGCATCATCTCTCCTTTCTGTCTCTGTAGCTCTCTCTCTTTTTAAAGATGGATGACAGGCTTCACCGACAACTTAGCTGTGATGTTTTGCCATGTAAGTGATCACACTCAAATGTGTTCTTGTTGCAGTTTTTTTTTCTTTTTTAAAGAATAAATAAAAAGGAGAATATATCATTTTTTTTCCACCCAGCTGACAGTCCCAAAGAGTTGGCTAGTGAGTTGGTTCACCATGCTTTCATCAGTGAGGTAAGCGTGATTTCCATAATCATTATTTATATAAAGGCTGAAAAACACTAGACTACTTTTGCTTAGATTTTTATAGCTCCAAACTCGGTCCTGGAAACAGAGTCCTGCAAGTTGTGCGGGTACCCGACGGGTGACAAACGGTTGAAAAACATCCTAACTGTTTCGAGTCAGGTCGGACAAGGGAGAAACACGGGTCTAAACACGGGTTTAAAACAGTCACGTTCAAACAAATATATATATAAAAATATATGCATGTATATTGTAGATGTGTTCCTAAAAAATATATGCATATTTTTAGGAACACATCTACAAAAATATGCCACGCCTGTATTTCAAGTTAAAATAATTTCAAATCCATATCAGTTAATTTGTGCACGCACACGCCCTCCCAGGAGTGCGCGCGATCTGCCTGCACTGCAGTCGTCGAGATGGATCCTGAGGAGTTGAAGAAAAGATAGCCGCAAATGTGGAACTTCATCGCTGAGGAAGAACGCAGATAACTGTGGGAACAAACCAAGCACACGCAGTTCTATCGAACAATATTTTTCAAAAAGGGGACAGAACTGAATGTGCCTCGTAGAGATGATAAGGACACATAACCATGTTTGACAGCTTCAGCTGAAGTTGTCCTTGTGTTAATGGTCGTGTACTAACTTCTGTATGCTGGCATGAAACATTTTTGTAAGTGTCTCTATAATGTTATGCTAAACTGATTTTATTTCGGGTGCGGGTCGGGTCGGATGCGGTTTTAAGCACTGCGGGTACGGGCGGGTGCGGATTTACAAAGTCGGACCCGTGCAGGACTCTGCCTGGAGGGCCACTGTCATGCAGAGTTTAGCTCCAACCCCAAATTAACCAGCCAATCAGTGTCTTAAAAAGGCCCTAGTTAGACTGATGATTAGATGGTTCAGGTGTGTTTAATTGGGGTTGGAGCTAAACTCTGTAGGACAGTGGCCCTCCAGGACTGAGTTTGGAGACCCTTGAGCTAGATATTCATCATATTGAGATTATACATCGCTTTACATGAGTGTACTGTATAAGTAGGTAAAATTGGATGCATTATCTATCCAACTTTAAATATTTCACCAATATTATTTACATTTTGTGACGATATAAACAAGCAGATTTTACGATACAGTATATATTGCTTTACATAATTGTACTGTATGTATCCGAGTCCAGTTGGATATACTAATTGTAAGATGGAGTTGTTGATTTGTTTTGTGGTGATATGGAGGATTATGAAGCCTGTAAGGTTTTGTTTAATTTTTAACAATTTCTTGTAGTGACAAGCCTAATTGCTATTTGATGATGTGTATCACTGCCATTGTTAAACGATGCATATAAATGAAAAGGTTAAAATTGCTATCATATCACCCACCCCTCAGCAGTTTAACTCGGGGATAGTTCACCCAAAAATTTAAATTAGCGTGTGTGTGTGTGTATATGACATTCTTCTTTCAGACGAATACAATCGTTATTACTTTTATAATAGATGGATACACTTTTTTTAGGCTTCAAATTTTGGGCTGCCATTATGAAGCTTGGAAGAGCCAGGACATTTTTTACAGGGTTTCCGCGGGGTCTTAAAAAGGTCTAGATTTCAAAATCAAAATTTTAGGCCTTAAAAAGTCTTAAATTCGCTGAAGTATTCTGTTCTAGGTCTTAAATAGTCCAAATATTTTAAACAGGTCTTAATTTTCCTACGTCCATGTAACGTTACATATAATGCTCATTGAAATCCTGCAGCACTTCAAATAGTCCAAATATAATTCACTGTAATACGACTATAAATGAGACCAACATGCAGCTTATATTGCAGCCAATCAGCTTTTGTGTTATTGGAGTCTCTTTCAGATTGTACCACAGTCCAGATTGTACCACCTCCAGTTTTTCATTTTTCGTGTTTCTGCGAATATAATGAAAAATCAACATGCATTTTTTTGAGATCCTGCATTATTTGTAAACCAAAATGAACAAGATTTATGTATTTTGTTTGTTCTATTGCCATGTGTGGCTATTGTGCATCTAACATAATGCATAATATGTTAAATGTGGTGTCCTAATTATGAACAAAATGCACATTTATAGAAATTACCACCACGAAATCTGTCATTTTTCATTCTGAAATCCTGGTGGGATTGAGCTATGAGGAAGGGCAAGTTTATTGATTTGTTCAATTTGAATAAATGAATTTACTTTGCAAGTAAATTTGTGACTGCATTTCCTTTTATAGGTCTTACATTTCATTCATAATGGTCTCAAAAAGTCTTAAATTTGACTTGGAGAAACCTGCAGAAACCTTGTTTTAATAAAACTCTGATTCGTCTGAAAGAAGAGTGTCATACACACCTATGATGACTTGAGGGCGAGTAAATCATGGGCTAATTTTCATTTTTGGGTGAACTATCCCTTTAATTGAACGTCGTGGCATAATCTTTAGTCTCTTAGTGTGCAATGCAAAGGCTTCTGGAAATGAAAAACTCCATCAACTAATTCTTGTTTAGTATATTTGGGTCTTAACCTTCAACTGAACGTAATAGCTCACGTAGTTTTGCTTTATGTGTGAATTGATTGTCTGGTTTTTGTGTCCTGCAGGAAGACTGTGAGAAGTTGGCATGTTTTCTTGAGGATGCATTATGTAAGCACTGGTCAGGGACGTCCACCTCCCCGACTGCCATGGCTGTGATTTACTAAGCCCAGCTGGTTCAACAATAGACAGACAGTACTTGAAGACTGGGCCAGAGCTCGAGGACAAAGAGACAGCGAAAGATCCAGACTGACTGGAGGGAAACAAGACCAAAAGTGCAACATTACATAATAAAGGTCATGACGAGATGGCTTGAGAATAAGCACCTGGGGAGAAAGCTCGCACCACAATGCATGGTATCTGCACAAACTCCAAAGAGCTCCAACTGTTTACTTTAATCTTGAAGTTTAAATTACTGGTGTTGTCATTTTACCATGACGAAGAAATTCATCTCCATTACTTGCAGAGATTCTGCCTTCAGTGCCAGCTTCTTTTTTTTTAAACAGATTTTTAAAAACATCTTTCCACGTCATCGTGTCTATGGCACAATCCATCCTCATCAAAGTTTCACACAAACGGATGATTTTAGGATGACAGAGCTTCGGGAACCTGAGAGAGGAGGCTAAATGTGCTGCTTCCCGGCAGGCAATACGATCTGATCCGTTTGTTCCAGACTTAAATGTATTATTTATTATTTTAAACAATTAATACATGGTCTTGGTATACATGTTTAAAAGGAAAATGTATCTGAATATGATCTTATTCTGTATGCTTTAACAGGCTGGCATTGAGCATAAAATGCACGGTACAAATACAAGTGCTCTTGGCACCTGTTATGAATATATCTCTTTTTTTTTTTCTTTTTTTTTTTTTCAGACCCTCAACTTTATTTCTTGCTCTTAATGTGGAGTGATTCTTACAGAGTTTAAAATGTCTGCTTCCATGACACTATGTTGATCTCAATAGCTTTTCTCATGCAGATACACACAGAGAAAAGGGGTGTCACAATGGTACCTCTAGGGGTACAACAGCTATCATAATACACGCGTCATAATCTGAAGGCCACGCCCACCGAGGGGGAAAACAATCAAACCGTCTCCTTTGACTTTGTATTGGGTGTGGCGCCTCCTTGTCATTTCTGACTTGTAACAAAAAACTGAATAATGTCTAAAAGCTGCTATGTGACAAGGTGTACATCAAACAAGCTAAGCAAAACCCAGAACCAAAAACCCAGAGGAATTATAAGTTGTTGACCCAAAAAAACGAGCGTTTAAGGACACAAAAGTGGATACAGGCATTTGAGACAGAGCGTGACATGTTGTATTACACTGAGAACTACGCCCACTGGAGGGGAACATCATCAGAGACAGGAAATATCATATATAAAACTGACATTTGGATATTTGACTTAACAGTGACAGTGTTTACTGCACACATGGGCATACTGAGTGTCAGGATCCCAAAATGTACCCATTCTTCCTGCTGATGTTCACGTCTTATTGCATGTATCCACTTTTGTCTCCTTAAACGCTCGTTTTTTTTGGGTCGACGACAGCTTGTAAACACTTAGTTCTGTGTATTTAGCTTGTTAGCTGTACACCTTGGCACATATCAGCTTTTAGACATTTTTCTATTTGTTGTTATAAGTCAGAAATGACAAGGAGGTGTGGGCGTGGCCTAAATATGCTCTATAGCAGTGGTTCCCAACCACGGTCCTGGTGGACCCCCAACAGTGCACATTTTGGATGTGTCCTTTGTCTGACACACCCACATCAGGTCTTGGAGTAGCTACTAATGAGCTGATGACCTGAATCAGGTTTGTTTGATTGAGGAGACATGCAAAATGTGCACTGTTGGGGGTCCACCAGGACCGTGGTTGGGAACCACTGCTCTATAGGACATCTTTTGTACCTTTTTTGTTTGTTTTTGTTTTTCTACCACAAAAAGGTTCATAAGTAGTACCTTAAAGGGATAGTTCACCAAAAATTAAAATTAGCGTGTGTGTGTGTATATGACATTCTTCTTTCAGACGAATACAATCGTTATTACTTTTATAATGGATGGATACACTTTTTTTGGGCTTCAAATTTTGGGCTGCCATTATGAAAAATTAAAATGACCCCATGATTTACTCATCCTCAAATTATGCTAGGTGTAGATGACATTCTTTATAAAGTAAAGTTTCAGCCGACCGCCTTCTGTGTTCAATATATGGAAAAATTGTTGAAGGTCAAGCGCGACCAGGTACGCTCGTCATGACGTCACATATTACGCATCTTGAATTGCGAGATGACACTTTCAACACTTTTCCACAGAAGGCGATCGGCTGGAACTTTACTTGATAAAGTTTTAAATATGGATATGTTTCTTACACAAACCCATCGATTCGCTTCAGAAGGCCTTTATTAACACCCCGGAGCCGCGTGGAGCAGTTATTTGACGGACAGATGCACTTTTTATGGACTTCAAAAACAGAGCAACTATTACTGCTATAATAAAGCTTGGATTAGCCTGGACTTTTTTAATATAACTCAGATTGTGTTCGTCTGAAAGAAGAATGTCATATACAACTAGGATGACTTGAGGGAGAGTAAATCATGGGCTAATTTTCATTTTTGGGTGAGCTCTAAGGTACTAATATGCACTTTTTAGGAGTAAAAAAGGTACAAAGATGTATTTTTAAGCTGATGGCACTTCCTCAGAACAAGTATATTGTACCCCTAAAGGTACCATTGTGACACCCTTTTATCTTTTATCAAACCGTGGCAATAATGGTATCCTAGAAGGGTATACTACCGTTTAAAAGTTTGGGGTCAGTGAGATTTTATGTTATAAAAGAAATTGGTAACACTTTACAATAAGGTTGTATTAGTTAACATGAGTTAATGCATTACTTAGTTCATAAAAATCCAGCTGTTCATGTTAGTTCACACTGCATTAACTAATGTTACCAAGATTTTAATAATGCATTAGTAAATGTTGAAATTAACGCTAACAAAGATGAATAAGTGCTGTTCATTATTAGTTGATGTTAACTAATATAATTAACTAATGTTAACTAATGAACCTTATTGTAAAGTGTTACCAAGAAATGAATACTTTTATTCAGCAAGGACACATTAAACTGATCAAAAATGACAGTAAAGACTTTTTGTTACAAAAAAAAAATCTATTTTGAAATGAATGCGGAAACGTTGAACTTTCTATTCAAGAATCCTGTGGGGAAAATCACAGTTTACACACAGATATCACGCAGCACAACTGTTTTCTACAAAGATAATGATGAGAAATGTTACTTGAGCACCGAAAATAGAAATCTCGAGCATTCAGCTTTGCCATCGCAGGAATAAATGACATTTTAAAATCGAAAGGCAATATTTAAAATTGAAATATTTTCAACAGTATTACAGTTTTTACTGTATTTTTGATCAAATAAATGTGAGTTTTGATCTGATATTTCCTCAGATGTCTTTTACCAAGAAAATGGTTGAACTAATGAGTAGTTCTCCAGATTCAATAAGACATTTCCTTTGATTCCTTTAGCTGACGCTTTTAACCATACACAAACAATTGATCATAAAAGCATTTAAAACAGCTAATAATAGGTTCACTAACACAGGGGTCCTGTTCATAACAGTGTTATCATGGGATTTTTTATTTTCCTTCTTAATGTGAATGAGCTGATCTTAGATCAGCTGACCGCTCAGAGGTGTTTAACATTTATCCGTTTCTTAATGCATAGTGATAACACACAATAAACTGACCATTTACTGAATTAGAAGAAACAAGGCTTGCTTTAATAAAACCCTCCTTTGGGTACGAAGGGCTGTTATTCGTTTTGGCATTTACATATTCCACAGTATGTGTATATTTTATGTCATGACACTACTTCCTATGTATTCTACAACATGCAAATGAGAACTTGAACCATGTCAAGGCCAAAGATGTACTGGGTGCAGTCAGTGTTGGCACGAATGGGTACTACATTGCAAATATAACGTCCTGTATTAGACTGACACTTGCATATTTACAACAGTATTCATTCTGTGAGAACATCGGTGTTGCCACGCTGTCCAAAGCAATATCTATTTTAGGGATGCTTTCAGTACTGTACTCTCCATTGGCTTTGACTTCCCAATATCCCTTAAAAATATATGCATGACAGGAAATGAATGCTTTGACAGGATTTTTCATGTGTGTTATATTGGCATGGATGTACTGCAGGTTTAGAGAGATTTCTAATCTCCATTTATTCTTGCAAATTCAAATGATTCAGATGTCATGAAAAAGAAAATCAGTTTCCAGGTGTAATTATGAAACTCAAATGTCTTGCAATGTGATTCATTTGTATGTATATACAAGAGATATATGAATGTACAGTGAACGGCTGATAAAATGTACTCCTGGTCTCCTTTCTCATCTAAATCAGATGCATTAACCAGACTTTTGTTTTGGGCAGTTTAATTTTATTTTGTTTTTTTTATTTGTGTTGAAATTGTATACTGTGACGAAATACTACAATATTAAAATATATTATTAATACTTTAATATGACTGGATTTATTTCTTCTGTATAATAGGATAGAAAATATCTAATATACATGAATATACAGGGAGTGCAGAATTATTAGGCAAGTTGTATTTTTGAGGAATAATTTTACAACATTAATAATTAAACAACAACCATGTTGTCAATGAACACAAAAAACTCATTAATATCAAAGCTGAATATTTTTGGAAGTGGTTTTTAGTTTTAGCTATTTTAGGGGGATATCTGTGTGTGCAGGTGACTATTACTGTGCATAATTATTAGGCAACTTAACAAAAAACAAATTTATACCCATTTCAATTATTTATTTTTACCAGTGAAACCAATATAACATCTCAACATTCACAAATATACATTTCTGACATTCAAAAACCAAACAAAAACAAATCAGTGACCAATATAGCCACCTTTCTTTGCAAGGACACTCAAAAGCCTGCCATCCATGGATTCTGTCAGTGTTTTGATCTGTTCACCATCAACATTGCGTGCAGCAGCAACCACAGCCTCCCAGACACTGTTCAGAGAGGTGTACTGTTTTCCCTCCTTGTAAATCGCACATTTGATGATGGACCACAGGTTCTCAATGGGGTTCAGATCAGGTGAACAAGGAGGCCATATCATTAGATTTTCTTCTTTTATACCCTTTCTTGCCAGCCACGCTGTGGAGTACTTGGACGCGTGTGATGGAGCATTGTCCTGCATGAAAATCATGTTTTTCTTGAAGGATGCAGACTTCTTCCTGTACCACTGCTTGAAGAAGGTGTCTTCCAGAAACTGGCAGTAGGACTGGGAGTTGAGCTTGACTCCATCCTCAACCCGAAAAGGCCCCACAAGCTCATCTTTGATGATACCAGCCCAAACCAGTACTCCACCTCCACCTTGCTGGCGTCTGAGTCGGACTGGAGCTCTCTGCCCTTTACCAATCCAGCCACGGGCCCATCCATCTGGCCCATCAAGACTCACTCTCATTTCATCAGTCCATAAAACCTTAGAAAAATCAGTCTTGAGATATTTCTTGGCCCAGTCTTGACGTTTCAGCTTGTGTGTCTTGTTCAGTGGTGGTCGACTTTCTGCCTTTCTTACCTTGGCCATGTCTCTGAGTATTGCACACCTTGTGCTTTTGGGCACTCCAGTGATGTTGCAGCTCTGAAATATGGCCAAACTGGTGGCAAGTGGCATCTTGGCAGCTGCACGCTTGACTTTTCTCAGTTCACGGGCAGTTATTTTGCGCCTTGGTTTTTCCACACGCTTCTTGCGACCCTGTTGACTATTTTGAATGAAACGCTTGATTGTTCGATGATCACGCTTCAGAAGCTTGGCTATTTTAAGACTGCTGCATCCCTCTGCAATATATCTCACTATTTTTGACTTTTCTGAGCCTGTCAAGTCCTTCTTTTGACCCATTTTGCCAAAGGAAAGGAAGTTGCCTAATAATTATGCACACCTGATATAGGGTGTTGATGTCATTAGACCACACCCCTTCTCATTACAGAGATGCACATCACCTAATATGCTTAATTGGTAGTAGGCTTTCCAGCCTATACAGCTTGGAGTAAGACAACATGCATAACGAGGATGATGTGGTCAAAATACTCATTTGCCTAATAATTCTGCACTCCCTGTATGAATAATTTAAAGGTGTAACTTTTCCGTCCACTAGAGGTCATCTGTTCAAAACAAAGGCGTAGTTTGATGACGCCACGTTTGAGCGCAGAATCTTGGGACATGTGGTCTTCACCTCACAGCCAGTGGGAAAGATTCGGGATAGGACTCGGGCAGAAATCATGTTGATGGATGTGATTATTAACGTTACTGTAGTCTGAAGCAGAGCAGGAGCGAGTGTTGTGGAGCTGAGGAACCGCTGGAGCGATTGTTAATGAGATGAACGCAACACACGCCTCGCGAGCAGCGGGACTTTTATTATGACACAGCCTCCGGTCATGAGTGTGAGGTAACGCAGCTCTGTTGATCATATTAGACACATCTGAGTGTGTTGAAAAGGAAGTTATGACGTTCGCTCGGCGGCTGCTATGACACAAAATTATAAATAATTAAAAATAATTTTGTTTCTGCAAAATAAAACCGAGGCTAACGCAGATATGATGTAATCGACAGGCGACTCCCTCACACGTCCCGGTTCCTCGGTTAAAAGAGCAATTTCTCACGATTTACACATAGTTGGAAACATTTGGGATGTTGTAAGTACTCAACTGAGCAAAATATATAACACTGGCCTAGTGGTTTTTGGATATTTTACTGAAACATTTTTACATAGTGCACCTTTAATGCGGACTAGGGGATTTTCAGGTCAAGTATGGGTAATTCATGTGTGTTTTAACAGTTTTATATTTATACGATTCATTAATTACAGAATGTATTTTTATGCACTTTACGTTTTTGCTGTTTAATTAATTGTTTGTGACCCTGGAGCACAAAACCAGTCGTGCGTCTCACGTGTATATTTGTGGCAATAGCCAACAATACATATGTATGGGTCAAAATTATCCATTTTTCTTTTATGCCAAAAATCATTAGGAAATTAAGATCATGTTCCATGAAGATATTATGGACCTACCATAAATACACTCAAAAAAACAAGATGTTGAACAAACTTAATTAAATTAAGGAAACCTTTTCCACGAAACTCAATTACGTTTTCCCAACAAAATCTAATTGGTTTGAAATTATTTGTTGTATTCTTGTTGTATGAACTTAAATTCATTTAATCAAGACTACTAAAAAAAATCATGTCAATCCAACTAGAGAAAGTAGGATAAAGAGGGGTAGAACTGAAGACCTTATTTAGACTGTGGGAACTGTGTCAAATTAATTTATTTTCTTTATTTCTATAAAAACTAATAGTCAACACAACATATTTGTAGCATGCAAATAATGTCAGTTATAGCTCACTGAGAACAGCATATCCTAACCACAAGGTCTACACTTCACGATAATGGTAACCTCAAAAATCGACACAACATAACTTTTAAATGTCAAATATAACATCAAACTTTAACAGGTCTTTCCCTTTACTAAAAAAACACATTAAACAACTCTTAATGTATAGCACCTGATCCATCCCTACGCAAAGCATGCTGGGAACTAGAAATAGACTGCCCAGTTCAGTCAGCCCAACAGAAATGATTCATGTAGTCCCAACACAAATGGTTTAGGTTAACTTAACATTTTACTAATTGTATTTCATTTAACGTAATACAATTGAGTAAAATGGCAATTGAGTAAAAAAAAAAAAAAAAAAAGATTAAAAAAAACTAAAGATTTGTGTTGTCATCTTATTTTATTTAAATAAACGGAGCAAACAGCTAGAATAATTTTCTGAGTGTATATCAAAAATGTATTATTAGTAGTGATATGCATTGCTAAGGACTTCATTTAGACAACTTTTGAAGGCGATTTTCTCAATATTTAGATTTTTTTGCACCCTCAGATTTCAGATTTTCAAATAGTTGTATCTCTGCCAAATATATCCCATCCTAACAAACCATATAAATGGAAAGCGTATTTATTCACCTTTCAGATGATGATGTATAAATCTCTATAAAAAATTATTTAAAAAAATTGACCCTTGTGATTCACTCAAAATAAAATTATATATATATATATATATATACAGTGAGGAAAATAAGTATTTGAACACCCTGCTATTTTGCAAGTTCTCCCACTTGGAAATCATGGAGGGTCTGAAATTGTCATCGTAGGTGCATGTCCACTGTGAGAGACATAGCTAATCTAAAAAAACAAATCCAGAAATCACAATATATGATTTTTTAACTATTTATTTGTATGATACAGCTGCAAATAAGTATTTTGAACTGAAGTGATATTTCAAATATATCACTTATATCACTTCACTTATCAGTGGCGCCACATATCATTACAAGAAAACGTAAAATAAATGTACACTGCGCTCTCTAATTTACACAGTTTGCTCCGAGGCTCTCCTCCAATCAGAGCCTGATCAGGCACACTGCAGCTGCGCGCCTGTTACCTAACGCTCTTTATATCGCGAGACTTCATAGTCTTCCTCGCGGTGTGGACGTTAGTGCTGGAAGGTGTGCTCAATGGCGGTGGCTGTTTCAGCGGTAAATGTAATATTTTAATTAATTTCCCCTCTTGATATACACACCGTATTATATCATGCGCATATTGTAATGTTCTGCACGGGGATTTGATTTAAAACCACTAAATGCACAGGGGCTAAGGCTAACTAGCCTAGCGCACCGAGAGCGGGATTTTCTTCCCGGCCTGCTGCTGCGTGTCTCCTAACCACAGTGATTATTTAATAATGTTACACGGACCACGACATATCTGACATTTAGGATGTGCACATAACGGTTGTTTTTGGTTTATTACTAGCGTAGTAACCTAAACGCATGCGCTTACGCGCTCTCTGTACTCGTTACGTTACGTGAGCTAACCCGTTGTCCTCCATGAGCGGAATCAGATCCAACGACCAAAGAGAAGCGAAACGCTCCGTTTTAATCTTTCACTTTGAGATTTGGTTCGCTTTTCATAAAAGGTGCATCTCCGTCGTGCATCTTATTGAAGATAGTTCAATAATGTCCAACATTGTATAAGGCCCTATGCCCGGTCTGAACGAATGGGAGCATGGGTACATGTATTAAATGCTGCTTTTTGTGGCTTTCTGGTCAGTGTGGCCACCTTATGTATTGTAAATCAGTACAGTACTGCATGTATATGCACATTAGTCCATCCACCTGCTCCTACACGTCTGTTTTAACAGACATCTTTAAGCCCATGCTATGAAAAGTCAGGTGAAATGCACCCTTTGGGCACATGAGTTTACTGAACCCTCTCTCTCTCCTTATAGACTCTGTTTTGAACAGTAAAAGCTCCCCATATATAATCTCACAAGACACCCCAGCGGAGAGCAGGCGCTAGGTAAGGGGTCAATCCACTGCTCACCCCGAGACCACACTTACCCTTTGTTATTACAGGGGTTTGCAAAGCACTTTTGATGTGTGCTATTTCTTTTTAATTTATTTAAGCATTGCATATATTTGATAAACAAAAGGTTGCGACCTGTACTTCCTTAATGCATTGTTCAAGTGTCGCCAGTATATATATTTTTTAAAAGCATCAAAGTGGTAAGGGATGGTTAATTGTGTACATTGCATACATTTTCATTATCTTGTTTATTATTTGTCAAAATTGTAGTGGACATCCTGTAATTTTTGGGTGAATATGTGCAGTGTGTTTGGGGATTTTAGTTTAGTCCATTAAAGGAATAGTTCAGCTAAAAATGATTAAATGTATTTGCTTATGTTGTTCCAAACCTCTTTCTTTATTCTGGAATGCATTAGGAGAAATTGAGGATTCTCCTGGTTGCTCATTTGCATACGACTGGGCTGGTTTTCAAGCTTTAAAAAGGTTGTGAAGTAGTCGGTGCATCTCAACTTACGCCGTGTTCACACTGCCTGATTTTAGCCCCGATTTTGACTCACCGACAGGTTTTGCGAATGCCCAAAATCATTGGCAAATCGGTGCTTGTGCACGTGAGGGACAATCACGCAGTGTGAATTATCAAAGACGCGATCTGAGAGAATCGGACGCCCGTGAAATATTTGGCATGCTTGGCCCCAATTCTATTTTATAGCCCTTCGCCTTCCCCTACACCTACCTCCTTGAAACAGAGTAGCAAGGCATAGGGGTGAAAATATTCCCCTAAGAAACGTCATCATACTCCGTTCCTTTTATTAGTGTACTGTGTAGGGATGTTAACCGATGACCGTTTGACCGATGGTTGACCGTATCAACGTTAACCGATCAAAGTTGTCGGTTGTCGGTTAAAAAAAAAAAAAAGTGATCTCTAAATTAGGCTATTTATAGAGAATGGGAACGTGACGTCACCAACGCAATGCATTCGCGGACTTTAGGACACAGACACTACATTAGAGAATGAGTAATAGTGGAGGTAGACTTTAAAACTTGTATTATACAGTTAAAAACACATTAGAATGGTGAACGCTTGCTGTGTTATGAACTGTCATAGCCTCTCTTGCAACCTGCGTGGAAAACATATCTCAAATCATGCGCAATATTTCAGTTTACCAGCTTGGAAATAACAAAAGTAAGTGAAAGTAATGCTGCCTTCACGTGCTATCGGAAATTTGACAATTCCCACTTCTAAAGTCGTGATTATGAAGTATGAACTCATCTCGTTCATATTTCGAGGGGTGGAGCGCGTTCACGTGCAATTTTTACCTAGGAAACTCCTATTTACAATAATTCAGAGAGCACGTGAAGGCAGCAACTTAGCCAAAATGTGTCTTTATAATTTGTGTTTATTATTTATAACCGATATTACAGATGAATATTTTCTGAACCTCTTGAATGTGCTCACACCATAAATAATGCATGAAACGCGTCAGCAAATGCTTCATTGTTCAGCTTCAGATGTAAGTTGCAACTTGTGTGATACAGTGCTTAAATACAGTAGTAACACATCATCTAAATATATTACATCTACATTTCAGTGGTAACACATAAGGTGTTGATCATCATCTTTCTTTATTAGCCTATTGTTAGCACTACCTCGAACTAAAGCGGCGTCTCTTCGGAGCTGTCATTATCTTAAATGAGTCGCGGCAATGTTTCAAATGAGCTTCTAACGCTAGACAATAGCCTTTATTTTCAACGCGATCACCTTGTGCCCAAACCATTTCGAAACTGGAGCCATTTGTCCTCCGATTACAAACAAGCTCCTCAGCGCCGCGTTTGCGGGACTCATGTTTCGCGCTGTAGGGGATTTTAAAAAATTGACGTGAGTGGAAGGCAGGCGGCGGCGCCTGGACAGTGTGTGTGTGCGTGTGTGTGTGTGTGAGAGAGCGGGAGGCAGAGCGTCAGAGAGTTGCGAAATTGCAGGCGCGGCTCGCGAGTTGCGGCTGTTATTTCAAATAGCGCAGCATATTTTTTTAACTAATCGGTTAACCGGTTTCAACCGGCTAATGAGGCTCGGTGGTCGGTCAAGAAAATGTTTAGTTTTCGCCATCCCTAGTACTGTGACACTTAACCAGTATGAACAGCAATGAAGTGCGTAGGCTATATCTTACCAAAATCAGGCGCAAGTGTCGTTTACTCAGCTGCACATAATAGCACCAAATTAATTTTAAAAAGCCCAATATATTTGACCTGCGTTCTGTTTCCTATCATGCCCGTGCACGTTTGTGATGACGTTAGATGAACGCAAACGCACCAGGGTTCAAGTTGAGTGTGAAACCAGACCAACGCTGCGGAGGCGCAGGGAAGAATCAGCTCGGACCGCAGCAAACGTGCCCAGTATAAAACACCCTGAGAGCTGACTGACCGCTTTAGGTGCTTTATTGGCAGCGCCTCCCTCTCGTTACATGAACGCGTCACCACCACACCGAAAACATGGGGATTTTTTTGGGGACGATAATCGCACAAACTATTCGATATTCTATAATTAAATCAACTAATCGAATATTCGAAAATCGCGACCCATCCCTAGCCCAGATAGTCATGCAGAGTGAAAAGAGCAGTGATCCGACGAGTTTGAAAATCGTGCAGTCTGAACTCGGCGTTATGTGACCCTGGAACACAAAACCAGTTGTGCGTCTCACGGGTATATTTTTATTTATGCATTTGGCAGACACTTTTATCCAAAGCGACTTACAGTGCCCTTATTACAGGGACAATCCCCCTGGAGCAACATGGAGTAAAGTGCCTTGCTCAAGGACACACTGGTGGTGACCTCTGGGATTGAACCAGCAACCTTCTGCATATCAGTTCCATGGTTTAACCCACTGGACCACCATCTCACAAATACCCGTATAATGTATTGTGGCAGTAGCGAACAATACATTATACGGGTCAAAATTATCAACAAAAAAAAAGTATGCCAAAAATCATTAAGATCATGTTCCATGAAGATATTTTGTAAATGTCCTACTGTGTGTAGTAGTAGTAGTAATATGCTTTGCTAAGGACTTCACTTGGACAACTTTAAAGGTGATTTTCTCAATATTTAGATTTTATTGCACCCTCAGATTCCAGATTTTCAAATAGTTGCATCTCTGCCAAATATTTTCTTAACAAACCATACATCAATGCAAAGCTTATTTATTCAGCTTTCAGATGATGTATACATCTATTTTTTTTTTTTTTAAAGTACCCTTATGACTGGTTTTGTGGTCCAGGGTCACATATTTTAAATCTTCTAAAGTAAGGCTGAACGATTTTGGAAAAAAATATATAATTTCATATATATATATATATATATATATATGTATATGTATATATATGTGTATATGTATATATATATGTATATATATGTATATGTATGTATGTATATATATGTATGTATATATGTGCACAGTTCTCTTTTGAAATATAAGATGTTTTTGCCCTGTCTGTTTAATTCATTAAGCCATTACTGATGGTGTTTACATTAATTTTGCGTCATAAAAGCATTTTGAGACGCACACAGACGCGTGCTCGCAAGCACTCTTCATAAAGCGTCGCGGGAGCATTTGAAATGGAAAGCCTTCTGTCAGTGAGTTTATTATTTTTAATATACAAGCACACTGCATTCCCAACGACATGAATGAAGCCTTCGTTGAGCATTTGTAAGGAAAATACCGGCGGGCGAGAACACACACTGTAAGCGTGACATCAAGCAAAGTTTCTCACAGCGCATATCCTGTGCAAAGAAGCCTGCGAATGTTATTGCAATTCGCGCCGTCAACCTTTCGGAACGGTATGAAATATTATTTTAGTGTATGTGAGAGAATGGAAGCAATCAGAATACGGGTGTTTCTAAAACACACGCAGCGCCACCGCGCACCTGCAGTTAAAATCTAAGCTCAGAATCATTGGAGAGATGATAGAAGCCTATAGTATGAACAACAATATTAGATAGATCAAACACAAATAGTAAAAAAAAAAATTTTCCTTTTAGGCCAGGCATGTATGTGTACTGTGCCAAGTTGCTTCTTCTTCTGCAGACTTTACTCTCGCGTGTCACGTGACCAGACTGTAATCGCAGCTTTTGCGGTTAGGAAATCGTGTGTGTATCATATCGCGATATTATCGCAAATGCAATTAATCGTTCAGCCCTATTCTAAAGCAAAAAAAAACAACAATTTCAAATAATTATACAGTGAACATTGACATCTGCCATTAGTCTAGAAAATAATAGGTTTGGAACAACAGAAGTAAAGACCCATTCACACCAAGAATAACTATAGTGATGATATACGGATGATAATGTGTTTATTTTAAGTGTGGGCAGCATGACGCTTTAAATGCTTGTGCTCAATACATTGGGCGGGTTCTGATTGGATGTTAATGTTTTTGATCATTCATCATTTGGGGAAAAAACATTGATTCCAATGATATTGGTCCACTGTGATGTGGACTCCCTTGTTCTCATGGACTTATTATAACGATTATTAACTTTTATAGTTATAATTTTTGGTGTGATGGGTCTTAAATTACAAAAGTTTCGTTTTTGGTTGAACTGTCCTATTAAGAATCACTGCCACAAAATGTCTGTCTACAATGTTGCCGTAAAGGCTTGTTTTGGTCCTTAACATTAGAGGCGACTCTTTTACCCTGGATTTGGATGTCATTGATCTCAAATTGTTGTCTTCCAACCCAGTTCTCTTGTTCTAAGTAGGATTGTGTTTTTTTCTTTTCCTTTTTTTCTTTTTTGTCGTTTCTCTCTGTGTCGTCTGTGCTGTAGAACATATCTCTTGGTTGTACTATATTTCCAAAGCCAATGGCAGAACTTTTTGGGTTCAAACCTCCTTAAGGGGGGGGCAGTGCACCACTCTGGAGTTCATTTGAGCAAAGGTACTTAAGTTTTCTCTTGTGTAGTATTAAATAAGAGGGCTCAATTACTATAACGTATGCACTGTAAGGTCATATGGTCCTCCAGTGACCGACAGAATCAAGTATTTGTTTCTACTTAGGGGACAAGTCACCATGTTCCCCTTACAATTTTGAGGATCCAGTAAATTGAATGTATACATTTCAACAGCAGTTTAGTCTTAGTCATCACAGCACATTTAGTCCAAAATGTGCTATGATGTAGAAAGCAGTTTTAGAGCAAGCTCAAAATGATCTAGTTAATTATGTAGATTTCTTTCCAGCGCTAGCCCAATTTATGCATTTAGAAATATCAAGATAGTAAATTATTTGCATAATTCATAATATTGTTCAAGAGAAGAGTTATCCTGCTGTATTCTAATATCGTTTGAGTTTGCTCTTGAACTAGATGGTCTTAAAAGCTGTAAGGAAGTTGTGCAGTTTGGCTGCAGCTCACATTCATCAGGTCTGACCGATGCCTGTGCTCTGTGCAGGGAGGCGAGGCTCTGATGATGGAGAATGGACAGAGCACGGCCTCGAAGCTCGGCCTGCCGCCACTCACCCCCGAACAGCAGGAGGCGCTGCAGAAGGTGAGACTCCCCTCAGAAATCAGTGATTGTGTATAAATGTTATGAAGTGTATCAGACGGACCCTCATTTATGTGTGATCAGTTACAGCATACTTTGTTACGTTTGCGATCAGGTTAATCGGTGAGCAATTTGAGTTGTGCACTTAAGATATTTAAGTTAATCTGCATGAAGAGCTGAGAAATACTTTTTTTTCTCTCTTTCTTGCGGTTACAAAATGAAAATGGTAATGAATGACCTATAATAATCAGTGTACTTGACACTGGTTTAAAGAAACATCTTGAAGGATTAGGATTTTCTCACCCCATCTCGTCCAAGATGTTCATGTCTTCCTTTGTTTAGTTGAAAATAAATTGTTTGAGGAAAACATTTCAGGATTTTTCTCCACATAATGGACTTCAATGGCAACCAACGGTCAATGCATTTTCAAGGGAAGGGCTTCAGAGGCTCTGGACAATCCCAGATGAGGAGTAGGGTCTGATCTAGACAAACAATCGGGAATTTTCAAAAAACAAACATTTATATACCTTTTCCTCATTTGGGTTCGTGCAGAGCATCTGAACTGCATTGATTTGGACCTTCAACCGTTGGTTGCCATTGAAGTCCATTATGTGAAGAAAAATCCTTTTGTTTTCTTCAAACTTAATTTCTTTTTGACTAAAGAAAGACATGAACATCTTGAGATGGGGGGTGTGTAAACTGTCAGGAAGTGTTCATTTTGAAGTGAACTAATCCTTCAAGTGCAGCCTTACTTGTGATATCTGCACATTTTGCTTGATGTCATGTTGAGTCTTCCTTGTTTTTTTGTTTTTCTTTCTCCATGTCCTCTAGCTTTATAAGCATGTGTTTGCTCTGTACACATGTAAGTAAGCAGTGGACGAGAGCAGAGCCAGTGCTATGCCTTCAGTACTAGTGGCGTCTGATTATCTGCTAGTGCTATTCTCGATTGCTGGTACACTATTTAAAGTGGGAGATCATTCTCATTTAACTTGTCAAATTTATCAGATTTGTGAAATATCATCAATGAAGTGTTAAATTGTATGATATTAAATTGTTAGTTAGTTTAACTAAAGTATATTATATCTAGCAAGAGCCTTGGCTATTTGTGTTCTTGAGGTGGTTTGAAGTTGTTACTTTAGTGGACACTCATTTGTTATGTGGTCTCAATTTTAGGCAAAGAAATATGCCATGGAACAAAGCATCAAGAGTGTCCTGGTCAAACAGACCCTCGCCCATCAGCAGCAACAGCTCAGCAACCTACAGGTAAAACAGCTCATGAACATGGGAAATAGTATTTTTAAACGTTCAATGTTTGGTTGGTGTATATTCACAAACTATTGTAATTATAATGTAAAAGTTATATCAAGGACCCCTTCTACATCCCACTGTGGTACAACAGTAGGGTTGGGTATCGCTTGGGGTTTTTACGATACCGGGGCCTGAACCGATACTTTATCAAAAAAGAGCCACAAAACGACAATGGATTACATTTAAAGTGGCTTTTTATTGAACAATTTATTAAAATTAAGTATACATGAAAGCAAGTGACCCGTGAACTGGGAGAAGAGTAGAGTAAACTATATAGTTAACTATATACTGTGTATCTGATATAAATAAGACGCGTAGTCAAATTCTAACTGAAACGATTGATATTGCCGCTTCCATAGACATCGGTGTGTATTGTTGGTTTTTTTTGCTAGTACTTGTGTGCATTTAAATGTCTGGAACCTAAAATAAACATGTGGTTGAAAACACTGAATAGTTGTGATATGTGACGAGCACTGAGCGTGTCTGTCTCTGGCTCAGTGAGAGTCATAACACGAAAGCACGTTTGAATTTAAGTGGCACCGAATTCTGCGTTCTGATTCGGTCTGGTTATATAGGCACGGTTTCGGTACCCAACCCTATACAACAGTCAATGACGGGTGGTTTGTTTTTCCTGACAGATGCCTAATTCCCTTCAGATGGCCTCATTAACGATGGGCTTTGGAGATCCCCTCTCACCACTACAGTCTGTAAGTCAGTTTCTCAGAGTAACCTTCATTCCTGTAGTTTTTGTGAATGCAGTAGATGTTTGTTTCCCCTCCTTTTCTTGGCATACATGTAGTTGTTCCGTACTCATGTGTGTAATGTTCGGAGGTAAAGAGAATCCAGTGCTATGTCTTCGGTGCCAGCATGTTTATCGTCTGCTGGTTCTATCCTCAATCATTGGAACAAGCCTATGAATGCTTTGATTAGCGTATGCCTGGGTTGCCACCATCTGATCATTTCAGTTGTCCATTACAGGTTGCAGCACAGAGGCAACGGGCATTAGCCATAATGTGCCGTGTTTATGTTGGTTCCATCTACTACGAGCTTGGAGAAGACACCATCAGACAGGCCTTTGCTCCTTTTGGTCCTATTAAGAGCATTGACATGTCCTGGGACTCCGTTACATTAAAACACAAGGTCAGAAGGTTTTTTTTCATAGTTGTAGATAGAGCTGCACGATTAATCGTTAAAACATCTAGATTCAAACACCTATGCAATCTTAGGCATAAAAGACACGGCAGAATCGTGGTCTTTTAGGAATGTTTCCCATCGCAAGCGTCAGCAGAGCGTGAACTGTGTGTATTTTGCCGCTGCCCATGATAATGAATGACGGGTGTCCACTGGCGCGGAGCAAGTGGAGTGAGTTGAAATTGAAAGCGCTTCCGATGTGAACGCGCTCATTCATGTGATATGGGAAGTGACAACACGTGCTACAACAGACAACAGTTTAAAACGAAAACTTTGGTTAACCTTTGAAAGTACGACCATCACTCTGCAACATTAAATCTGCGCTCGCGCTGCTGCTGATCCTGAGAGAGTGGCTGTCATGTAAATGTACAGCAGCTTCATAAAGTTTTTTTAACCACGCATTATCATTTGTGTTAAAAACATTTAAATAATGGGAAAGGAGTTTAATGGTATTGATCAAAATAAGAGTAAATCATCTTTTTTTAAAAGTATTTTGACACTTGTATGTATTACTTTTTGTTATGCCAGGCGACAAGTGTTTATCATTGAATCATTAATTTAAAAGATTTATTCACAAACACTGATTCATCCAATAACCAAACACAGTTGTGATGAATGAGACATCAAATAATTTTCTGTTCATATTAATATCTAAACTCTTTCCCTGCCAGCGTTTAAAAAAAAAAAATCAGCCACAGCCAGGGTTTTTGATCATTTTCACAAAAATGTAATGGCCCATAGTATTTTTTTTGTATGAATATCCTAGCATGCAATATATCAAAAGAAAGTGCAGACCCTCTTCTTTTAAACAGTGTTATTCTAGCTTCATGCATTCCTTTTATCAACATTTAAATATGGCAAAATTTCAAAGACTACATCCAGATCGGATTCAGAACGATGATCAAAACAGTAGATCGAGTTCATCAACACCCCAATGCTTCACAGTCCTAGAGCTCGTCCTGGGTCGACATTTCAGTAACATTAGGCATTTTGATTTATGTTGTTTAATGTTGGTGATCGTGTTATTTTGCATATGCATAGGATTACATGCGATCGCTTGTTTGTTTTTTTTGCGTCTCCTTCGCCTGTGTTTTGATCAGGAGATTCTTTACTCATTCAGAAGATGTGTAATAATGACCCCTAGTGTATAACAGTGAAAACAAGGAAACCCGGAAAATTAAATGGCTTAAGCAGTGACAATTTTGCCTGAACCTCTAGTTTGCATGTTTAGTTGTCTGGTGTTTTATTCTTCAGAATCGTGGGAGAATCGCAATCTCCATTTTACACACACACAATTGTGATTCTCAATTTATCCAGAATCGTGCAGCTCTAGTTGTAGAGTGTTTTATGAAGTGTTATGTTTTGGATCTTGCTGTATTTTAACTGACGATACGCTGATCTTTCTGCAGGGTTTTGCATTTGTAGAGTATGAAGTACCAGAAGCGGCACAGCTGGCGTTAGAACAGATGAACTCCGTTATGCTGGGCGGTAGAAACATTAAAGTGAGCACTTTGTTTAATAACTGATCAATTTATTTCCTAAATCTTTCAGATGCATTCTATAATTTCCGATTTGTTGTTTCAACACTCATAGGTGGGGCGACCAAGCAACATTGGTCAGGCTCAACCGATCATAGACCAGCTAGCCGAAGAAGCGCGCGCCTTCAACCGGATTTACGTGGCATCTGTGCATCCCGATTTGTCGGACGATGACATCAAGAGCGTGTTCGAGGCCTTCGGAAGAATCAAGTCGTGCACACTGGCGCGGGACCCCACGACGGGAAAGCACAAAGGCTATGGCTTCATAGGTGAGCGGGCGACTGCTTCACCCATTCGGATGAATATAAATGTATCTGACTGAGAGCAGTCAGTCATGGCAGAATGCTGTTCTCTACATGTCTCACAGGGGATAGAGAAGGGTGGGGGCAGGTTCCTCACATGCTTTCATAGTAAGTTTTTATTTCTGTTGTCGTTGTTTTCTTAGGCTCTGTTACGGACATTTGTGCCATAAGTACCCGCTGGTAATTACAATGTAACTGTCTCAGAGCTCTGGTAGATTTATGCTGAGTCTTCTTGGATGCTTTTGAGTCTTAGTCCTCCCTGTTTCCTCTGTAGAATATGATAAGGCCCAGTCAGCGCAGGACGCAGTCTCCTCCATGAACCTTTTCGACTTGGGCGGGCAGTACCTGCGAGTGGGCAAAGCCGTCACGCCACCCATGCCCCTTCTGTCTCCAGCGACACCGGGCGGACTTCCTCCTGCTGCCGCTGTAGCCGCTGCAGCCGCCACTGCCAAAATCACAGCACAGGTGAGCATTCACACACCTCAATCATCTATTGTTAGTCAGGGAGCGTGTGTGTGTGTGAGAGTGTGATCTGCTTCCTTTGGCATTTAAAAGCCTTCCTTTTGTAAAGTAAGGCAGCGTGATTTTTGATTCGCTTAGCAAAACTAGAGGAGACACTTGGTCCTGTATGTAAGGGCTTGATTTGAGTCAACTTTAGTATTGACTGGCATGAAGACTCAGTTATGACACAGCATTACTTATTTGAGACAGAGCTTTTACATGCAGAAAGATAACATAGCGTGTAAACTCCAAAAACAGATGGCATGGAATCTGTCCCAGCCGGAGAATCGGACAGAAGACTTCCTCAACTGTCTGGTAAATCCTTCAGGAAATTCTGTTCAAAGCACGCTGGTGCCTTTTTGTTTTGTGTAGAATATGAGTGTGGGGAGAGACTTGTCTTCAGGACCTCCCAGTAACAGTGAT
This sequence comes from Romanogobio albipinnatus, assembly GCA_023566225.1. Taxonomy (NCBI): domain Eukaryota; kingdom Metazoa; phylum Chordata; class Actinopteri; order Cypriniformes; family Gobionidae; genus Romanogobio; species Romanogobio albipinnatus. Next base: position 4,763,581 of record CM042244.1, read on the forward strand.
GCTCATTGCTCTATAGTGTGCTAGGTAGATATGTTTACTAGACAGGCCCATATAATTGAAAGCTGAGCAGTTTTAGTCGCAGGTGACTTTAAGTAGCACCTCTGCAAATATATATAATATATGTATATATGTATTTTTTAGCTAATTATGCCTCTTATCTGTAATCTGGGTTCTGGCCCACATAATGATGAATTTATTATTCTGGATGTCTGCTTAGCTAATCTCTTGAGGCTTTTATCATCTCTTGATAGTTTTTTTGTTAATGGGTGTGCCATTTAATTTTAATACTGAGATACCATTTTGGCATTTTCTATTGTGGATTACTTCCATTTAATTGCATCTATGCTACAGCATAGATCATGCTAAATTGCTATACTGTATATGCTACTCATTATATTGTAAATCTGTTTGATCAGTGATGTAATTGTTTTGTTGTCTCATGCTTGTCATAAATAATTTAGTTAATTTATATTGTGTAAGCAAATAAATGCATTGTATTTAGACTGCTAAACAAGTTAAAAACCTCTTATATTTATATTTCTAATAATCAATTTAGCTTTTGTTACATGTTCTTGACCTTTATTTCAGGTCTTGGGCCTAGTTGCATGAAATGCCTGAATGTTTGGATGCGAAAAACACTTCAAAAGAGACACTGCACTATTGTGTCAAGTTGTCAAGATGCGTTTTATTTTAAGTGGTTCGCTTTGTGGCCTTTTTTTACGTTTTTGATACTTTTGCGCACAAAGGTTGCATTTATTTGATAAAAATACAGTAAAAACCAGTTCCAATTTAAACGATCTTCTATTTTAATATATTCCTGTGACAGCAAAGCTGCATTTTCAGCATCATTACTCCAGTTTTCAGTGTCACATGATCCAGAAATCATTCTAATATGATGATTTGGTGATCAGGAAACATTTCTTATTAAAGTAGCACAAATGTTCTATGTTTTAGTTGAATGCATAAAGTACTGACCCTAAATTTGAGCAGTGGTGTATATAATCAAATTTAGGCTTTTATATTGTTTAAAAGTCTTGACTTGCATTCAATGTATTTATTGCTGTTTTCATCTATTAATTAACAATGTTTAGAATTTAAACACCTCAAGGTTTTGTGTGTGTGTATATAAAACCCAAATTTACTTGATGTTGGCATTAGAAGGGTGCCCAAATAGTTGAATATTTAAATATTCAATCTGCAATAATTATTAAAAAATGAAAAATACTCTTTGCATTTTGCTAAATGTTGCTTTGCTGGTCATAAGTGCAGTGAATTCATGATAATCTGAAGCACGCAACCTAAAACTCGGTTATAACTAGATGACCGAATGCCGTCGTCTGCCTCTAGGCACTGCAAAGTTTGGCCAATGTTGGGAGCGAACTATCAGGTGTAATTGAGTTATAATATGACCAACGCAATAAGTTATCCCATGAAATCCAGGTAGGTGCAGATGTACCCCTGAGCTGAGAACACCACTCCTCTGATAATGATCTCCAAACAGATCGTTGAGAGAGAGAGAAATCACAAAGCTCCAGATGTAACGTGGTCGCTTAGCACACTATTATCTTTGTGTCTCTGCAGCATCTGTTGGTGGAGCGCTTTTTCTTCTCATCCGGCCTTAGTGTTGACGGACTAAACGACCGACTTTCATCCGAGCATGTGGATATACAATTTTTTTTTCTCAAGATCATGTGAAACAATATAAACACGATAACCATATGCCGACTCGAGTGTATATATACGTTCTGTACGATAATTGACAGTCTGCTTTATTAGTGTACTGTCAGCTTAATGCTTTTGTTGCACTTTGTTTTAAACTTTAAAAAGCACGATACAATGTAAGCTTGTTGTGTATAGCCCAATCATAAGCTTGTTCAGTAATGGTAACACTTAAAGGATTAGTTAACTTTTAAATAAACTTTTGCTGATAATTTACTCACCCCCATGTCCTCCAAGATGTCCATGTCTTTCTTTCTGCAGTCAAAAAGAAATGAAGGTTTTTGATGAAAACATTCCAGGATTTTTCTCCATATAATGGACTTCAATGGGCTCCAAACGGTTCAAGGTCCAAATGACAGTTTCAGGGCAGCTTCAAAGGGCTTTAACCGATACCAGGCGATGAATAAGGGTCTTATCTAGCGAAATGATCCGTTTCTGCGAGAAACCAAGCAGTATTTATGCTATTATTTTACCTCTTATCAGATGAACGTGATCATCTCTGAGCTCCGCCATAACTTCCACTAAGTGAGGTCAAAATACAAGCGTGGTCATGGATGTATACGTAGATGCCTCATTAGCGCCTGCACGGATCCGTAGAATTAGGCATCTATGTATACATCTATGACCACGCTCGTATTTTCATCTATTACAAAGCCCTCTGAAGCTGCACTGAAACTGTCATTTGGACCTTGAACCGTTTGGAGCCCATTGAAGTCCATTATATGGAGAAAAACCATCCAAAACCTAATTTTCTTTGACTGCAGAAAGAAAGACATGGACATCTTGGATGACATGGGGTGAGTAAATGATCAGCAAAAGTTTATTTAAAAGTGTACTAATCCTTTAATGATCACGTCCGTCTTGTTAAACTATTGAATATAAAAAGTGTATGAGCCCAAATCGATTACAATATTTTAAATGCCCATCCCTAGTTGTTATATATCTTGTTACACGAAAGGACAGCTGAGTATATAGCACATAACTGAACATGTATGTTAACCGAGTATATCTTCTGCTGTGGAGACGATACATGTAGATTTTATGTATTAAAGCTGACCAAAAAAATCTAATTTCTAAATGGCCCATAAGCTCAAACTGCCGATTTTTATGCAGCTGGCCCAAGGCTTGTCTGTGTGTGCGAAGGTCTGTTTGTCCGTGACGTGTTTGTCCACTCGTGTCGGTGTTATGTGTGCTTTTAACGGGCGCTGTCCAGGCGGTGTTTCTATATGTCCCACTCTGTTCTTCCAGGAAGCGGTAGCGGGAGCATCTATTCTGGGGGCGATGACCGCGGGGACGGGCCTGAATCTGCCCCAGCTTCCACAGGCCGTCATGGCTGCTCAGGCCCCAGGGGTCATTACAGGTAGGTGCTTTCAGAAGTGGTTTGTAGTGTTTTGTCAGTACTGTGGCCCTCTACAATCAGTGTTTTCACTTGTGTGCCTTAATCGTGCTACGTCTTTTGGTTCTGCATGTGGTTGACCTGTGTAAGAGTGGGGCCCTTGGATGTCTTTTGCATGAATGATAGCATTTCATGTGTCTGAGAACAGGATTTAAGAACATTTACAGGAGTCCGAGCAAAATAGTTACAAACACAGGGTTTGTTTTTCTTTTAAGTCTTAGCTCAGCAGGCATGACCGCCCACACATTACTACACCATTTAGATCGGATTGCTAGTTTTAAGTGGTTGTGCTCAGACCTGTGTTTGTTTTACCTGCAAAGCTCATTCTGAACGCCCACCATGTTTTCCCACTTCCACTTTAGCTTATATGTGCACAATCTCTCTCTCTCCCTCAGGTTTCTGTTGTCCTACACAGTACTCAGTTTAACGTGGCCTGTCGTGGGTCGTGTCCACTAATAGATTTCTCTTTTTATTTTCTCTTCTCTCCTTGTCTCTTTCTCCTTTTCTCTCTCCTCTCTTCCCCTCCCTGTCTTTATTCTCCACATTCGCCATGACCCTTCCCTTTTGCTGCACACTGATCAACCAAGTTTGAAGAGGACTGTTTCTAACCCCTCCCCTCATAAACAAATCTCTCATTCCTATTGGCCAGTGAGTCTCTCAGATCCTGTGTTTTTTTTTTTTTTGTGGAATTGATCATGAAGCCAAGTCAAGAGAGGACGGATGGGGTTTCAAATAAATAAATGTCGGGTGACTGGTCAAAGAGGGGACAAGTGACCCCAATCACACTTAATTCTTTTTTTTTTTTAGTTTGAAGAAGGGAAAAAAAAAGATTTTAAGTACAGTCACTGAGACAAGAAGCGAGCAGGTACAGAGGAAGATGCTTAATGCCAAAACTGTGATTTCTACATTTTATTTTATTAATCATTTACATGAAAGTGTGTTTCTCGCTACTGCTGATAAATATTTCCATTAAGGAATAGAAATGTAAGACATTCACTCTATAGCACTCCTTGGCACTTTAATAAGTGAAGTAGCAATGCTGGATTCATGAGCAAATCATACTTTAAGTCTGATCTTTTCAATCAATTGATCGGTTTCATTCACAAACTGAACGTTTCATTGACATTGATTCTCAAGTTCATCTCACTGATGCTGGGAACCAGTCATTAGTTAACGTCTCTCGGGTGGGGAAGATGATCAGTGAATAATGGATATTTGATTTGTATCATGAATTGTCAATCACACAGACGAGTGGTTTCAACCTTTTATTTAAACGCCCCTCATTCAGAAAAATATTCAAAAGCTCCCAAATATCAGCTATTAAAGGTGCAGTGTGTAGTATTTCTGAGGATCTATTGACAGAAATGCTATATAATATACATAACTATGTTTTCAGTTGTGTATAAAGGCCTTACATAATGAATAGTTATGTTTTTGTTACCTTCGAATGAGCCGTTTCTACCTTCACACACCGCAGGTCCTGTTATAGTGAAGTCGCCATTTTGCGCCGCCATGTTTCTACAGTGACCCTAAACGGACAAACTTCTCTACAGAGCGCTAGTCACTAGGGGTGCGCTCCATTCGACCCATAAGTGGACTGCGAAGTGGACTTCACAGGGTATTCCGCCATCTTAAGTGAGATTCCAATCCGAAGGGAGTGAACATGTTCAGATCGAAGGGCACTGCGAACAGGAAGTGGAAAGTGAAAAGCACCCAACTGTCATTGCGTGTCGCATCACCAGTCTGAACTAACAATGGAGCAGAGCTGTTGGAAGAGTTTTGAAACGGCTCTGCGATGGAGTATGTGTGCATTTGAATATTTATAGTTATTATACAAACTAGAGCATTTATGAATGGTTATGGCAATGACCGTTGTAGGCCTATTCACATATTCTATTGTATTTAATATGTAAACAAAATATATATATATATATCTTTATTTACTATGTTCCACGTGGGAACATTGAGGAACATGCGTGGGCTGTTCATATTCAGCATCAAATTAGTCAATAAAGTATATGTAAACTAATACAATGTTTAAAGCAAAGCTGCAATTGAAACTAATACATTTTAATTATATTTTTTTTTTTATAGATGCATAGTGTTTTGTAAATGTATATGGCTATTATTACGTTTTAAAATTTGAAAGTAAAACAAATTACAATCTTTATTTATGCTAGCTATATCATAATCTGTGCGACCCCCGTTGTTGCCTTTATTTGATAGCATTGCTATGAGTGTGATTGTAAGCGACGTCCACTATACCGCGCTCGGGAAGTAGGGAGCAGTGAACCCTGCGTAGGGACCCTGTCGAAAGGAACGAACCTACTCTGCTCTTCGATATTTTTGTCCTGCGTCGGCCACCGTAGCTTCTCTATGCACTTCGAAAGGGAGTACTGAGCAGTGGCAATTGCAATTCACAACCTCACCACTAGATGCCTCTAGAATTTACACACTGTACCTTTTAATTGCTAAAGCTGCTTGTTTTTAACCTTTTTTTTTTTCCCCCTCTCATTTAAACATCAGCCTAAATGACAATTTTGGGTGAACTTTTTACTTAAACGGTGCTTTTTTTTTTTTTAAGGGAACAGTTCTGTAATGGTGTGTAGTCTGGTAATAGTCGTTTCACTCGCATAGAGAGGGATTTATAGGTGTCTATCAGAGATTCATGCATCAGACCCAGGTTAATATACTGACTCGTGTGTTTCTGTGCAGGGGTGACGCCAGCCCGCCCCACGATGCCTGTTGTGCCTCAGGTTGGCCTTGTGAACCCGGTGTTGGCCTCTCCACCATCACTGTCAGCGGCCGTGGCTGCAGCCCAAGAGGCAAAGAAGGAAAAAGAAGAGGAGGAAGCCGCTCAAGACGGCACGGGTCAGGAGATGCTCAGTGAACAGGAGCACATGAGCATCTCGGGCAGCAGCGCCAGGCATATGGTCATGCAGAAACTGCTGAGAAAACAAGAGGTTAGTTCTCAGTAGGGATTTTACTTTGGTATACAGTTGATTAGTGTTTTTTTTGTTTTGTTTTTAAAAAAAAGAAGTCCTAGGCTGCATTTATTTGATTAAACCGTAAAACTTTCGACTTAAAATAGCTGTCATTTTAAAGTAAAGCTGCATTTTCAGCCGCCTTTACTCCGGTCTTAAGTGTCATCCTGATGATTTGACCCTCAAGAAACATTTTTTTATCAATATTAAAAATGGTTAATTTCTGAAAACGAGTGTAAAACAACAAATCTTTTGTGAATCTCATTGTATAAATGTCCTTACAGCCACTTCCGATCAATTGGTTGCATCTTTACTGAATAAAAGTGTTAATTTCTTTATAAATAAGTCTTACTGACCCCAAACATTTGAATGGTAGTGTATGCAAGTGATCCTTGTGCAATGCTATAGAGGAGAGAGGTGAGCTTTAAACCCTTTCCTGTACTCTTTCCACAGTCTACGGTTATGGTGCTCAGGAACATGGTTGGACCTGAAGACATAGATGACGATCTGGAAGGAGAAGTAACGGAGGAATGTGGGAAGTTCGGAGCTGTTAATAGAGTAATCATTTACCAGGAGAAGCAGGGCGAGGAGGAGGATGCCGAAGTCATTGTGAAGATCTTTGTAGAGTTTTCAGCAGCATCAGAAATGAACAAGGCCATTCAGGCGCTCAACAACCGCTGGTTCGGAGGTCGCAAGGTCATTGCTGAGGTGTACGATCAGGAACGGTTCGACAACAGTGACCTCTCTGCATAGACTGTCAAACACATCCTGCCCTACATAACCTTCTCTTCTCTCTCTCCATCTCTTTCTCACGTACACAGACGCAGCCGCCAGCCACTCTTCCCAGTGGCACTGGCTTCTCTTTATAACTTGTAATTATTTTTTATCGATGTTGATATTAATATTATTAATGATCCCTTCTTGGGACAGAGGCAAAGAAACGCTCATGAATATTTTTTTTATTGTTGCTGTACTTTAATGTGAATGACTGGATGCCCCCTTTTTTTTTTTCTTTTTTTTTTTTTACTCCCCATTCCACCAATCAGATGTTGTTCAAATTCAGTTTCTTTTGTTGTTGCCCCCCCCCTCCCTTATTGTTTAAAATATTGTCAATAGCCTGTTATGATGCTCTTGGTTTCAAATGCCAGAACAATAAATTCTTCAAATATGACACTTGGGTCTTTTCTCTTCATGAAATTGTTTGGAAGCTTGCTTTGTTGAAATGTAGAGATTCGTTGGGGTTGTTAAAGTGAAATAAGGTATGGAGGGGGTATAAGTGCAGCCATGAGCAAAGATTGATATTTGCATAACGTTGGTTTGAGTTAAAATCAAACATTGAATGTTTAATTTGGGGTTGTCAACTTTACATTTGAACTTTGAAAGCAGAAAAACAAATGGCAAACATCAGCATAAAGTGAGAAGTGTGTGGCATGTCCTTATATGCATGCATGATGCATCACTAACAGCTATTCAAATCAGGATAATTTTCTAATTATGGTAATATTAGACTCCACTGAGTCGATTAAACTTCCAGACTATTGCATTTATTCCATATAAAGCCACCACAGATATCTTAAGGGTTTCTGTGTGTCTAATGTCTTGCATCAGAGCAGAAAGTCCTTAGTCGTGGCATTAAATCTTGTTTATCGTTTCTGCACCACGTGGTTTAGATTATTAACTGTAATATTTGCAATGCTAGTTTTGTTGACATGCATTTAGTTTATCAATCTAAGTTGGGTTTGAGCCATGCAGGTCTTTATATTATATCGGCTAATCTAAAGACATTTACAAATCACAATGTTCTTATAAGAAGAAAAAAGGATTTTATCAAGCTTCATGTTTTTATGACCATAGTATGTTTGAAAACTTATTTACTGACATGGTGAATTCAATTGACTCTTTAAAATGTCTTGACTTGGTCTTAAAAGTGTCTTTATAAAGGGGTGTTAAATGTAGCTTCATAAAACCTGCAGAAACCCTGTCATATTTCATCATCCTGGGGACTGTGGGGAGGACCTCTGGTCACAAAGCAGACCAATCACAGCTGTCGTGATCTGTGTAGCCGTGACACCAGTGACCGCTTCTGACTCAGATCAGGCAAACAGTGCAGAACATCAGTTTCTGTGCAAGATGAGAGGTTTACTGTTCCTGCTCAGCGCTCTGTTCCTGCTGGAGTCAACAGACGGACACACAGAATATGAGCAACTAAGCCAACATGACAGAGAGATTGTTGACAAGGCAATAACACAAGCCAATGAGGATTTTAGACTAACCCAACACCTTGATTATGCCTTCATTTTAAAAGCTGTAAGTTAAACCTTTATCATTTTACTGTAATTGTGTTTTGATTGTTTTCTGTGCTTATGCATCTGCCTTAACGTGCTGGTAAAAATATTTAAACATCTCCTACATGTATGGTTGTCATCTTTATGCTTTACCTGTATCTCTATATGACAGAATCGTGAGAAGCGCATGCTTAATGTGATATTACAACCCACCTCATGTGACAACACGACACCAAGTGTCCATAAGGAAAACTGTACAATCCAAGGTCAGGCTAAAGTAAGTAACTACTCGCTCTCACTGAAGGATCTCGACTGTATGGAGTCATTGTGGAAGAAAAGCTTACAGTTTCTCACAGCTCTGTTGTATTTTTCTCAGCCTCAAGTTTCTTGTGTTGAATGTCGTGGATCCATGGCCTGTTTTCGTCTCAGACACAAAAAAAAGGTACATCACATATTAGTCACATATTGAGGACAAAGACCTCCTTAATTTACCCTCATGATCCAACTTTTATGTTGTCAAGATCAAGATATTCCTGCACTAAAAGGTTTGAACTGTTCTCATTGCAGATTGAACAAACCATATCCGAATGTTTGAATCCCCCACCACCAGTGAAAACTCATCTTACTGGAGGAAATACTCTGTTCCGACAATCTGAAAATCAGCAACAAACTGGATGTCTGGGATGCATCTGAGAAATAAAAACAATCAAGGATATAATAATAAATTTAAAAAAAACTACTAATGAAATGTACCCTATAAAACTGATCTATCAGGCCAAGCTTCTTCATCTGGATTTGAATTATGAAGATTAATGTGTATTTTTGCTCACCTAGCAGTTTTCTCAATATGTTTCCCTGTAATGATGTAATTTTCCATACTATAATATGGAAAATACAGTCGTCTTTATATAAGTATGTCCTAGTGTTGAATAACATACGAGTAAAATGTATAATTGTTTAAAAAGTTTAAAAATGTCTAAATATTCTTCATAGAAAACAAATTGTCCCCAAAGTTTCCCTGAATAAAATGTGACAGATCTTTAGATAATGTATTGGCACTGAATTTGAGGTGAAAGATGAGGAAAGATCTGTGAACAGATGTCCCGCAGTGTGACGCTGTTATTCTGGTGTTTCGCTTGTTTTCATTGGTGTTTTAAATTGATGTAGGACTTGAAGGTCAAATACTAACTGTTGGCTTTGTTAATTAATTTGTTTTAATTAATCATAACTAACATTCCTTTTTCTTTTGAAAGCGAAATGTCCCTGACACTTGAGTGTGTCTCAATAACAAAAGGGGAAACAAAACTAGATGTCTGTCTAAATATAACAAATACAAATATATATGATAGCGCTGAAGGGAACACTAGAGACCTTATTCACTGACAGTGTGTTCATAAGGGACGAGACGTCGTCCCACTCAAACAGGTCGAAGTGGAGACGCCTAGTAGAGTTACTGTACATGTGTAGGTGTCTGGGACACTTGGTTTAACTTACTCAGGTGCTAGGGGAATTTCTACCACAACTTTAAAGCTATAAAATGGCATGTCAATGTCACGTTCTGAATGACAATGTCTGATACTGTGTACAATATCATATGAAACTCCGTTTAAAGCAAGGAATTAAAATAATCATAAAATAACAACAAAAGCCGAGAACGAATGAATTTTAAACTAGATCTACACTGGAGAGCCTTTGGCTTTTAAGACATTTCAGTAATGCCATGTCTTTACAAATCGTCCAAGAATACACCTTAAAAACTAAATAATAAAGGCCTTGCTCAAATGTTTTCTTTTCTTTTTTGAGACAGACAGACAGACAGACAGACAGACAGACAGATAGATAGATAGATAGATAGATAGATAGATAGATAGATAGATAGATAGATAGATAGATAGATAGATAGATAGATAGATAGATAGATAGATAGATAGATAGATAGATAGATAGATAGATAGATAGATAGATAGATAGAAAGAAAGAAAGAGGAGGAACTCTGATGTCACTAAAATCAGAAAATCCGCAACAATGGGATGTGTTTGATGCTATATTTTTGAAAAAGTAGGAAGGTGGAAGCCATCAGAGACTGGCCTCTACCTACCACAGTGAAGGAGCTCCAACATTTCCTGGGATTCGCCAACTTCTATCGTCGCTTCGTGCTCAACTACAGCCTACTCGTCACTCCTCAGAGGCCAGCCAAAGTCCCTGTCCTGGAAACCCTCAGCCCGAGAAGCCTTCCATTAGCTCCGAGAAGCCTTCCATTAGCTCCGAGAAGCCTTCCAAACTGCCACGATCCTAGTACACCCCAACCCAGAGCTTCCGTTCATCATAGAAGTGGATGCCTCGTCTACAGGAGTCATGGTTGTTTTGTCTCTGCCGCTGAGACTCCATCCATGTGCCTTCTCCAAGAAGCTATCCCCGGCGGAGCAGAATTGATGTCCGGAACAGAGAGTTGCTGGCTGGAGGGAGCAAATCATCCTTTTGAGGTCATCACGGATCATCACAATCTCGAGTACCTGCGTGAGGCCAAGAGACTGAATCCCGTCAATCCTGCTGGGCCCTATTCTTCACTCGATTCCACATCACGGTATCCTATCGACCTACAACCAAGAACTGCAAGGCCGACGCCTTATCCCGGCAGCACCAGTGTATGCCTGAGAGCTCCTATCCAGAACCTATTCTCCCTCCAGCCATGATTGTGAGTCTTATCCAATGGTCCCTGAACCAGCGCATAGCCCAGGACAACTGCACCGGACCTGCTCCGCCGGGAGGTCCTGAGGGGCTCCTCTATGTTCCACCTGCTCACCGTCAGCCCCTCATGGACTCGGCTCATTCATCTCCTGGCTCTGGACACCCAGGCAGTGTACGAACCCTCTTGCTCCTACAACAACAATACTGGTGCCCCTCCATGTCTCAGGATGTCTCCAGGTATGTTAAAGGATGCTCAGTTTGTGTCATTACCAACACTCCTAGGAGGCTCCCGGAGGGTTAGCTGGTCCCTCTGCCCATTCCTCGCTGTCCATGGACCCACCTTGGTGTTGACTTCATGACTGATTTACCATCCTCCAACAACTTCACCTGTGTGCTCGTCGTCATAGATCATTTTTCCAAGACCTGTAAACTCATTCCCCTCCGAGGCCTACCTACTGCTTTCGAAGCCGCTGAGACCCTGTTCCAGCATGTGTTCCATTACTTTGGGCTCCCTGAGGATATCGTCTCTGACCGTGGGCCACAGTTCATCTCCCGGGTTTGGCAGGCCTTCTTCAAGCGCCTAAGAGTGTCGGTCAGTCTCATCTGGTTATCAACCTCAGACCAATGGCCAAACTGAGTGGAAGATCCAGGAGATCGGGAGATACCTGAAAACCTACTGCCCCCGGAACCAGGACAGCTGGAGCCAATACCTTCCATGGGCCAAGTATGCTCAGAACTCCCTCTGACAGACAACCACAGGGCTCACCCCGTTCCAATGCATCCTGGGTTATCAACCTCCTCTCTTCCCCTGATCAGGTGAGCCCTTGGAGGTTACAGCTGTCGATCACTGGTTCCAACAGAACGAGAGGGTGTGGGATTCAGCTCATGTCCATCTCCAGCAGGCAGTCCGGAGACACAAGCTGACACCCGACAAGGTCCCACTCCACAATACCAACCTGGCCAGAAGGTTTGGCTCTTGACTCCGGTTGCCCTGCCGCAAGCTGAGTCCCCGGTACATGGGTCCTTTCACGATACAGAGGCAGCTCAACAAAGTCACCTACCGTCTCAACCTCCCGGCACAGTATCACATCTCACCATCTGAAGATTGAAATTTTATTGTTTAATGTTATTTTTATTTAGTATTATTATGTTTTATTATTTTTCATTATTATTTGTATAATGTACAATGTAAAGTCAGGCTGTTTCTGAACATGTGTCCCAAGTAGAGACATGGATGAGCTATATTTGTTACAAGAATGTGCATACATATAGCACATGTTTCATGTTTGGAGTTGGTGGTCCAGTGGGTTAAACCATGGAACTGATACGAAGAAGGTTGCTGGTTCGATCCCAGCAGTTACCACCAGTGTGTCCTTGAGCAAGGCACTTTACTCCATGTTGCTCCTGGGGGATTGTCCCTGTAATAAGGCTGTAAGTCGCTTTGGATAAAAGCGTCTGCCAAAAAAAAAAATTGCATACATTTTTCCACTGATGCTTACAGTAGCATGCATTTGTTCCATAATGTATTGTCAACTGATTCTTTATAAGGAAAGTGGATTGTGCAACATATGTAAGCATGAAGTATACACTCTATTTTAAACATAGGACGCATGTTTCTCTTCCTTCTAAGGAAGTCTCTTCCTAGTGAGATCCTCTGTTAGTAGTATATAACATCCAAATTGATTGTCCTGCCTCAGACGGGAGACAGAGACGGGAGAGAGAGAAGGGAGGATGGAGAAGGGAGAGGGTAGAGAAACGGAGGAATGGAGAAACATACAGCTGGCATGAGACAATAACTTTTCAATGTCTCTAATATGTCTGACATATAAAAATAATAAATAAGAGATCTCTTGGCAAATGACTGGTATCCGGTCCTGTGATTCAATCATAACGGGGACAAAGCTGAATTTTCAGATCAACACCATCTTTCCACGTATCCCTGCTTAAACCTCACATTGAACCTCTGTCTTCTCCCTCCACAGATCCTGGTGATGATGCGGTGCCTCCTCCTCCCGAGGTCATAGAAGAGGAGACCATCTACTGGGTGCAGGAGATCCTGGACTCACAACGACTGTGTCCGAGGATCGAGTACCTCGTGGACTGGGAGGATTACGGTCCGGAGGAACGCTCCTGGGTTAATCGGAATGACATCCTCGACCCATCACTTCTCACCCAGTTCCACACCGAATATCCGGACCGTCCAGCTCCTCAGGGTCGAGGTAGACCCGTTGTCGTCACCCCATCCGGTCGTCAGGAGCCGCCCATGGAGGAGGGGGCCTACACACACCAGCACACTGGCATCATCACCAGATCTCCACGCTCCACCCACTCGTTCACAATCCCCAGAGTACTGATCACCTGCACGTCATCGTTGATGACACTACAAGAGCACACTCTCCCTGCACGCCCTTGTCTGGTCTCGTCATTCGTTCCTGGACTCCTTACCTGACACAGTCCTTGACTGTCATTCGTCTGCCTTCCAAGTCCTCCTGAGTTCTCCAGTTCCTGGTCTCCTTGTGTTTCCCTCCACCGGATTCCCTGCCTCGTGTTCACCCAGCTAAGTGACTTTTCTGTGCAAGTGCTCATGTCCCTTGTTTTCCTGTGTCCGTGTCTCTGTGAATAAATATCATCATTCACCTTACCTGTTTCTCTGCCTCCGTCTGTCTCCTGGCAGTGTGACGCTGTTCTTTTTCTAACTTCGCTCGGTGTTTCACTTATGGGGAATCGCTTTGGGCGTGACCAACTACGGAAGCTCCTATGGCACCACGTCTGTCTTCGACCCCTATCGAAGTCATTCGCGCTTTCTTCCCGTGAGGGACTACAACAAGCTCTCTCAGCACGTCCGACTTCGTCGCTGATTTTCGCTAAACTGTTCAACAGGCGGACCGTCATTGGATTACGCCACCGAACGCGATATCAGTGGATTGGACTGTGTTGAGTGGCATCGCTAAACACTGAATAGTTTCCGCGTCAAGGCGAGCTATTGGGTTCGGACTATCACGTATTAAATTACGACGGTAGGATTTTAAACGACGTCAAGTCATCTTAGGCTTTACGCGTTAAGGCGAGTCGTTGAAAGGGCTTATACCCTACGTGAAACATCGGACTAACGTGTTGTGACGAGTCGTTGAATCACTCTTCTCCAGCCATCATGTCGACGGTCATTACCCCCGCCAAAGGGAATGAGTCGAAAAGCAGGGAGGTGGCACCCCGCCCGTGTCCATCGTCATGTGGAGCAACCATCTCGGGCAGCGACGTTTGAGCGTGCTTTGTGCCCATACACACGATGCACATGGGATGGGGTCCCATGTGCATCGTGTGTATGGGCACAAAGCACACTCAAACGTCGCTTGCAGACCCACAAACATGCGTCCACTGTGCGTCAATGCCGGTGAAAATTCTGGAGAGAAGGCTGAGAGTGGCGTTGGCTAGCCAGCAAGACCCATGTCTGGCCGGAGCTGCCGCGAAACCTACGGCTACTGACCATCATATGCGAGCTACCACGAGCTGGGCCGAAATTATGGAAGTCGAATCCCCGGATATGCCTCCTCTGTTCGAGAACCTGCTCGCGCACGAGGAGGAAGAGCCGGGTGACGAGGACGCAGAGGGCAACGCTAACTCTGATCTCCTTGACTTGGATATGGAGGACGAGGAGGAAGATGAGGTCTAGACCAGTGCACAACTGACACGGGCTCTCAGGCAGACAGTAACCTGCACGAGGTGTGCAAACGAGCCGCGGCTAAGCTAGGCCTAGCGTGGCCTGCGGCACAAGATGCAGAGGGAGCAGAGCGGGACCTTTACGATGGAAAAAGGCTTCCGCCTGCTCAACCCACAGCGAGACAACTCCTACCAGCCGTGCCAGCGTGCATGAAAGAGATGTCCCGCCATTGGGGTACCCCCTTTAAGAGCAAGCTCCCGACCAAGGGATGTTCTAAACTGGAGGTGCAAGGGATGGCAGAGCTGGGGCTGGCCGGACCCCCAGCGGTAGAGTCTTCAGTGGCCTATCACCTCCATCCGAGTCGACGCTCTATCTCTGCCTCCTCTCAGATCTCACTGCCAAGCAAGATGGAACGCCTAACCGCGTCCGTCTATCAGCGAATGTACAAGTATGCGGCGCAGTCAGTGTGCTCACTTAACGCGGTGACTTTACTGTCAGCGTACCAGGCAGAGATTTTGGAGGAGATGGGGCGACAGCTGGATACAGGAGTGCCGAACCCAGCACTCTGGGATGAGATCTGTGTGGTGAACGATCTAATTCTCCGCTCTTCCCATGGTGCGGTTCAGGGTTGTGGCCGCGTGATGGGCCTAGCCGTATCAGGTGAGAGAGCGTTATGACTAAACCTGTCAGGGTTGAGCGACGCTCAGAAAGCGGAGGTGATGGACGCGGCGTTCGACCCAACTAAGGGCCTGTTCGGACCGGCTCTCGAGAAAATGAGAGAAACCAGCACCCTCAGGAAACAAGAGGATGAAGCGTTTAGCCTCTGTTTACCACGCAAGCAAACACCGCGACCACCCTCTCAACCACCGCGACAGGGCTTTGGTGCAGCCGCTGCAGCGAGAGGGAGACAAGCGGGGGCCAGGAATGTGAGACCTGCGCCCAGTGGACAACAATCTGGCCATCGTCTGAGGTCAGATGGATCCGGACCATGGGGTAAGCATTCATTTGCGGCCGCGGCGGCTAGGAACCGCCCGCCCCACCCCGAGGAACGGAAGAAGAAGCGTGCGACCTAACACACGAATGTTCCCCTGCACTTCTCTCTCCGCCCACAAAGAGAAGGAAGGGATCCAGCCCTGTTGTTCTAAGTTCAGTAAGGGCTCTAAGTTACCCAGTTCCAAAACAGGGCAAAAATGTTCAACAGTGTCACCAAGCACTCACACGGTGTTTTCAAACGCCCATCTTTTCAGGGGAAAACACAATAAAGATTGCTCTATCGCATCCAAGCCACGGGCCAAGGGCGATAAGCTCCCCAAATGCAATAAATGCACTAATAAATGTTTCACTATCGCAGTCAGGCAGACAGCCGAGGGCGATAGATAGCAAAATATTTCAAAAATTGAACTGTGTTTCCCCAGTTTCACCGCTGGGGGGAGCGCACGCTTCTCCAGCGGGGGTCAGCGCAGAGACGGTAATGACGTCATCAAAGCGCGCCCCCGAGGGAGAAGTATACAAAGGACCCCTATCGGCTCGTATACTCAATTGGCGAGCATGCACAGCTCATCCGTGGGTTATAAAGACAATTTTACGGGGATACAGACTTCAATTTGCCATGAAACCACCCAGATTACATGGTATTATAGTCTCAGTGGCCGAGGGAGAATCAGCTCGCGTCCTGACGGCCGAGATAGACACTCTTTTAGTCAAACGAGCCATCAGAGTGGTACCAAAGGAAGCGACCTGTCAGGGGTTTTACTCCCGCTACTTTGTGATTCCAAAGAAGGGGAGCGCATCTCTGCGTCCAATCTTAGATCTCTGTGTGTTAAACAAACACCTACGGAAGTACTCATTCAAAATATTGACACACAAAACACTTTGTCGATCCATCCGCCAGAACGATTGGTTTGTGACGATCGATCTGTCAGGTGCATATTTTCACATAGACGTTTACCCGTCTCACAGAAAATATCTCAGGTTTGCATACCGAGGCACGGCTTACGAGTTTCAAACCATCCCATTTGGTCTATCTTTAGCACCAAGAGTTTTCAGCAAATGTGTGGAAGCAGCACTATTTCCGTTGAGAAACAGCGGGATAAGAATATTGTCGTACATAGACGACTATCTGATATGCGCCTCGTCGAAAGAGCAAGCTATCAGAGACGCACACAAGGTGTTAACTCATCTCGACAGCTTGGGATTCAGAATAAACATGAAAAAGAGCCGCTTAGAGCCAGCACAGGACACAGAATATCTGGGGCTCAGTATAAACTCCCTCTCTTATCGGGTCACTCTGACAGAGGGGAGGATCACGTGCTTCACTCAGTGTCTCTCCCGTTTTCAGACGGGGAAAATTGTCCCGTTCAGGCTGTGCCTACGAATGCTGGGTTTAATGGCCTCAGTGATTTCGGTAGTACATCTGGGGCTACTCATAATGAGAGATTTTCAGCGCTGGGTCGCGCACCTGCGTCTATGTTCTCTGCGTCATCTCGGTCGGCCAGTGAGAGTAACGTATGCGTGCGTCAGAGCGCTCAGACATTGGAGAAGCCCCGCGACTCTCAGAACGGGGATCCCCTTGGGGGCGGTGTTGTCGAGAGTCATTATGACGACGGACGCGTCGTTAAAGGGCTGGGGAGCAACTCTGATGGGCAGAGCGGTGAACGGTGTGTGGCCTCCACAGCTGATTCACAAGCATATAAATTACTTGGAATTGTTGGCAGTTTTTCTAGCGCTGAAACATTTTCTGAGCTTCATCAAGGGCCAGCATGTTTTGGTGAAAACAGACAATTCTACAGTTATCGCTTATATCAACCGACAGGGAGGCACACGGTCTCTTCAGCTGCATCAGTTAGCGAAAAAGCTGATCGTGTGGTGCAACACAAGGCTCTTATCCATCAGGGCAACCCATGTTCCAGGGATATTGAACAGGGGGGCAGATTTATTGTCCAGGGGAAATCCTCTATACAGGGAATGGAAGCTTCATCCTCAGGTGGTGAAGCAGATATGGCAGAAGTACGGTCAGGTGCTGTCGTAGATCTCTTCGCCTCACAAGAAAACGCTCAATGTCCTCTGTATTTTTCTCTGGCGGACGGAAATGCACCGCTGGGTGTGGATGCTTTAGCCCACCCATGGCCGAACGTCCTGCTGTATGCATTCCCTCCTCTGAGCCTGATTTCACCCACTCTGGCCAGGGTGAGGGAAATGGGATTATCACTGATACTGGTAGCTCCACGTTGGACATCCAGACATTGGGTAGCCGAGATAGTTCAACTACTGTCGGGTCAGCCATGGCCCCTCCCTCCCCGGAGGGACCTCCTGTCACAGGCAGGGGGGGGAATTTACCATCCTCACCCAGACAGGATAGCTCTCTGGGCCTGGCCCGTGAGAGGTGGAATCTGAGTGCAGCAGGTCTGCCACCATCAGTCATACACACTATACAGAGTTCCAGAGCCTCTTCTACTCGCTCTCTTTATAATAATAAGTGGCGAGTCTTTGAAGAATGGTGTGGACGGAATCATATTGTCCCTTTTCAATGCTCAGTGAGGGACATATTATGTTTTCTCCAGGATCTGTTGGATAAAGGGAAGGCTTTCTCTACACTGAAGGTGTATTTAGCAGCCATTTCTGCTTGTCATGTTGGTTTTGGTGACAAGACGGTTGGTCAGCACCCTTTAATAAGTTGTTTTATGAAAGGGGCACGGCGTATAAGGCCAGTGGCCAGGCGGATGGTCCCGTTGTGGGATTTGTCTATGGTTTTAGAGGCCCTTTCTCAACACCCGTTTGAGCCGTTAGAGGGCATAGGGTTGAAGTTTCTCTCTCTTAAAACAGCACTGCTGTTAGCACTGGTGACAGCGAAGCGTGTGAGCGACTTGCAGGCCCTGTCTATCAGCCTGTCTTGTTTTCAGTTCTCCCCAGGGCTCACTAAGGTTTCCTTTCGCCCTAATCCGGCTTTTGTACCTAAAGTGGTGGACTCGTCTTACAGATGTCCAGCTACAGAGCTTACAGCTTTCCACCCTCCTCCATTCTCTTCTGCAGAGGATAAGAGGTTGAATTCTTTATGTCCAGTACGGGCGCTTCATTGGTACGTGGAAAGGACAGCAGTTTTCAGAAGGAATGACCAGCTGTTTGTGTCTTGGGCTACTCCTCACAAAGGGAAGCCGCTGTCGCGTCAGTGGCTGTCCCATTGGATTGTAGAAGCTATATCTCTAGCATATAAATGCAGAGGTTCTCAACCTCCTGAGGGCTTAAGGGCCCACTCCACTAGGGGCATGGCTACGTTGTGGGCCTTACTTAAGGGAGTGTCTGTTCAGGAGATATGTGCGGCAGCAAGTTGGGCTACGCCGCACACTTTCGTGCGGTTTTATAGACTGGATGTATCTGAACCTTCCTTAGCTCATGCAGTGCTAGGAGCCAGCAGGTCGGGACCCGCATGATTAGGCATAGCGTACATTGTGCAATCCGGGAGTGGTCTATATCTCCCATAAGTGAAACACCGAGCGAAGTTAGAAAAAGAACGATGGGTTACTTAACGTAATCCCGGGTTCTTTGATAACAGAGTGAGGTGTTTCACCAACACTTCCCTCCTTGCACAGGAACGGGAAGAAATCTCTCTATAATGACTTCGATAGGGGTCGACCTGAGTGTTACAGGTGGGGGCGGAGCCTGATCTCAGGTCGACCTGTCTGTCGAAGATAGACGTGGTGCCATAGGAGCTTCCGTAGTTGGTCACGCCCAAAGCGATTCCCCATAAGTGAAACACCTCACTCTGTTATCAAAGAACCCGGGATTACGTTAAGTAACCCATCGTTATTCTGGTGTTTCGGTTGTTTTCATTGGTGTTTTAAATTGATACAAATTACAATACACTCATGATTTTTATGATCATTACAACATGATTAGTTCTTTATAATTCAGCAAAGTCTTCAGTTACTGGGTAAAAGCAAATCTGGATTTCTTGTTTATTTCAGTTACTCAAGGCATGAGGTTATATTTAGACAGACATCTAGTTTTGTTTCCCCTTTTGTTATTGAGACACACTCAAGTGTTAGGGACATTTTGCTTTCAAAAGAAAGAATCCTGAAAGAAAAAAAAATGTTAGTTATGATTAATTTAAAAAAAAGTATTAACAAAGCCAACAGTTAGCATTTGACCTTCAAGTAATTTATACACTCTTAAAAAAAAAGGTTCTATATGGCACCAAAAATGGTTCTTCGTCATAATCACAGAGGAACCACTTTTGGTGCTATATAGCACCATATCTTAACATGTTCTGTATATAGTAGCGGTGCTATATAGCACCTTAGTCAAAGAACCGGTGAAGAACCTCTGAAGAACCACTGAAGCACCAAAATTGGTGCTATATATGTCACGGTTCATCAATTCATGGTCTCTCTTCTCTGTGTTTGTGAGGTTGTGTGGAGGCGTGGTTACTGATTACGGTGCTCATCACCTCCACCTGCAGCACATTATCACAAGGCTTTATTTGCAGCCCTCTCACCCACTATCACTGTCAGTTCGTTACAGGCTTCCTGGTGTTGTGTTGTGTTCGTGGCTGTCGTCCCTGTTTCCCGTGTGTCTTCTCCGTTCTGGATTTCCTGGATTCCGCCTGGCCCATTGCCCGCTGCTTTCCCTGCTTCGCTGCCTGCACTTCATCGCCTGGGTTTCGCCTGCCTGTCTGCTGTTTGCAGTTCTCTTCCATCCTGTTGTCTCCGTATCTCTTTGGACATTGAGCTACTTTTGAACTGGTGTCAAACCCAATAAATGAGTATATTTCTCACTACGCTATTGCATCCATTGTCTTTGATTCACAGCCATAACAGAACGAACTGACCTTCTTTATGGATCCAGCGAGGGTGACCGAACTCCAGGAATATCTCAACGTGAGTAATCAGCGTATGGATCGTCAGGAGCAACAAGCGACTACTACAGCCCAGGCAGTGCAGGCGGTGGCGGAGCAGGTGTCCGAGCTCTCCACACTCATTCAACAGCTTAGAGTGCCCACTGCGCCGCCACCTACACCACCGCCGATTCCCCAGCCCTTCAGTAACATTAATCCGCACGAACCCCGGATCCCAACGCCAGAACGCTATACGGGTGAGCCCGATCTGTGTAGATCATTTCTAACGAGATGTTCTTTGTTTTTCTCGTTGCAACCAACTTCGTTTTCTACAGAAGCTTCCAGAGTGGCGTTGGTGATCAACCTGCTAACGGGGCGTGCGGCACGCTGGGGAACGGCGGTCTGGGAAAATCAAGATCCGAATTGTTCCTCGTTCCACTCACTCTCGGAGGAGATGAGACGGGTCTTTGACCGAGCGGCTACGGGACGCGAGGCGGCCCGTAGACTCGCCGAACTCCAGCAAGGTAATAGATCCGTCTCCGATTACATCATTGACTTCCGGACCTTGGCCGCAGAGTGTAGATGGAACGAGGAGGCGCAGTGGGACCGTTTCCTGCATGGGCTGGCTGACCATGTTCAGCAGGAGGTGTACGCTGTGGACCTGCCTTCGGACCTTAACGGACTCATGGATCTGGCCCTTCGGGTTGACTCACGTCTCGAGTCTTTAAATCAACGCACACGACTGAGAAGGACCCCGGATTTCCGCGAGTTCCCTGGTGCTAACACGGTCAGTCCCACCAACGCACCCGAGCCCATGCAGGTAGGCAGAGCTCGGCTTTCCCGGGAGGAGAGAGAGCGTCGTCGAGTGGAGGGACTGTGTCTTTACTGTGGCGCGGCGGGGCATTTCCTCAACCAGTGTCCAGTAAAAGATCAAGCCCGGCAGTAGAGAGGAGGCTACTGTCGGGTGGAGCTGCGTTGGGGAAATCCTCATCCGTGACCCTCCTTCCGGGAAGATTGCAGTGGGCAGACGGTTATCACGAGTGTCAAGCCCTTGTGGATTCCGGAGCGGAGGGTAACTTCATTGACTGTTCTCTGGCTCACCGTCTCAAGATTCCCATCACTCCCCTTCCCAACACCATTGCTGTACACGCCCTCAATGGACAGACATTACCCACCATCACTCACACCACGGACAGGATTACTCTCACTATTTTGGGCAACCACTCTGAGACCATCACGTTCCTCCTCACTGATTCCCCTCACGCACCTGTTGTCCTCGGTCATCCATGGCTTGAGAAGAACAACCCTAGGATTGACTGGGGACACAGCACGGTCACGGTCTGGAGTAATCAGGGCTATGCCTCTTGTCTTGTGTCTGCCTGTTCGTCTGTGTCTAGTTTTGTGTTTCAGGAGGAGACGATGGATTTATCAAACGTGCCAGAGGAGTATCTCGACCTGAAGGAGGTGTTCAGTAAGTCCCGGGCTGCTTCTCTTCCTCCTCATCGTCCCTATGACTAAGCCATAAATCTACTTCCAGGCAAGTCTCCGCCTAAGGGCAAGTTATATTCACTTTCTACTCCTGAGAGGGAGGCCATGGAGAAATACATTTCTGATTCTCTAGCATTTCTGATTCTTCATCCGCCCTTCCTCTTCTCCAGCAGGGGCGGGGTTCTTTTTCGTCTTTTTCGAAGGATGGTTCTCTGCGACCTTGCATTGATTACCGAGGGCTGAACAACATCACGGTAAAGAATACTTATCCTTTGCCGTTGATGTCTTCAGCTTTTGAGAGGTTACAGGGAGCATCCATATTCACGAAATTGGATTTACGTAATGCTTATCATTTGGTCCGCATAAGGGAGGGGGATGAATGGAAGACTGCATTTAATACCCCTAGGGGCCATTTTGAATACTTAGTCATGCCTTTCGGGCTGTCTAACTCCCCAGCAGTCTTCCAAGCACTAGTTAATTACGTGCTGGGAGATATGGTTGACCAGTTCATTTATGTCTACCTGGATGACATATTGATTTTTTCATCTTCTCTCCAGAAACATGTCCAGCACGTCAGACTAGTGTTACAGAGGTTGCTAGAGAATGGGCTTTTTGTCAAGGCGGAGAAGTGTGCGTTTCATGCACAGTCTGTTCCATTCTTAGGTTATATCATCTCATCCGAGGGAATGTGCATGGACCCTGACAAGGTTAAGGCTGTGATAGATTGGCCAATCCCAGATTCCCGTAAGGCCCTACAGAGGTTTCTGGGATTTGCCAATTTTTATCGGCGTTTCATTCGCAATTTCAGCCAGCTAGCCGCGCCTCTGACCGCGTTGACCTCCCCCGGAACTGCGTTCAGGTGGTCTGGTGCAGCCGAGGCCGCATTTACCAACCTCAAGAGCCGCTTCGTTTCGGCTCCCATTCTCGTGACACCTGATCCTTTACGTCAGTTCATGGTGGAGGTGGACGCGTCAGAGGTGGGGGTAGGAGCAGTTCTCTCCCAGCGCTCTTCCTCGGATGACAAGATGCATCCTTGCACTTTTTTTTTTTCTCACCGTCTGTCACCAGCCGAACGCAATTAAGACATTGGTAACAGAGAGCTGTTGGCAGTAAAACTTGCATTGGAGGAATGGCGTCATTGGCTAGAGGGGTCGGGGGTACCTTTCATTGTGTGGACCGATCATAAGAATCTGGAATACATCAGATCTGCCAAAAGACTCAACTCTAGGCAGGCTCGGTGGTCTCTTTTTTTCGGACGTTTTGATTTTACTCTTTCGTACCGCCCGGGTTCCAAGAACATCAAACCCGATGCTTTATCGCGCGTTTTTGACCGCTCCGAACGCCCGTCCACTCCCGAGTGCATTTTACCTGAGAGACTTAGTTTCTCCACACTCACATGGGAGGTCGAATCGAAGGTTAGATCAGCCTTAGAAGGGGTAACGCCTCCGCCCGGCGGACCACCGAGTCGATTATTTGTACCAGAGGGAGTTCGGTCTGACGTGGTACGATGGGGTCATTGTTCCAATGTAGCTTGTCACCCAGGGGTCAATAGAACCAAGTTTTTGGTAAAGCAACGATTCTGGTGGCCTGGGATGGCTCGTGACATCCGAGATTTTGTTTTGGCCTGTTCAGTCTGTGCCATGGGTAAGACTTCTAATCGCCCTCCCGATGGGCTCCTTCAACCGCTGTCGATCCCTTCGAGACCCTGGTCCCACATTGCGCTAGATTTTATTACCGCCCTCCCAGGGCAAGACGGTCGTTTTGACCGTCGTGGACCGGTTCTCGAAGATGGCTCACTTTATTCCCTTACCTAAATTACCCTCTGCTAAGGAGACAGCGGTAGCTGTGGTCGATCACGTCTTTCGTTTACATGGCCTCCCGATGGACGTGGTTTCCGACAGGGGACCTCAGTTTGTGTCCAAATTTTGGCGAGAATTTTGTAAATTAATAGGGGCGACGGTTAGCTTGTCTTCGGGTTTTCATCCCCAGACTAATGGCCAGACTGAGCGGGCTAACCAAGACCTGGAGAGAGGGTTGCGATGTCTGGTTTCCAAGAATCCTTCCTCCTGGAGCCAACGCATCTCATGGATTGAGTACGCGCATAATTCGTTACCAGTGGCAGGTACGGGCCTTTCGCCATTTAAGTGTAGCTTAGGGTACCAGCCACCAATTTTTCCCAGTCTGGAATCCGAAGTCGCGGTCCCCTCCGCTCACGCCTTCGTCCAGAGGTGTCGTGACACCTGGAGCAGAGCCCGCGAGACTCTGCTTCAGGTGGGTAAACGCACCAAGGCCCAAGCCGATCGCCACCGGTCTAAGCCTCCCGTCTACGTCGTGGGTCAAAAAGTGTGGCTTTCATCTAAGAACATTCCTCTCCGCTCCGTAAGTAATAAGTTAGCTCCTAAATTCATTGGCCCGTTCACTGTCACCAAGATTCTTAGTCCGGTGGCAGTCCGCCTCAAACTACCTCCCGCGTACAGGAGGATTCACCCCGTGTTTCATGTTTCCAAATTAAAACTTGTTTTTCATGCTCGCATTAATCCGCCTGTCCCGCCCCCCCCCCCCGCCGCGACTCGTAGATGGGGAACCTACTTATTCGGTAAATCATATTCTGGACTCTAGGCGGAGGGGACGTGGATTCCAGTACTTGGTGGACTGGGAGGGTTACGGTCCGGAGGAGAGAAGTTGGGTTCCTGCCAGGGACGTACTGGATCACTCCCTTATCGATGATTACAATCGACAGGTAGGTCCTCCTGGGAGCTCCAGGAGATGCTCCTAGGGAGAGGGGTACTGTCACGGTTCATTAATTCATGGTCTCTCTTCTCTGTGTTTGTGAGGTTGTGTGGAGGCGTGGTTACTGATTACGGTGCTCATCACCTCCACCTGCAGCACATTATCACAAGGCTTTATTTGCAGCCCTCTCACCCACTATCACTGTCAGTTCGTTACAGGCTTCCTGGTGTTGTGTTCGTGGCTGTCGTCCCTGTTTCCCGTGTGTCTTCTCCGTTCTGGATTTCCTGGATTCCGCCTGGCCCATTGCCCGCTGCTTTCCCTGCTTCGCTGCCTGCACTTCATCGTCTGGGTTTCGCCTGCCTGTCTGCTGTTTGCAGTTCTCTTCCATCCTGTTGTCTCCGTATCTCTTTGGACATTGAGCTACTTTTGAACTGGTGTCAAACCCAATAAATGAGTATATTTCTCACTACGCTATTGGATCCATTGTCTTTGATTCACAGCCGTAACAATATAGCACTTAAAAAGGTTCCCCTATGATTACGAGCCAAGAACCATTTTTGGTGCCATATAGAACCTTTTTTTTTTAAGAGTGTATAAATTACTTGAAGGTCAAATAATAACTGTTGGCTTTGTTAATACTTTTTTTTTAAATGAATCATAACTAACATTTCTTTTTCTTTCAGGATTCTTTCTTTTGAAAGTGAAATGTCCCTAACACTTGAGTGTGTCTCAATAACAAAAGGGGAAACAAAACTAGATGTCTGTCTAAATATAACCTCATGCCTTGAGTAACTGAAATAAACAAGAAATCCAGATTTGCTTTTACCCAGTAACTGAAGACTTTGCTGAATTATAAAGAACTGATCATGTTGTGGAAAAAGTGAAGCGCTGTGAATACTTTCCAGATGGATGGATCTTGACTTGGTCTTAAAAGTGTCTTTATAAAGGCTTGTTAAATGTATTTTCATAAAACCTGCAGAAACCCTGTCATATTTCATCATCCTGGGGACTGTGGGGAGGACCTCTGGTCACAAAGCAGACCAATCACAGCTGTCGTGATCTGTATAGCCGTGACACCAGTGACCGCTTCTGACTCAGATCAGGCAAACAGTGCAGAACATCAGTTTCTGTGCAAGATGAGAGGTTTACTGTTCCTGCTCAGCGCTCTGTTCCTGCTGGAGTCAACAGACGGACACACAGAATATGAGCAACTAAGCCAACATGACAGAGAGATTGTTGACAAGGCAATAACACAAGCCAATGAGGATTTTAGACTAACCCAACACCTTGATTATGCCTCCATTTTACATGTCGTAAGTTAAACCTTTATCATTTTAATATAATTGTGTTTTGATTGTTTTCTGTGCTTATGCATCTGCCTTAACGTGCTGGTAAAAATATTTAAACATCTCCTACATGTATGGTTGTCATCTTTATGCTTTACCTGTATCTCTATATGACAGAATCCTGAGAAGCGCATGCTTAATGTGTTACTAAAACCCACCTCATGTGACAACACGACACCAAGTGTCCATCAGAAAGACTGTACAATCCAAGGTCAGGCTAAAGTAAGTAACTACTCGCTCTCACTGAAGGATCTCGACTGTATGGAGTCATTGTAGAAGAAAAGCTTACAGTTTCTCACAGCTCTGTTGTATTTTTCTCAGCCTCAAGTTTCTTGCGTTAAATGTCATGGATCCATGGCCTGTTTTCTTCTCAGACACTCAACAAAGGTACATCACA
The DNA here is from genome assembly GCA_023566225.1 of Romanogobio albipinnatus. Classification (NCBI taxonomy): domain Eukaryota; kingdom Metazoa; phylum Chordata; class Actinopteri; order Cypriniformes; family Gobionidae; genus Romanogobio; species Romanogobio albipinnatus. The sequence continues at coordinate 4,790,102 of CM042244.1, forward strand.
TATTAACAGTGTTGGGCAAAAAAGTAATTAGTTATAGTTACTAGTTACTTCTTACAAATAGTAACTGAGTTAGTAACTGAGTTACATCATTGTAAAAGTAACTACTGTGTTACTTTTTTTTTTTTCTTCAAATGTTCAAATATGTCAAATAACTTGGATGCCCCCAATATTAAATATGTTAAATTAATGAATTGGACACTAAATAGAATAAAATATTATTATAAAACATACATTAATGTACACTATTGTAATGTTGCTGTGGGACAATGTGAGAGACACCTATCAAATTCAATATATTATTGTAAATATTATCAGTACTTTATTACTCTGGTAGTGGAGCTCACGTTATCTCCTGGGTTTTTAGCCACTAATGTTGTGGCTGTGATGATGTGAGGCTTCATTAGATTAGAATTACTTGCCACCGACGTGGAGAGACTCTTTCTTCCTGCTGCACGTTACATAAACATTCTTACCTTTCACCTCAACACAGTTTGCGAAAGCTACCTTTGAAGTCGTTGGACTTGCCATCGCTGACTGTGCATATGCGCGTGCGTCATAGGTGTGTGTGTGTGTGTGTGTGTGTGAACTCAACCTATCAACCTCAACCTCAATCTGTCTAAACTGACAGAGAACCTGTTCGGATGAGCCGCTTCAGTGAGCTCAATTATAGTAACGCCGCATTTTATTCTCAGTAACGCTAACGGCGTTGTAACGAAAGAGACAGGAATTCGTTTGATTACTAGTTACTGAAAAAAATAATTCCATTAGTAACGCCGTTTATCTATAACGCCGTTATTCCCAACACTGCTATTAGTCACATATTGAGGACAAAGACCTCCTTAATTTACTATCATGATCCAACTTTTATGTTGTCAAGATCAAGATATTCCTGCACTAAAAGGTTTGAACTGTTCTCATTGCAGATTATAGAAACCATAACCGCATGTTTGAAAGCACCACCACCAGTGAAAACTCATCTTACTGGAGGAAATACTCTGTTCCGACAATCTGAAAATCAGCAACAAACTGGATGTCTGGGATGCATCTGAGAAATAAAAACAATCAAGGATATGAATTAAAAATAAAAATACTAATGAAATGTACCCTATAAAACTGACCTATCAGGCCAAGCTTCTTTATCTGGAATTGAATTATGATGATTAATGTGTATTTTTGCTCAACTGGCAGTTTTCTCAATATGTTTCCCTGTAATGATGTAATTTTCCATACTATAATATGGAAAATACAGTAGTCTTTATATAAGTATGTCCTAGTGTTGAATAACATACGAGTAAAATGTATAATTGTTTAAAAGGTTTAAAAATGTCTAAATATTCTTCATAGAAAACAAATTGTCCCCAAAGTTTCCCTGAATAAAATGTGACAGATCTTTAGATAATGTATTGGCACTGAATTTGAGGTGAAAGATGAGGAAAGATCTGTGAACAGATGTCCCGCAGTGTGACGCCGTTATTCTGGTGTTTCTCTTGTTTTCATTGGTGTTTTAAATTGATGTAGGACTTGAAGGTCAAATACTAACTGTTGGCTTTGTTAATGATTAAAAAAACATTCAGCATTAAAAGCTTTTGAAAGCGAAATGTCCCTAACACTTGAGTGTGTCTCAATAACAAAAGGGGAAACAAAACTAGATGTCTGTCTAAATTTAACCTCATGCCTTGAGTAACTGAAGTAATCAAGAAATCCAGATGTGCTTTTACCAGTAACAGAAGGCTTTGCTGAATTATAAAGAACTAATCATGTTGTATTGAATCACCTTTTTCATGCTCCTGTTCTATAAAAGCGGTTGTTCTCTTTTTGTTGGAGGGATTCTCTGAGCCTGACACGAGGTCCTCCGGCGGGAATAAAGCATATTCAAAGGCATTGTCTGGAGTCTGTCTGATTACTGCTGCACAACAGCTGAACACTAGAGATCTTAGGCCTACTTCTGTTCTCAAGTGATAGTGCTGAAGGGGACACTAGAGACCTTATTCACTGACAGTGTGTTCATAAGGGATGAGACGTCGTCCCACTCAAACAGGTCGAAGTGGAGACGCCTAGTAGAGTTACTGTACATGTGTAGGTGTCTGGGACACTTGGTTTAACTTACTCCGGTGGTAGGGGAATTTCTACCACAACTTTAAAGCTATAAAATGGCATGTCAATGTCACGTTCTGAATGACAATGTCTGATACTGTGTACAATATCATAAGAAACTCCATTTAAAACAAGGAATTAAAACAATCATAAAATAACAACAAAAGCAGAGAACGAATGAAATATTACAGTTTTTCTCAGTTGCTTTGGTACATTTCTCAGATCAGAATTGAAATTCTCAAAACTACCTGTTCAATCTTCACATCATTGTGTCACTTGTGCACATCACAGCAGTTTCTCATTTCTTCGAACAAGATGCAGATGCGTTTGTACATCCATGCAAATGATCATGTTCAATTCTCTGCTGTTTCCTACATTATCAATCGCTTATGTCATGTTGATCAAAATGTATTATAATGGGTCTCTGTTGAATAGTCTCACCCCCCACAACATTTAGGCATTAGTTCATAGCATAAGTCTTTACATGCAAAATGGTTGAACAAGTTGTCATAATATGTCAAGCATATTTCTATACATTTCCATTAGACTTTTTTTCTAAAGATATTTGCTGTGATGTGGGTGAGAGTTTGTGGTCTAACAGACAGGAACGTCAGGAGTTGTAGGAAGAATGCACTGTAATTCCTCCAGTTTTCCCTTAGGAGATTGTCCTATGTTCACTTTTTTTTTCTTTGTGCTGTGCAGTGCTGTCTTTTCATTTCTGTATTGTAATGACATGGTCTGTCAACAAATTACAGTACAAACAGTAAAAGCGTAAATGTGAATCTTGTCCAGTCTCTAGCAATTAAACTCCCGCATACACTAAGGTGTACCCTACAATTTACAATAATTGTCATTAAAACTTTAGCCATAGTTTACATCAGAACATCCCTCCAGTGTACACTGTTATATTGACAACATGACTAAGCAATTTGACTGTGTTATCCGTACACAAATATTTACTTTTGAGAGATGAACTAAGGATTTTGAGCGAGAGACTAGCTTTTTCAGGTAATTGTGTTTTGCTATTTGTGCAAATTGTTTTGAGAAATGCACTTACTGTTTTGCAGATGTAGAGGATGATTCAAGAAATGTACCAAAGCGACTGAGAAAAACTGTAGAAGTGTCTTTATAAAGGCTTGTTAAATGTATCTTCATAAAGCCTGCAGAAACCCGGTGCGTCCCAATTCGCATACTTATGCACTATTCAATGTGAAGTTCAAAACATAATTTCGGGAGGAGTGAACCCATGTAATCTTTCAATTAGCAACATACACAAATGCAAATTCGGGAGGAGTGAACCCATCTAATCTTTCAATCAACTGCTAAGCATATAAGCAGCCTCCTACCTCCTTCAGGCATCAGTCGTTTGCATCCCTCCACCTCCCCAACTCCACCTACTTACATTCATGTTTACCTTTCTCTTCTTCCTAGCACTAGTAGTCCCTGGGGGGTAAATCTAAGCTTGAGTGGAAGCGGCTTCCTCGAGCCCCTCCACCGAGGACAGCAAGCCAAATACGCTAAAAAACCTTATCAGCTAAAGAGTATATGGGTAAACGAACTCGTGAAATGCACTTTAAATACCCGGATGATGCACTAAATTAACAGAAAAAACGAAGTGTGGATTGTTGGACACTTCATGCACTCGACTGTCGCAGATTTAATTAAGTAGTGGAGGACGAGGCACGACCAGATTCCAATGTTGAATGAAAAAATAACCTTGTAAAGTTCAAACACTACACGGTTGAGTGCATATAGTGCATAAGTGTGTCATTTGGGACACAGCTCCTGTCATATTTCATCATCCTGGGGACTGTGGGGAGGACCTCTGGTCACAAAGCAGACCAATCACAGCTGTCGTGATCTGTGTAGCCGTGACACCAGTGACCGCTTCTGACTCAGATCAGGCAAACAGTGCAGAACATCAGTTTCTGTGCAAGATGAGAGGTTTACTGTTCCTGCTCAGCGCTCTGTTCCTGCTGGAGTCAACAGACGGACACACAGAATATGAGCAACTAAGCCAACATGACAGAGAGATTATTGACAAGGCAATAACACAAGCCAATGAGGAACATGGAAGAGCCAAACACCTTGATTTTGCCTCCATTTTAAAAGCTGTAAGTTAGTTTATATTTACTTTATATATACTATATATTTGTATATAAATTATAAATATATATACTATATATTTAATTTATAAAAAGTTTGTTTTCTGTGCTTATGCATCTGCCTTAACGTGCTGGTAAATATATTTAAACATCTCCTACATGTATGGTTGTCATCTTTATGCTTTACCTGTATCTCTATATGACAGAATCCTGGGAAGCGCATGCTTAATGTGATATTAAAACCCACCTCATGTGACAACACGACACCAAGTGTCCATCAGAAAGACTGTACAATCCAAGATCAGGCTAAAGTAAGTAACTACTCGCTCTCACTGAAGGATCTCGACTGTATGGAGTCATTGTGGAAGAAAAGCTTACAGTTTCTCACAGCTCTGTTGTATTTTTCTCAGCCTCAAGTTTCTTGTGTTGAATGTCATGGATCCATGGCCTGTTTTCTTCTGAAAGACTTAACAAAGGTACATCACATATTAGTCACATATTGAGGACAAAGACCTCCTTAATTTACCCTCATGATCCAACTTTTATGTTGTCAAGATCAAGATATTCCTGCACTAAAAGGTTTGAACTGTTCTCATTGCAGATTAAACAAAAGGAAGACGAATGTTTGACCTCAAGTATTCATCTTCCTGGAGGAAATACTCTGTTCCAAAAATCTGCAAATCAGCAACAAACTGGATGTCTGGGATGCATCTGAGAAATAAAAACAATCAAGGATATGAATTAAAAATAAAACTACTAATGAAATGTACCCTATAAAACTGACCTATCAGGCCAAGCTTCTTTATCTGGAATTGAATTATGAAGATTAATGTGTATTTTTGCTCAACTAGCAGTTTTCTCAATATGTTTCAATGTAATGATGTAATTTTGAGAGAAATATGGAAAATACAGTAGCCTTCATTAGTATGTCATAGTTTTCTCTTTTTGTTGGAGGGATTCTCTGAGCCTGACACGAGGTCCTCCGGCGGGAATAAAGCATATTCAAAGGCATTGTCTGGAGTCTGTCTGATTACTGCTGCACAACAGCTGAACACTAGAGATCTTAGGCCTACTTCTGTTCTCAAGTGATAGTGCTGAAGGGAACACTAGAGACCTTATTCACTGACAGTCTGTTCATAAGGGACGAGACGTCGTCCCACTCAAACAGGTCGAAGTGGAGACGCCTAGTAGAGTTACTGTACATGTGTAGGTGTCTGGGACACTTGGTTTAACTTACTCAGGTGCTAGGGGAATTTCTACCACAACTTTAAAGCTATAAAATGGCATGTCAATGTCACGTTCTGAATGACAATGTCTGATACTGTGTACAATATCATATGAAACTCCATTTAAAGCAAGGAATTAAAACAATCATAAAATAACAACAAAAGCAGAGAACGAAGTGATGTTTTATTAACAAATTTCGGTAGAAGCACGTTCAGATAATTAAACCTAATTAAACACAAGTGGAGCACATCAAGCTAAGTGATTTAATCAAAGATAAGACGTGTATATATACAGCAGATTTACCTTCTTTCGTTGACCGTTTTTATTTTAGCATCCCTCCACCACCCCATCTCCTCACTATGATTTTAATAAACTCTTATTAGACGTCAACACAATCCATAATAAAATACAGTCTAGTTCTAGACTATCTCTATCACGCGGGGGATACTCTGGGTTCGGGCCAAAATTACGAGCCCGGAGCCCTCCTTTTTCTCAGTCGCTTTGGTACATTTCTCGAATCATCCTCGACATTTGCAAAAAAGTAAGTGCATTTCTCAAAACAATTCGTACAAAGAGCAAAACACATTGGATTACCTGCAAAAGCCAGTCTCTTGCTCAAAATCCTTAGTTCATCTCTCAAAAGTAAATATCTGTGTCAATGAACATGTCAGTGCCATCAGAATGACAAGTCCATGTGTCACTGTGTACGGATAACACAGTCAAATTGCTTAGTCGTGTTGTCAATATAACAGTGAAGCTACTCTGGAGGGATGTTCTGATGTAATGTGGCTAAAGTTTTGATGACAATTATTGTACATTGTAGGGTACACCTTAGGCTTAGTGTATGCGGGAGTTTAATTGCTAGAGACTGGACAAGATTCACATTTACGCTTTTACTGTTTGTACTGTAATTTGTTGACAGACCATGTCATTGCGATACAGAAAGGAAAAGACAGCACTGCACCGCACAAAGAAAAAATAAACACAGGACAATCTCCTTAGGGAAAACTGTACATGAGGTGCTGGAGGAATTACAGTGCAGTCTTCCTACACCTGACGTTCCTGTCTGTTAGACCACAAACTCTCACCCACATCACAACGAATATCTTTAGAAAAAAAGTCTAATGGAAATGTATAGAAATATGCTTGACATATTATGACAACTTGTTCAACCATTTTGCATGTAAAGACTTATGCTTATTATACCCATTATAATACATTTTGACCAACATGACATAAGCGATTGATAATGTAGGAAACAGCAGAGAATTGAACATGATCATTTGCATGGATGTACCAAAGCTTTTGCAACTTGTTCAAAGAAATGAGAAACTGCTTTTTTGATGTGCACAAGTGACACAATGATGTGAAGATTAAACAGGTAGTTTTGAAAATTTCAATTCTGATCTGAGAAATGTACCAAAGCGACTGAGAAAAACTGTAAACTATCTACACTGGAGAGCCTTTGGCTTTTAAGACATTTCAGTAATGTCATGTCTTTACAAATCGTCCCAGAATACCTTAAAAACTAAATAATAAAGGCCTTGCTCAAATGTTTTCTTTTCTTTTTTGCAGCCTTACATTTATTTTATGTCAAATGTAGAAAGGTATCATATTTTGATAGAGATATAACAAATGAGAAGAAACATGGATTTTTGAAACTTATTTGAACAAATTTGAAGTACTGAAATATTAAGAGAAAACAAAAATAATGCCAGTGTATAATGTCATATCTGACAAAAACTTCATAGATAGACAGACAGAGAAATAGATAGATAGACAGACAGACAGACAGACAGACAGATATATAGATAAAAATAGATAGATAGATAAATAGATAGATAGATAGACAGACAGACAGACAGATACAGAGAAATATATAGACAGACAGACAGATAGACAGAGAAATATATAGACAGACAGACAGACAGACAGACAGACAGACAGACAGACAGATAGATAGATAGATAGATAGATAGATAGATATATAGATAAAAATAGATAGATAGATAGATAGATAGATAGATAGATAGATAGATAGATAGATAGATAGATAGATAGATAGATAGATAGATAGATAGATAGATGGATGGATGGATGGATGGATGGATGGATGGATGGATGGATGGATGGATGGATGGATGGACGGACGGATAGATAGATAGACAGACAGACAGAGATAGACGGACGAACGGACAGACAGATGGATGGATGGATAGATAGATACATACATAGATAGATAGATAGATAGATAGATAGATAGATAGATAGATAGATAGATAGATAGATAGATAGATAGATAGATAGATAGATAGATAGATAGATAGATAGATAGATAGATAGATAGATAGATAGATAGTTTCCCCTTTTGTTATATTCATACACACTAACTTTGGCCCAAGTGCAAGTTTTGAAAAGCATATAAATGCAAATCCTGTGAGAAAATGCTAGGAATGCTAGTTATGATTAATTGAAAAATAATGAATAATAGAAAGAACGAAAGAAAGAAATACCTATCAATGCTTGAATTGTGTGATAAACTAAATTATGATATCAGAAGAAAAACTAATATTATGGAAAAGAGGGGGGGAAAACTGTCCGTCTGACAAGCACGTGTTTCCGGACTGCCTCTGTTGACTTCCGGGAACATGGCGAACACCGGGGCGGCGGACGACCACTGGCGGAGCGCAAGGGGAGTGTAGCGGAAGGCTGGACACCCCGAGGTTACGGCCCTGACAGACGAGTCCGCCGCGGCGACAGGAGCTCATGAGTCGGTGTCGAGATCACAGAGAGAAATAGCTCCGCCCAGGCACTTCACCTTCACCCACTGACCACCCCTGACTTCAGCGGCTGGGGAAGAGTCGCGCATGTTGATCAAGCCAGGATCGCACCAGATTCACGCACTGTATTAGCCATAGTTTAGTAGCTATAACTCTCAGCGCTTCGCAAAACAGCCGCAGCTTCGCCACGCAGAGGCTGAGCCCGGTGTCGGTGTAGCAGCTCGTTAGCAGCTCAGCTCTGCTCCTCTTCCGGGGCCTCAGCAGATGCTCCACAACTCCAGCGCGTACAGCTCTCAGTCCCCTTGAAGCCTTCATTAAACTGCAGTTTTTGAACCCACACCGCTAGACATTGAATCGATTAGACTCGGCAATAATACTGCCAATGCCACCGACTCCTGCGGGCACATCCATCCTCCTGACCCTGCACATCCATCCATGCGCCATCCTCTGAGACAAACATGTAAGCCTGTTTTAACCACTCTCATGCGAGCTCTTATGGCAGAAATTGTAAGGAAATAATTTCCCCGAGGTTTCACCCAAACTAAAAAGCATGTTTGAGTTGTTTTACCTGAAATAATCTTTGCTCTTAAGATGTCTCAAGATGCACACCTGTAATGTTTTTTTTACAAGGCACGTTTATAAAAGTCACTTAAATAATTGAGCTAAGATCTAGCTTAGTCTAAGCCCTGTCTGTGAAACCGGGCCTTTATGTTTAGTCTGTTTTATAGTGTTATCCAGACAAATCTGCCACTGGGAAACTATTAAAGGGAATGCTCGAAGTTTCGGAAGGAACATTTCATCACAAATGAAACACACATCTGTCATTAGGGGTGTAACGGTACACAAAACTGATGGTTCGGTACGTACCTCGGTTTTGAAGTCCCGGTTCGGTATGGATTTGGTACAGCAGTTTTACAAAATTGCTTAATTTTTATTCAACAGTGGTTTAATGAAAAAAATTGTGTCTGTCCTTAAATGAATTAAATTATAACTAAAAGTTTCTTAAAGATAATGCTGTAAACTATATAGGGAGCCCTTACTTACATATAGCTATTAAAGATTAACAGCAGAGCCCAAACTATTAGCCTAAATTCAGTTGCTATTTATTTTTAGATATAATAATCAACACTCATAAGCTTCACATAAGGCAGTTTTTGCATTAACTTCTAAATCTAATTATTTTTATTCGTTGTTGAAATATAATCATTTAGTGGCTGTAATTTTCATGACAGGTTTATTTAAACATACATTAAATAAACAAGACATCACTAACAGGCTAAGTAGTATATAATGAATATATAACGGCTAATATAATGAATATAACGGCTAATATAATGAATATAACGGCTAATATAGTGAATATAACGGCTAATATAGTGAATATAACGGCTAATATAATGAATATAACGGCTAATATAATGACTATATAGGCTAATATAATGAATATAACGGCTAATATAGTGCATGTATTCAGTGAAAGAGTTGATTTCTCTAGTGAGCTACAGCTGTGGACACTGAAGGACTTCTGAGTAAACGTGATTCTGCATGACATTGTTTACAAGCTGTTTTACTGTCTTTCCGCAGTTGAAACACAGATGGAGCGATTACACAACATATGATACATTTCAGTAAGTTGTAATGTATCCTCAACATACCTTAAGATGTATTAATTTATGTTTATTCTTTAGGAAGAGATGATCACATTGACTCGCACGCCGCCGCTTTAAGTTGAACTGATGCGCGTCTATCAGTCACGTCACATTAAAGAGCGTTAAAACGGCATTTATCGTTTGAATTTCGTGATGAAATGGACTGAATACTTAATATGTTCGTGTGGGAACTCGGATTGAAGTGTGTTCCGCGCTTACAACAAGCCGACTGTTAACTGTTAAAGATTGCATTCATAACCGTTCGGTACACGTGTGCATATAGCTATTAAAGATTAACAGCAGAGCCCAAACTATTACCCTAAATCAGTTGCTATTTATTTATCAACACTCCCTATTACACAGCCCTATTCCAAACTGTCAGTAGTTGTGAGGAAAACACTATAACGCCTCAAATGCCGCCTTTTCTTCACTTGTTGATAACCGCTCTGTGTATGAAGGAACTGCCCGAGAGCCACTTTCGCCTCCGTCACGGAAAACATACAACATGACAGCACAATCGAGTGAAACGTTGGTGACATTCATTATCATGTAAACATAATGGGCGATATATTGCATCACAAAAAATATTGAGGTCATGTGTATATATTGGGCGATATATTGATTTTTAGATTAGATTAGATTAGATTCAACTTTATTGTCATTACACAAGTACAAGGCAACGAAATGCAGTTTAGGTCTAACCAGAAGTGCAATAGCAGCAAGTGCAGGATATATACAATGGTTGCGTAAGTGCAGGGCATAAGAATGTACTGAATATATATAAATATGTATAAGTAGAGAGATGGTTATTACTATAAACAGAACTGAATTTACAGATGAATATATACAGTGAATATAATATAAATATACAGATGGTTATTACTATAAACAGAATGTAAACAGAATGTACAGGTGAATATGTACTATGAATATAATATACAGATGGCTATTACTTTGAACAGAATTTTACAGATAGAGGTATACAATAATATGTTGGGCTAATATGAGGAATATAGCAGTGGATTAAGATAGTGCAATAAATTATGGACAGAGCTATCCGAAAGAAAGTGTAAAAGTGCAGTGGAAAGTGGTTGCATATTACAGTTAGAAGTACGGTGCAAAATGCAAATGTAAACATGGTTACTATAAATACAGTCGACAGTGCAAATGAGCATAATCCAGTTAAGATATGGTGGTGCAAAATGCATAAGTAAACAGTTGTTATTGTAATCAACAGTCGGTAGTGCAAATAACAAAGTGAATGTAGGTGTGAGGTAGGAGAGTTTGCAGTTTATGAGGGAAGTGGATCAACGGTGGTTTGAGTTCAGTAAAGAGACAGCTCTGGGGAAAAAACTGTTCTTTAGTCTGCTGGTCCTGGTCCGGAGGATCCTGAAACGCCTGCCGGAGGGCAGGAGAGAAAACAGTCTGTGGGCTGGGTGAGAGGAGTCCTTGAGGATGCTGCGAGCTCGATGCAGACAGCGTTTCCTCTGGATGTGCTCGATGGCAGGTAGTGGAGTCCCTGTGATGCGCTGGGCAGTTTTCACCACCCGCTGCAGTGCCTTGCGCTCCGCAACAGAGCAGCTCCCATACCATACTGCCACACAGTTGGTCAGGATGCTTTCTATTGCGCAGCGGTAGAAGTTCACCAGGATAGCCGAGGAGAGCTGATTCTTCCTCAGTGTCCTCAGGAAGAAGAGGCGCTGGTGAGCCTTCTTGACCAGGCTGGAGGTGTTGGTCGTCCACGACATGTCCGCCGAGATGTGGATCCCCAGGAACTTGAAACTGGAGACACGCTCAACAGCCATTCCATTGATGTGGATGGTGTCGTGTGTGCCTCTTGACTCCTTCCTGAAGTCCACGATGAGCTCCTTCGTTTTGGTGGTGTTGAGGAGCAGGTTATTATCTGTGCACCATGTGGCCAGGTGCTGGATCTCCTCCCTGTAGGCAGTCTCATCGTTGTTGCTGAGGGATTTTACGATTTTAACGCAGCTCTGTTGATCATATCAGACACATCTGAGTGTGTTGATGATGTGATGACGTTACTCTGTGCGTTCTCTCAGCGGCTGCTATGACACTTGTTCACACTGCAGTGAGAGTAAAGCGTTTCTGCAGAATAAAACCGGAAACCGAGGCTAACTTAGATATGATGTCATCGTCAGGCCACGCCCTTACACGTACCGATTCCTCGGTTAAAATAGCAATTTCTCACGATTTACAAATAGTTGGAAACATTTGGGGTGTTGTAAGTACTCAACTGAACAAAATATATAACACTGGCCTAGTGATTTTTGGATATTTTACTGCAAAATGTTACATAGTGCAGCTTTAAAGTTGTTCATATGTGTATATGTTCCAATATTAACTGAAGTTACATGGAATATATGCCCCTTTTCAAAAATGAATGACCGTTGAAATGAACGAGTGAAATCAAGAAGGTTATTAAAAGTAAAAAAACAAAACGGGATTGGTTATAGCATACCTTTCGGACCTAACCATACGTAACTACAGTGTTTATTTCTATAATAAGGCTAGTTTCTGTTTAAATAACTGTAATAAGTATCCATTTATTCCAAGTCTGAAGGCATACAATAGACACATTAAGCTTGAAGTTGTTAATCACAGAAAATCTCGCTTGACAGCCGTTTTGAGTTCAGCAAGTAACAAGGTCAAATGGATTGGGCTGAGTAAATGAAGACGGGGGGGACTGTCTCTTTAAAGGGGACACGTGGTGGAAATAGCACATCAAATGTGATGATTCTCAAAGGTGACCACGTTCATGGCTGACCGTTGATTCGTTAATGGGATCAGTGTTTCCATAGTGACTAGTCCAACCATTGACACACCAACATGAGGCAATGACAGCAGATGCACTTATAATGGCAATCTCTGTTTAAAGCAATTAGACTCATAATGCAATATTCAATATTTGGATTAGTGCTTGTTTGATATGTATTACAGTGCTTTAGTATATTTTGGTCCCTCTGATCCTGAATATGTGATTACACTACTGTAGAGATAAAAAAAAATGGTTTTGAAAGGCTTTTATGCTCACCAAGGTTGCATTTATTTGATCAAAATACAGTAATATTGTGAAATATTGTTACAGTTTAAAATAAATATTTTCTTATTTAATACATTTTATAAATGTAATTTATTATTCCTGTGATGGTAAAGCATCATTACTCCAGTCTTCAGTGTCACATGATCCTTCAGAAATCATTCTAATATGATGATTTGGTGCTCAAGACAAGTAACGTTTCTTATTATTAATCTTGAAAACGATTATATTTCTGTGCAAACCATAAAACATTTTTCAAATAACAGTTTTTACTTGAGAATGAAGTCTTTTGTAACATTAGAAATGTGTTTTATACCTTTGTATATAACAATGTAATGCATCCTTTCTGAATACAAGTTTATTTCTTAAAGGGATAGTTCACCCAAAAATGAAAATTAACCAATGATTTACTCACCCTCAAGTCATCCGAGGTGTGTATGACATTCTTCTTTCAGACGAAAACAATCAGAGTTATATTAAAAATGTCCTGGCTCTTCCAAGCTTTATAATGGCAGTGAATGACTGTTTCTGTTTTGAAGTCCATAAAAGTGCATCCATCCATCATAAAAGTGTATCTATCAATCATCAAAGTGCATCTATCCATCATAAAAGTGTATCTATCCATCATAAAAGTGCATTCATTCATCATAAAAGTGCATTCATTCATCATAAAAGTGCATTCATTCATCATAAAAGTGCATTCATTCATCATAAAAGTGCATCTATCCATCATAAAAGTGCATCCATCCATCATAAGTGCATCTATCCATCATAAAAGTGCATCTATCCATCATAAAAGTGCATTCATCCATCATAAAAGTGTATATCAATCATCAAAGTGCATCTATCCATCATAAAAGTGCATCCATCCATCATAAAAGTGCATCCATCCACCATAAAAGTGCATCCATCCATCATAAGTGCATCTATCCATCATAAAAGTGCATCCAGCCATCATGAAAGTGCATCCATCCATCATAAAAGTGCATCCATTCATCATAAAAGTAGGGATGTCCAGATCCGATCACGTGATCGGAAATCGGGCCCAATCACTTGGTTTCAGACTCGATCGGAATCGGACGTTACCTCCCGATCAGGACTCGGATATACACTCACCTAAAGGATTATTAGGAACACCTGTTCAATTTCTCATTAATGCAATTATCTAATCAACCAATCACATGGCAGTTGCTTCAATGCATTTAGGGGTGTGGTCCTGGTCAAGACAATCTCCTGAACTCCAAACTGAATGTCAGAATGGGAAAGAAAGGTGATTTAAGCAATGTTGAGCGTGGCATGTTGTTGGGGCCAGACGGGCCGGTCTGAGTATTTCACAATCTGCTCAGTTACTGGGATTTTCACGCACAACCATTTCTAGGATTTACAAAGAATGGTGTGAAAAGGGAAAAACATCCAGTGTGCGGCAGTCCTGTGGGCCAAAATGCCTTGTTGATGCTAGAGGTCAGAGGAGAATGGGCCGACTGATTCAAGCTGATAGAAGAGCAACTTTGACTGAAATAACCACTCGTTACAACCGAGGTATAAAGCAAAGCATTTGTGAAGCCACAACACGCTCAACCTTGAGGCGGATGGGCTACAACAGCAGAAGACCCCACCGGGTACCACTCATCTCCACTACAAATAGGAAAAAGAGGCTACAATTTGCACAAGCTCACTAAAATTGGACAGTTGAAGACTGGAAAAATGTTGCCTGGTCTGATGAGTCTGGATTTCTGTTGAGACATTCAGATGGTAGAGTCAGAATTTGGCGTAAACAGAATGAGAACATGGATCCATCATGCCTTGTTACCACTGTGCAGGCTGGTGGTGGTGGTGTAATGGTGTGGGGGATGTTTTCTTGGCACACTTTAGGCCCCTTAGTGCCAATTGGGCATCGTTTAAATGCCACGGCCTACCTGAGCATTGTTTCTGACCATGTCCATCCCTTTATAACCACCATGTGCCCATCCTCTGATGGCTACTTCCAGCAGGATAATGCATCATGTCACAAAGCTCCAATCATTTCAAATTGGTTTCTTGAACATGACAATGAGTTCACTGGACTAAAATGGCCCCCACAGTCACCAGATCTCAACCCAATAGAGCATCTTTGGGATGTGGTGGAACGGGAGCTTCGTGCCCTGGATGTGCATCCCACAAATCTCCATCAACTGCAAGATGCTATCCTATCAATATGGGCCAACATTTCTAAAGAATGCTTTCAGCACCTTGTTGAATCAATGCCACGTAGAATTAAGGCAGTTCTGAAGGCGAAAGGGGGTCAAACACAGTATTAGTATGGTGTTCCTAATAATCCTTTAGGTGAGTGTATATGCATATATATTCTCATTATTTTTTAATACATCTATAGTTATGTGGTGGCACAGAGTTAGACCCTTTTGACTCCACACAGAAACAGCAATGCGTGCGGCATGACATCACTTTGTTGCAGAGAAACAAACTATTTAAATATTGGTTAAATAAGGTGAATTAAATAAAAAATAAGGAACATCCTGGATCTGTTTTTTCGCTCTATTCTTTTTTTATGTATTATAGAAGTATCGGATCGGGACTCGGTATCGGTAGATACTCAAAATCAAATGACTCATACTCGAGGGCAAAAACATCTGATCGGGACATCCCTACATAAAAGTGTATCTATCCATCATAAAAGTGCATCCATCCATCATAAAAGTGCATCTATGAACTGATGAAAAGATGCACTTTTATGATGGATAGATGCTCTTTTCTGTTTTTAAAGTTTTGTATCTGGATCAACCTTATAATCATAATAATTGTATTGTTGTGTTCATAAACATATCTTAATTCATAAATGAGGTCTGATTCAGATGTGAGGATGGGATATCCTCTCCTCCGCTCAGCCCTGATGGAAAGGGCACATCAGTCTGACAATTCTCAGGTTACCGTCTATTTCTGGAGCAGCTCCTGCCTTCATTAGTGTGGAGATGAGTTTTTATAAGTGCTGAACCATAATGTTGCATCTCACTGGGGTTCAGCGCTAGAAATCTGCTGTATACAGGCTGATAAAATCATTTGGACTATGAAGTGTGTTTAATAAAGGATGTGTTTTCTGTTTGTAGGAGTGTTCTCTTGAACTTCACTATTGGACTACCCTATATACCATGCTGGGGCTGCCTGTTCGCTCTGGCCTCTTAACCTGCAGGAGATTCTCCTCGCCGCACAAGCCTTCTCGCCTACTGAGTCTAGGTGCTCTTACTAGTATGTACACCACACGCATGTATAGCGGTGGTGGGGGCAAGCCAGGTCGGCGCATCAGCCTGATGGGAGGAGGGCCGCCATTGCTGGAGAACCACCATCATCCACTCCCTCCACATCACCCTCATGTCCATCAGCCTCCGAGCTACCCACCCGTTTATCAAGCCCGTCTAGATGCCCACCGGCCCCATTACCAGACCCACCAGCACTTCCACGCGCACCCTCAAGTCGCCCACCTCCCCCCTCCGCACTACCAGCCCCATGCGCATTTGCACCACGGCAAGAAGAAAACCTGGAACTTCATCCATGAGAAGATGAGCTACGACACCTTCTTCACCATGAAGCGGCTGATCGATCGCTCGCGCACCGTGGATGAAGTTCTCCGCTGGGTCACGCAGAATCCAGGCAAGATCTCGCACAATCATTACCCCATTGCCCTACAGAAGATCGGTCAGCTCCTGGTACTGCAGCAGGCTGGAGGTCAGGCCGGCGGGAGCGGAGCTGGTGGTGGTGGTGGAGGAGCGGGCGAAGGAGCCTTGCCAACGCCCCCTGTCGGAGGTTCGGGGGAGAACGCTATACGACACATTCTGGATAATCAGGATTTTCAGACTCTGTGTGATGCCATTGTCAGTGACTGCTCCAAGTTCGACAACTTCAGCATTGTTAACTGCCTTTATGCTGTAGCTGCTCTTGGTGAGTACTTCACGTTTAGTTCAATCACAATGTAGTCAGATAACATAGACGAGAACTTGTCATATTTAAATTATTATTAGTTTATTAATTAAAAATGCTAATTTGTGACAATTGTCCATGTTGACCTCAATCCTCAAAAGATCAGGGCCTGTATTCATAAAGAATCTTAATGCAAAGAGGAGCTCCTAGTGACAAAATTCTAAGAAAATTCTTTGAAATGTGGGCGTGTACTCTTAAAATTAACAAAAAAATTCTAGTAAAGAAATAAGTAATTCAGAAAGCATCTTAACCCTTAAAAGAGGTCTTAAGGTCAAATTTGTTAGGAGCACGGAAGAGGACTTTTAAGAGGCTTAAGAGTTTCTTTAGCAGCGGAAAAAATGGCAGAAAGACGAAGAGGGAGAAGAAATGTGTTGCAGACAATGGATGACAGTGACTTAATAAAACGCTATAGATTAGATCGTGCAGGGATCATGTTTGTTGCATTAAACCCAACTTTCAAACCACTAATTAAATAGACATGCCAGCAATTGGAAAGAGTGGAACAATGTTTATAATAAAATAAAACCGCTGAACCAGCCATTAATATCTTTAACTATAGTGCCATTTGGGAGAATTGGGATCTTTCTAAGTAAGTACAAAAAATGAGGCAAGACTAGTGTCACCTTGATCAAAGCTGTCCTTTCTAACATAGACAAACATCCAAAGTCTATATATCTAAATCCTCATGCACCCGTCGCAGAAGAGGGTCAAAATTAGTCCTGTACATTCTCATAATCACTGGAATAGACAAACAAAAGGGTGTCATCTGCAAACAAAGCCACTTTATGTTGTCTTTGATACAAGTTTCCTGTGTAAAAGGTCATTTTTTTGTTAATGAAAGGGTGGATCGCCTCGTTCAGGCTGCAGGGTTGCTGAATGACTAAAGAAACGTTATCAGCAAGATTGTAGAAAACTGTACGTTTCTCGTCTATTACCACCCTCTGCTACTTACACCAACGACGGAAATAAGCGCAGTTACAATAGCATAATATGTGCTATAGTGTGACTGTATTGTATTGCAATAGAAGGAGCACATAAAGTTAATACCGAATCAAAACTAGTTAGCACATCATTTGTAATAGAAAGAATTGAATGACAAAATCTGGTTATGGTTACAAAATGGATGTATGAGATGATACAAATGTAAACCATTAATCGTACCCAGCATATATGTATAATGTTACCTGAGAGAGAGAGAAAGTGCAGAGAGAAAGAGACAAATAAAAGAGAAACAGAAGACTGAGACAGAGCAACAGTTACAATCTTCTTTTATCCCTTCCTTGACCATGTGACTAAAACCCAAATGTGAGACATTTAAACTGACCAATCAGATCATTACAATTTCCCCCACCATAAAGGTGTGACAATTCATAGACCCCCGATGTACACACACACACACACACACACACACACACACACACACACACACACACACACACACACACACACACACACACACACACACACACACACTTGGCCTACAGGGAGTGTTACCAACTTAGCAATTTTGTTGCTAGATTTAGCACATTTTCAGACTACCCTAGCAACTTTTTTTCCCCAAAAGCACCTAGCAACAAATTTAGCAATTTTTAAATAGTATTTGTTTAATCCAAACAACACATACAAGCTAGCTCAATAGACAGAGCGTTTCATTCATAATTCCTTAAAGGAACACGCCACTATTTTTGAAAATAGGCACATTTTCCAACTCCCCTAGAGTTAAACAGTTGAGTTTTACCGTTTACGAATTCATGAAAATAGGCTAACTTCTGTCAACATAACCAATGTGACAACCTGCTTACACAGAGAGCGTTGGGGACTATTTTCAGACGCTGTGTAATATCATTGCGCCGCTGCACTCATGGGACGGCTCACAGCTCTTGATTTTTACGCAGGAATGAGAGTATAGTTCCTGCCATATCGGCCTAGAAAATCACAACTTTTCATTTTCCGTCTGTCTTAGTACACGATGTAACTACAGAAGAGTCAAGTTTTAAATAGGAAAAATATCGAAACTCTTTGGTAATTTTTGAGCGAGATGCTAATGGTCTAATCAGATTCAATGATCTATGCTAAGCTATGCTAAAAGTGCTACCGCCAGACGGAGATCGGCTGAATGGGTTCAAAAACGGTAAAACTCAACTGTTTAACTCTAGGGGAGCTGGAAAATGAGCCTATTTTCAAAAATAGTGGCGTATTCCTTTAAGACCGCTGTGGAAACGTGGAAATCGCTCTGAAAACCAGAATACCAAACACAACGAGCAGCAATATATCTACATATTCAAATAATATCTACACATTACATAATGGCGTAGTTTAGCTTTGCGATTATGTAAATGACATAATAGCACAATGATCTCACAACGTCATTTAGCAACTTTTAGCAACAAATCAATCTGCCTTTAGCAACTTCACATTTAGAAAATGTGTTGGCAACAGTCAGTCCCTACAGGCCTATCAACATAAATAGCCATAGAAAGATGGGGGTTGAAACAAAAAAACAAATTACTTTGATCATTTTCAATCCTACATTAATTATAAAATAAAAGATGCAGAAATACCTGGCCCACCCAGTCTCTCTGCATCTTTCATATGAGCCTCTTAAAGCAGAGCTATATCAACTTTTTTATTCTTCAAAAAGGAAATCACTTTTTTCCTATTAATTGTATTGTGCATGCCTCGGTGTTTAACTCTATTCCCTCCCTATTCTAGCTTATGCTAGTCTTAGTAATGTCCAAAATGTAGTATTTCAGGCACTTTTTGTGTTTCTTGGCCACTTCATGACGGATCGCTTCGTGTATTCCTCAGCTCGCTTTGGATAAAAGCGTCTGCTAAATGCAAAAATGTAAATGTAACGTTGATTGGTTCATTGCTGTGAAAACATTTTTAACCTGCACACAATATTCATAGAAAACATTTATTAGAAATATGTATTAACAGGGTTTCCCCGGGGTCTAAAAAAGTCTAGAATTTCAAAATTAAAATTTTAGGCCTTAAAAAGTCTTAAATTCGCTGAAGTATTCTGTTCTAGGTCTTAAATCATTTTAAACAGGTCTTAATTTTCCTACGTCCATGTAACGTTACATATAATGCTCATTGAAATCCTGCAGCACTTCAAATAGTCCAAATATAATTCGCTGTAATACGGCTACAAATGAGACCGACATGCAGCTTATATTGCAGCCAATCAGCTTTTGTGTTATTGGAGTCTCTTTCAGATTGTACCACAGACACATAAAACGGATTTTATTCTTCAGCTAATAGTCCTCCAGTTTTTCGTGTTTCTGCGATTACTAAATATAATGAAAAATCAACATGCATTTTTTTTGAGATCCTGCATTATTTTTACACCAAAATAAACAAAAAGATTTATGTATTTAGTTTTGTATTATTGTCATGTGTTGTTATTGTGCATTTAACATAAAACATAATATGGTAAATGTGGTGTCCCAAT
Source organism: Romanogobio albipinnatus (assembly GCA_023566225.1). Lineage (NCBI taxonomy): Eukaryota > Metazoa > Chordata > Actinopteri > Cypriniformes > Gobionidae > Romanogobio > Romanogobio albipinnatus. Next base: position 4,810,438 of record CM042244.1, read on the forward strand.
TATGAAAAAAAAAAAATGCAAATGATAATTTCTGGAAATTACCACCACAAAATCAGTAATTTTAATCTCAAAAATCACCACAACAAAAAAGTTACGAAATCCTGGTGGGATTGAGCCATGAGGAAGTGCAAGTTTATTGATTTGTTCAATTTGAATAAATGAATTTACTTTGCAAGTGACTGCATTTCCTTTATAGGTCTTAAATTTAATTCATAATGGTCTTAAAGGTCCCGTTCTTCATGATCCCATTGTTCAAACTTTAGTTAGTGTGTAATGTTGCTGTTAGAGCATAAATAATACCTGTAAAATTATAAAGCTCAAAGTTCAATGCCAAGCGAGATATTTTATTTAACAGAAGTTCCCTTTCAAAGCCTACAGCGAACGGCCGGCTTGGACTACATCCTGGTACTTCCTGCTTTAATGACGTCAGTAGAACAGTAGAACAGACTAACCTCCGCCCACAAGAATACGCGAAAAAAGGGGGCGTGGTCTTGTTGCTGTCCCACGTGGAGAAGAGGAAGTGTTGCGTGGAGAAAAGGAAGTGTTGCGTTTGAGTGTGTTTGTCGCCATGTCGTCGAGACGCTGTTATTTTCATCCCGGAGTCAAATCACCTTTGTTTGGCTTTCCCAGGGACGCTGTAGAGATCATTGAGCGCATACATCTCCCGTTAAGAGGCGTGACCTTTCCACGTGCGCTAAGCTGCGGTCCAATCACAACACAGGAACCGCTGGCACAATCAGAACTCGTTACGTATTTCTGAAGGAGGGACTTCATAGAATAAAGGAAGTCATCAGCCGTTTTTAGGACAGTGAAAACAGCGGTGTACAGATGAGTAAATTGTGTTAAAAATACTGTGTTTTTTTACACGTGAAACATGAACACATGTTATATTGCACACTGTAAACACAATCAAAGCTTCAAAAAAACACGAAGAACGGGACCTTTAAAAAGGTCTCAAAATGTCTTACATTTATTTGAAAAGTCTTAAAACTATTCCCTGATTAAGAGGGCAAAAAAGTGCTTTTAAGTTGTTATAAAATGAGAAAAATGTTGTTGGTGAAGTATAGGGCTGTCAAAATTGCTCAAAAATGACATTCGAATATTCCCTCTAAAAAAAAACACGAATATTCAAACTATTCGAACATCTGGTTGCGCATTTTGTCAATGACGTGCATTACGTCAATAACAGGACAAATTAATACAAAGAGACATAACTACTTGTATAGGTAGTCTATTTAAGTAACATTCTGACAACGTATTACCAACACACAAACAAGTAAATCAACTAATGGCCAAGACCACAGACCTCTCTCTCGCCCTCACGCTCTCTGTGCTTAACGGTTTAAATAAACAAACACATTTTGAGAGCTGATCAAGGGTTTTGTGCAAGCAATTTAAGGTCGCGACTCTTGTCCCAAATATAGCAGGCTTCATTCAGTGATTGAAACAAATATTAGTTTTACAGCATATTGAACGCTCCGAGCGAGTTGTGCTGTGGTTAACATGGAACTTTTCCTTGACATGAAACGGTAAATAATCAAACCAGTGGAAGCAGTGCATTTATCCTTTATTCATGCAATATCTATTCAGTCAGGACCTCGGCTCCATTGCTCGACAGAACTCCCTGAAGCCTGCCCATCCACCACACTGATCGCTCTCATGTCCTTACAAATGAAGGAAATTAATTTCTCCGTTATGGCCTCTTGTCGTGTTGCAGACAAAGAGTTTGTGGCGGGCGATGCAAAGTAAGGGTGGTCCAGTTTGCACGTACAAATGAGTTGCTTATATTTACAAAATGAGCCTACAAAAGCATAAACAAGCTCGTTTAATAAAGAAAAGTTCACGAAAATAAGTGAAAACTCACGAAAGTGTTTAGTGAAATTAGGAAACATTTAAGAGATCATAAATTTAGTTGTATAAGTTAACGTTACATTTCTACATACATTTTGTTCTCATGTCACAAGTAATATCAAGGTTTATTTTGATCTGTTTTACATGATTCTTCTGTAGTGTGGTTTTCGGTGAAGTGTACTAAAATAAATATCGTCACCTGTGTGCATTAGCCCACTTCTTCTCGACGCTTTTTCCTGATGGTTTATAGAACAATTACTCAGAGTCGCCCTCTGTCGCTTCACAGAGTAGTACAACGGCGAGTGTGTCAAGTATAAACTAAACGCCTCGTCCGTTTGGGGAGGAGCGCACGCAGTCAGCGGAGGCTTGCGCTGTGGAGACAGGGGAAAGTATAAACAAACAAGGCTTCAGGCGCACCCACTCGCAAAGCAGACAGCCACGCCTCTACTACTGAGGGTGTTTTTTATTTGAATATTAATTTTAACCTTCGAAATTCGTTTTTTTAAAACTATTCGAATTTAGAATATTCATTGACAGCCCTAGTGAAGTATAGCATCAGTGTCATTGTGCTGTCATTCAGCTACCAAATTACAGTCTGTTTTCTAGATCTATTAGCCTGACGTCGTCATACTCAATTCTAGTCAGAATGTGAGTCTGATACTGCTCCGTTGGGCTGTGATTATGGGGCGTGTTTAAACCGAACCAGGAAAGACCTCAATTGGATAGACCTACAACCAATCAGAGCAACGGAGCGACGCATAACGTTAGTTGTCAAATGTCAACAGAACTCAACTGCACTGTGTTGCCAAGTCCGCGGGTTGAAGCGACCCCAATTATGTGATATACAGACCCAGGAATGCGAAATTTAGCAGCTGTGCCAAAATAACACATATTTTACCCCCAAAATGCCATTTTTCCCGGAGAACCCCCCCCCACCCGGAAAGCTATTGGGCTTGTTTTTGGCTAGTTTTGAGTAGCAATCGGTATTGGGCGGGTTTTGTTGTAAAAACTTGGCAACCCTGTCTGCCCGCAAGGCCGGAATAAGTAGCCTGAGGTTAGAAGAAAAAGATGAGTGTAAACGATGTTTGCCGGTTTTGTAAAAAAAGAATGTAAGGATACACAGAGTACTTACCAACACCATCATCATTTCTGAGAGAAATAGTAAAGGTGAATGCATATACGAACAAGTTCTCCATTTAGGATTAGAACAAATTCAACCCAAGTGCCTTTGATGACGTGGATGATTACGTTACTGTTTATCATCTGTCCATCATCGTCTAAAGCCCGTCCTGACAATTTCATTGGTCCGAACAGTTTCTGTTCGGGCATAATTACTTCTCTATGGATCAAGTCCAGACCGAACTGCCCGTGCACATTTTTTTGTGGGCGGGGCTAAGTTCGTCTGGCATCCAGGCTATAGATCTATAGATTCTGACTTTTGATCGTATGTGTTCTCCATCTCATTTAGGGCTGCCCAGTGACTCTCAGATTGTGCAGGTGCTGGAGGAAGAGTCCCAGGCGCGCCTGTCCCAGTTCAACCAAAAGGACATCTCCATGGTTTTCAGCAGCAGCATGAAGCTGCATCCGTCCAGCCAGCATCCCTTGATTGAGTCGTGTCTCGCCGGGCTAGAGAAGAACATTGAGCGAGAGCGCCATCCCCAGACGCTCTTCCTCCTGCTCTCCTACTACCGCACTAAATGGAGAGCGCTGCGGGTGGCGGATGGAGCGTCCCCAGAGCAGCTGGTGGTGAACCGGAAGATCCTGCGTCTGGTGAAGCACACGCTGGCCAGCGTCAGCAGCGTCAGGGACCATGAGATGGCTCTGCTGGATGAGATGCTGTCAGCATGTGCCAGGGAGGCCAGCAACAAGAGCCTTGAGCTCATCTTCAGCTCTCACCTCTTCTACCAGAACAGGCAGGAGAAGTTTGTGAGCAGTCTTGCAGGTGAGTTAATGAAACATTTGTCTTTTTAAGGTTTGCCTGTAAAAATCGTACTACACTTCAGTAGTTCTCTCTGAACAAGGGATGTCAATTTACACAAATTCCCATGATCGATCGTTGTTTACAGTGTTAATTTTGACAGCATATTTTGATTTAGTTTTAGTCATAGTCTTTTGACTAAAATGCCATTTAGTTTTAGTCATATTTTAGTCACCTGAATTGTTTTTAGTTTTAGTCTAGTTTTAGTCGACTAAATATCATAAGATTTTAGTCGACTGAATCTACTGTAGATTTAGTCTCCTAAAATCTAATGAGTTTAGTTAAATTGTAATACATTAAGCATTACATAACCGACTGTCACTTGAACTGACATTTTGACATCATTTTGTTTTTGACATTAAAAATACACGAAAGAGCTCAATTCACTTTTTTGTTTGTTTTTAAAAACATCTATATATATACTTTTTTTTAACTTTGTATTTCTGTTTAAGTTAGTATATCATGTTAAGCTAAAGCTTCAAATAAGTTTTTTTTCTTTTTTTCTCAGTTAACATTTATTTAATTTCAAGTAACAAAGATTTTTTAAATGGTTTTAGTGAACTATTATAACCCTCATACTTTATTGAATATGTGTCAAATACTGGTCTTTCCTCCTGACTATGAATTAAATGGGAATTAAATTAAATTAAATACAGTTTGTGTATGCAAAAACGAATATATAATGCGTGACTTTTAATTATAAACTAGCAGGAAATACACCGGGACTTTTATTTTGAAATCTGGCCTTACTATTGCAGGAGCTCATTCAAGTTCAGAGATGAGGAGATAAAATATGCATTGTTACAACCGTCTAAAACATATTACTATATAAACATCGTAAAGTAAACATTGTCATTATTCTTCAGCATTAGTTCATAAACAATTGTCTGGCATAAATGTGTGTTATTCATTGATTGTGAGCCGCTCTGGAGCGCTGGATTGGGGATGAGCCTGTAGAAGCTCAACAGCTCCGTGTTCTCCAGCGGTTAGATCAGCTCAACTCAAATGTGTGCATCTGTTACACAGGACATCAGTTCTGACTGGATCTCTTCCCTAATCGTCCCTCCCTAACATTTTCGTCTCGTTTTTATTTGTTGACGAAAATGACAGTTGATTTTCGTCATAGTTTTTGTCATCCAACACTAGTTTTTATTTAGTTATCGTCTCGTTTTCGTCAGTGAAAAAAGGTTGTTGACGAAAATTATGACAAATTATTCGTCAACGAAATTAACACTGGTTGTTTAAATTAACGATCGATTAATCGTTAGCCTTAAAGGGATAGTTCACCCAAAAATGAAAATTAGCCCATAATTTACTCTCCCTCAGGTCATCCGAGGTGTGTATGACATTCTTCTTTCAGACGAATAAAATCGGAGTTATATTACAAAAGTCCTGGCTAATCCAAGCATTAGAATTGGATTTATAGTTGCTCTGTTTTTGAAGTCCATAAAAAGTGCATCTGTCCGTCAAATAACTGCTCCACGCGGCTCTGGGGTGTTAATAAAGGCCTTCTGTAGCGAATCGATGCGTTTGTGTAAGAAACATATACATATTTAAAACTTTATCAAGTAAAGTTCTAGCCTTCCGTGGAAAAGTGTTGAATGTTGAAAGTGAAACTCAAGATGCGTCCGTCATGACGAGCGGACCTGATCGCGTTAGTCTTTCGATTGGCAGGGGAACTTTCAACAATTTTTCCATAAAAAAGGGAAGGCGAAAGTCGGCCAAAAGTTTACTTGATAAAGTTTTAAATATGGATATTTGTCTTACACAAACGCATCGATTCGCTTCAGAAGGCCTTTATTAACACCCCAGAGCCGGTTACTATGAGATATCTTGACCGGGACTACTTGTATGCTTAACGTGTCACTCCGCTGTCGTTGACTGTCTGGCGCCATCTTGTGACTGAAAAACACTTAACCATCACGGGTTACAATGGAAGACTTCAGAATTAATTTCAACATATATGGTAAAAACAAATCTTTTCAGCAATGGATAAAGGCTTAAATCAGTTTGGAACTGTTTTTCTTTGCGTAAGAGCAAATAAAATATTTAAACTCAAGACAATATTTCGTGCCTAATTTACTTGAGACAAGTAGCCGTGTAATAAGTGGGATAATGTACATCCAGCCGGTTGTTATCGCATAATAAACCCCTTCAGAGTGACACAAGACCTGATCACTATGTTGGGGTTTATTCTGCAATAACAACCGGCTGGATGTACATTATCCCTGACACACACACACACACACACACACACACACACACACACACACACACACACACACACACACACACACACACACACACACACGCGCGCGCACACACACACATATATATGTATAAGCATATTTCTAAAATGGTTTCTGGATATTTCATATATTACATCAGCAATTTTTTGAAACACACTAGGAGTTTTGTATTAATAAACGTCAAGAAGTCAAACTATAGGCTTGTGATAATCAGAATTTTCAGTAATAATTCAGAAATTTCTGTTATTATTTTGAATATGTGTCCAATGAGAAATCTAAAGATGATGTTCCAGCAGATATATGATGATATATGATGCTAAAATGATGCTAAAAATTTCCTGTTGCCAAGAACTGAATAACTTTTAAATCCTTTTTATCTTTTTAGAGGAGTTGCCTAAAAAGGTTGATAGCATCACGCCTTACACCATGGCCCTCATTGCCAAGTACATCGCTCGCCATCGTCTCAGAGAAACACGCTTGCTAGACACCATCGCTGACTTCTTGGTGAAGAAGGGTGAATACCTGGACAGCAAGGTTAGGCCAATTGACTGGTTTCAGTACTAAAGGGTTGTTTATGTGTTTAGCCAAGAACCGTAGTCAAATAACACCTTCCTTTTTTGTGACTTTAATATAATTCTGTTGAAACCAAATCCTGTTTATTTTATTGAACTTTTCCTCTTTCACTGTTTCCCCTGTCTAGGTGATCCAGAAGCTTGTTTTCCCATTCAGTCGCATGAGTTATCGGCCGGCTAATGAGGCTCAGTTTTTTTCCAAGCTGGAGATGGTGCTTGAACTAAAGGCTCTGAGCTCTCCGCTAGCAACTGTAAACATCCTCATGTCCTTGTTCCAGCTGGGTCATTTTCCTGGGCTTGTTCTTCACTGTGTCTTCTCTCCGTCGTTCATCAGCAATGTCACCAGTGAGTTGGAGTCGGTCATTACTGAATGCTTGTTTTGAAAGCAAGCTAACTGGCATGTTTGTCGAGTGCTAAGACCAGCACTTCTCTATTGAGAGGATAAATAGTCAGTCCTTATGTACTCGGATGGTTCATGGCTTCATGTTTGTTTTTTAATGTCTAAAGTTTTATTTATAATGTCCTAGTCACCCGTAAGTAAACATTAAATCTGCCTCAGACCAGTACACACTCGTGCAAACACATCATGAGGGAACAGATATCAACGGTGACCTCTGCTGGTGGATTTATTTCTTTAAAAAAATAAAATTCCACAAGCTGTTTTATTCACTTTTATTCTTTATTACTTCAGAGCAACTGCATTGAACTGCAGAGTTAAATATCGCCCAGACGTGTTTTTGGCTGGAGTATAGAGTGGAGAGGTTAGAGCTTAATTCCGTTCTATCTTTTCACATGTAGACAGCCCATACGCCCTGATCGTGCGTCGGTACCTTTCACTACTGGATGCAGCCGTCGAGCTGGAATACAGGGACTACACTGGACCTCGCCTTCAGGACACCCACAAAGTGCTCATGTTTGACCACGCTTTAACTGCGGATGAGGTGAACCGCAAATACAGGTAAGTGACTTCCAAAAGAGAGTATCTGAAATCCAAAAGAGAAGTGGCACAAAGGTAACAGTGAGTGTTTGTGTTTCAGTTATAAAGGTCTGGTTGCGGAGGCACTCCGGCAGCTTGTTGGCGAGCACGGCTACAAACAAGACGAAGTTCTCGCACCAGGATATTACACAGGTGATTCTCTTGTGATTCTCCAGACATTTGTTGGCTTTTTATGAATTTGTATTTGTTGCCACAAACTGGGGCTGTCAAAATGGCTGAATAGCTCAATTCTAAATTCTTTCTTAAATATTAGCAACATTCAAATTATATTAGAATTGTAAAGGCAATACTTAATGTTAGAGGGAAAAAGTACTGTATTGTCTCCAATGCTCACAAGAGGGCGCAAGCGAGCGCAACAAGCAAATGTTAACCAAATCAAGCATCACATTAGCCTGACACGCCAGACCCACTTCAATCCGAGGGGCGGGATAAACGGTTGTCTTTCAAATTCCCTCTGCACGCAATAGGATAGCGCTACAACCAACCAGAGCAATGAAGTAGGTGAAGCGGAGCTAGTTGAGAGATTAAACTTTTGCCGTATCCGGTCGGCAAAACTCTGAACACATCTTCCTTTCTTAAGAATGACTTTAGTGGCGTTCTTTGTTCTTTTCTCAAAGAAAAGCTGAACTCCAAGTCTTCCAGAGTCGCGACCAAAGCCGATTCAAAAGACCGCTGTTCGCCAGCTTTTTTGTTTATGAGTAGCACACGGAACTGGCGCAACTCTGCCGTCATTATGTTAAGCCCGCCCACCGACTCTATACACGATGTGATTGGCCTGACCAGAGTTTGTTTTTTCCAGCTCGCACGCCAACAGAGAGTTGCTAGACGCCCTGGCTGCAAATTAGATTTACTGCTGCTAGGGTGCGTCTAGATTTCTAGGCTAGCATCGCATCTTTTATTGATAAACTTGAAAATTGATAATTTATTGTAACAATTGTTATTATTAAAATATAATTTCATTAATGAGCATGAAAACTTCAAGTGCATCGGTAACCTGAGAAAAACGCTTCAACAGACAACGTAATGTGAACACAAAACAACAAACTGACGTTCAGAATCCATTTCCAATCACTAAACCATCTACAAATGGTTCATCAAAAACACCGAACTTGACCTGCAGCGAATGCTGAGCGTTTTTGCTGAGGTATGGTCAAGTATGTCTTTGCCAGCTGCGCAATATGTGGATGCATATACCGCATGATTTTGCCACCAACTGAGAGGATTTCTGTCAGCAGGTAGCGCATCTTCTCTCTCATTTATATCCATCTCATGCTTCAAAGCCCTGATTGCCTTCTTCTGCAGTGCTCTGTGTCTGACTGTATACGCCGTTGAACAGGTTGCCCATTTTCTCTCTGACTCCGAGTCCTCACTCTTTTTTTTCCGCCTTTTTTCAAATGAACAACACAGCCGCTCCGTGCTGTACTGGATAAACAAACCGCGTCAGTTACGTCATCATCATGTCTCTACCAAAAATTGGAATGCACGTTTTTTGTGTTCGAATTAAGGGTGGGAACCTACACTGGTCTCACGGTTCGGTTCGATTACGATTATCATGCCTTCGATTCTGTTCGATATCACGATGCATCACAATAATTTTGAACTGAACCTTTAATTTCATCAAACATCAAACAAAACTCAAGTCTGAAGACAACAGGAGCGTCTAGAACAGCCATTCCCAAACTGTGGTCCGCGGACCACTAGTGGTCCGTGAGGGTAATGCAGGTGGTCCGTGGAAAGGAAAAATAAAATAATATATCTTTTTTACCTTCATTTTACCAGGAAATTCCCATAAAAATAAAAAGTAAAAAGTATATGTAGGCCTATATTGATATAAAATTTAAATTAAATTGTCAAGTTATTGTGTGATTACTAAAATAGGCTAGTGGCGCTCGGCCGTGACGTTCAAGTTCAGTGCCTCACTTTTTGAGGACTTGTAAACTTTAAATAATAACTCTAATAATCCCCTAAATTTGCCAAAGGTTTTGAAATGTTGACTATATCCAAGTGTTCTTATTACTGTATAGATTTCATACTCCATTGCAAAATAAGCCCGTTGTTTAAATGAACCTGATTATACACTTGAGTAAATAAATAAAATAAATATGTGGCAGCCGTTGTATACAGTAAACTTTCTTTTAACAAGCCTGTTGTACTGATGTGATGACCAGTTATAGTTTTAGTGCTAGTAAGCCTATTTAGAGGTGCGGATTAATTCAGGTAGGTCTGTGTGTAGACATATATTTTATTATGTGTATTATGAGGTGGTCCGCAAAAGTTCTTGATTATAACTAGTGGTCCACACACACAAAAAGTTTGAAAACCCCTGGTCTAGAACAAATACACAAAATACTAAACGCCACTTCAGGAGGTGGTCTGGGCCACATCTAATAAGCTAAAGTCTAATGCCTCTAGTTGTTGAAACATTTTACTCCTCCCAACAATGCTAAAAAATAAACGTGTGAGAGTGTGTTATGGGCTATATGACATAGCCTGATATGACCAGCTGAGTATCTCTTCATCAAGCCAGCGCACAAACTACCGCAAATAAAACCGGTGCTCAACGTACAGTCATATTCATTAAAAGTAAAGAAACCGAATGATCTTACCAGTGCTGTTGTCGCGCTCTCTCCTATTGCGGTCTTTGATTTTGAAATTAGCCGATGATCAATAAAATGCAGCTCATATCTGTTATTTTTCGGTGACATGAACTCCAATAAATCTGCATATAGTGCGGGAATTAGAGATTGGATTTATATCCGTTTTGCGGAGAAACAGTTACGTTACCAAATGTAAATTAAATCATTTTGATAAATCAGATAGATATCTGATCTGTAAAAACGCATGAAGTGACAAGGTGTAAACAGGCCCTTTAAGAACTCTAACGGTGATTATAATTTGATCCATTTTTGGCTGAGCTGGGTCCACCTTGGCATTGACAGCTCACGATGAAAACGGCTGACGTGTTTTATCAAGTTAGTGGTATTACCCCATGCACATTTTATTTGTGCGTGACATGATTTACACACAGCGCGTGTTCTCCAGGTCGTGCTCACCAGGTTGTTCCTAAAAGTGCCCAGATGTCGACTTTTAAAGTAGTTGGAGCATTATAATTACTCTGTTGCGTCTCGCCACCCGCGACAAAGCATGTACATGACAGATGATGGCAGAAAAGCGTCAGTACATTATAATCGGTTATGGTCTATTACTGAACCGATACCGAATCGTCCTCGCCTGCATCGCGATGCATCGTAGAAACTATTAATTTCGACACCCCTAGTTCGAATGTGCATTTTTTTTGTAAATTCGACGAATATCCGAAATTCGAATTTTCATGTGACAGCCCTAACACAAACTTCATGCTCAGATTCTATGAGTGCATTTTATTATGAAATTTCATGTGCAGTTTTCTCTTATGGCAGATTTCCTGCTGTGGATTGACTGCACAGGCCGCGTCCTCCCCATCAGAACAGGCACACCAGCAGCATCATTAGCAGCAGGTTCAACCCCGTGTGTGGTACTGAACCTTAAATCTCCAGACGGGTCCGGCTCTGTCACGGCCCTCACTACTGACTTCCAGAAGTTCTCTCCCTTTGCCACGTCACTGGACGAAGGGGCTGACAAACGAGCCGGAGAGGAGTCTGCCTTCCTCTCTGCTCACATGCGCTCTCCAGCAGCAGCAGGAGCTCAGAGGGTCGGCTCTAATGGAACGGTCTCGCTGGACTACAACCCATATTACACCACTTCAGATTATTACTCGACTCTAGCCAAGGAACACTCTCTGGAGAGCCAGGACAGCTCCACCCTCAGTAGCCCCTCAGACTGCCTGACCCAGACAGGACCCTCCGTTCCAGGGACGGTTGCACCGCAAGACTCCCTGTTCCAGTTCTCCATTGGAAAAATCCTGGAGGATGAGGGAGGTGCTGCGACAGGAGACAACCCAGGGCCGGACTGTGAGATCACTACGTTTTACGAAAGTGTGTCGTACCCAGAGGGTGGCGAGAGTGATGCAGTGGCCGGTTCTCCACTGCAGCTTCACAACCCTGACCACCCTGAAGCTGACAGGACCACAGGGGAGCAGGTGAAGAGGTCAGTCCTTCATGAATCATTCAAACTGTGTGTCATCATGGGCTTGAATGTCTTGCTCATCATCTTTAACACATTCTTTCTGTCCTTCCTCATGCAGGGTTATTATGTCTGTAAATGATAAATGGCATTATTGCCATAATTCTGACGTGCTGGTCGGATCCAGGGCCATGAGAGATCGTCACCTGCAGTTACTGGGCTACATCATACTACAGGTATGAAACACTGAACAATTTATTTGATTTATTCGGTTATTAATTACTCTTGCAGGCTTAGGTTAGCATGCTATTTTATGCTGCCTGCTGTCTAAAATTACATTTTATTGTTATGGGGAATGTTATAAATAGGGCTGCGCAATATATCGAAATATCGCAAATGTACATATCACAATATGCATATCGCAAGGGTACGCAATATCTGAATGATTTTAATAGGCTACTTCAACATTGTGAAAAGTGTACGTTTTAGGTCGATGCATACAGCAGAGAATAGACTGGGCACACGACTGTTACTTATGTGACTTGCTTGACGTCAAAAAGAGTTATTAAACGCAATAACTTGCAAAAAACAACTCCTTGCAGTCTCGTGCTGTCTGACACACACACGTGCGCACAAGCCGTTCTTTTTTCGTGTCTTGTTACACACTCAAACTGTCAAATACACACACAGTTATGTCAAAATGGCTGTCTTTATGAGTATTCATGTAAACACAGTCGGTTATGCTTTAAGTGAAAGATATCAGTTGGGGAAAGAAATAGATTTTACACACTTAAAGCAATATTGTATCGCATATCGAATATCGCATTATTTAACAAGGATATCGCATATCACATTTTTCTTCATTATTGCACAGCCCTAATTATAAATCTGTAATCAAAATCTAATTATTTAATTTCCTATATGAAAATAAAATAATATACTAAAATCAATACTTGAAGTAAAACACATATATACAGTAAAATACATATCAACGGGTTAGTTCACCCAAAAATGAAAATTGTCATTTATTCCTCACCCTCATGTCGTTCCAAACCCGTAAGACCTTCGTTCATCTTCACAACACAAATGAAGATATTCCTGATGAAATCCGAGAGCTCTCTGACCCCTCCATAGGCAGCAACGTCATTGCAACTTTCGAGGTCCAGAAAGGAAGTAAAGACAGCATTAAAATAGTCCATGTGACTCCAGTGGTTCAACCTTAATGTTATGAAGCAATGAGAGAGAATGAGAATATGATGAGAATACTTTTGGGCGCAAAAAAGTAAGGACTGGTGGGGGAAAGTTGGTTGAAGCCAAGCCATGCTCTCTTGTTTCCGGTCAAATGGTTGACCTGTGCGTCTGTGTCCTGTCGTAAAATGCGTCAAAAACTCCTACACGACGTTAAATGTGTGATTTAGGGTGTGTCGATAATGCGACTGAAATAGGAATACTCCACATGTCTTAATTCGATTTGTATTTACTTCGAGTATGACTTTAGCCAGATTAAGGTCATTAGAAATCACTGTTTACATGGCAGTTTCTCAATCAGAGTAATGTCTTGATCAGGTTAATATTGGAGTATTGTTGTCCATTGTTGTAAACGTACTTGTAAGCCAGCTCCTGCATCGGCATCACACGCATGGGTTGTGGTGCTCACATGAACAGCATCAGCCAATGGTGAGTCGGCGTTCTGACGTAGAACCTGGAAGCTCTGCACTGTATTTACTACGTCAACAGCGTAGGAGACGAGAAGAAATTGTTGAGTAAAGTCGTTATTTTGGTTTGGTTTTGCACACAAAAAGTATTCTCGTTGCTTCATAACATTAAGGTTGAACCACTGGAGTCACATGACTATTTTAAGGATGTCTTTACTTCCTTTACTTGAAAGTGTTCATTAAACTGCTGTCTATGGAGGGGTCAGAGAGCTCTCGGATTTCATCAGAAATATCTTAATTTGTGTTCTGAAGATGAACGAAAGTCTTACGGGTTTGGAACGACAGGAGGGTGGGGAATTTTATTTTTGGGTGAACTAACCCTTTAAAACTATTTATTCTAAAAATGAATAGGGGAGATATCATTACAGTTTTTTTTTTTTAAGAAATTAATATTTTTATTCAGCAAGGATGCATTAAATTGGTCAAAATGTGACAGTAAAGACATTTAAAATATTACAGAAGATTTCTATTGCAAATCAATGAATTTTTAAAAAGTTTTCCACAAAAATATTAAGCTGAACAAATATTTTCAAAATGGATACTAGTAAAAAAGAGCCCCAAATCATCATATTAGAGTGATTTCTGAAGGATCATGTGACACTGAAGACTGGAGTTATGCTGAAAATTCAGCTTTGATCACAGGAATAAATTACACTTATATATTAAAATACAAAACAGTTCTTTTAAATTGTAATAATATTTCACAATATTACTGTTTTTACTGTATTTTTGATCAAATATATGCAGCTTGCTGATGACAAACTTGTACGCGTTACATAATAAAACTTTTGTTTGGTGAAAACAATTACAGAAACTTAGTATAGAGGTACCATGCTGTAGTTATGGCACTGGTAGTTTAACAATTACCACTTATAAACCATTGTATTTACATGGTACACTAATGTATTAGAAAACAAATACAAACAACATGGTCATGGTCCAAAAGAATAACCAATATGCAGAATTCCTCAGTGGCTTATTTAACTCTTATTTCGTTGTAGTTGCCCTATCTGGAGTTGGAGAAGCTGAATGGGATTGAGGAAGTGAAGCAGTACCTACACAAAAAGCTGCTGGAGGTTCCTTTATGACGACATAAACGGCGCGAGTGTGTGTTCATGTGCTTCAGAGAGCATGTTCAAGAGGTTTTGTTGTTTTCAGAAAGACAATGCTGTACGTGTGTGTCTGTGTGTGTGTGTGTATGTGAGCGTCTGTATGTGCGTTTGTACACGCAGGATGTGAACAGTCCTTGTTTTCAGGACAAAACATCAGTTGACACAAGGAATCTGGGTGGGTGTTATTGTCATTCTTTAATTATTCAGAGGTCTCCTCTGGGCAAAGTTCAAAAAGGTAAATGTAGTAAGTCTAACTGTGCCTGGAAAACAGCTTATTCAACGTCATACTAAACTTCCCTCAGTGAGTGATCAAGGACCATCGCATTCTCAATGAACTATACTCAGCAGCACTTCTCAGATGTTTTATATTTTGTCCAGAGTGAGTGTTTTTGGTATATATTCGGGGGTGAGAGGAGCAGGTGGTTTGGTATATGTTCCGCAGCATTTTATTTTTGTTTTTGACGGTGTTCCCACATCCACTTTTGTGTCGGCACTGTTATTTTGGTGTGTTTGGGTGCAGGCTTGGGAGTAGGCAATAAGTTTGTCTTTTGGGGCAAGTTATAAGGAGTATAATATATTCTCTGGATGTGGACACGAGTGTGCAGAGGTCTGGTGATGTGCCACAGATGTTTGTATTTCAGATGCTGCCACCACGGCCACTGCTGCTCTGGTTTTAAAACCTAAAATAATTGAGGGTTTGGGGAAAAATATTGACGTATATGTTACGAAATAAGTGGAGATGCTGATTTAAAAAGTCTTATGTGAACTGTATGGAGTTACAGAATAGAAACGTTGGAATGTACAAGAAATATTATATGCAGGAATGGGTTGTTTATACATTTTATTTTCTCAAAATGAATGACACTTTGGTGTGTCATGTGAGGGGGAAAGCAATGCACAAAGTTGACTGCAGGATAGTTATTAAATAATGTTTTCATCTCCCATGTGGAGAATGTTGCATTTTTAGATTGTGCCTTTAGCGTATGGATCTGTCTTCAGTGTAATCTTCAGATCAATTCTAAACAAAACGTTTAATGTAAGTCTTATGAATAGACAAGTGAAATTTAGCTGCAATTATGTTGATTTAATCATTAAAGAGAAGGTAATCCAGTTGGATTTGTCATTTTTTTTGTCACCGTGACAGGCAACAATCAAGTGTGATATTAAAGTATTATCATAATCTATTTTACTAAGTACGGAATAAGTTTTGCATAGTTAATTTTAACTAAAGCCATGCAGGTTTGTTAAATCAAGGCCTCGCTTGCATCTACATGAATATGAAAAGCATAAAGATCCTAAAGTCAGATCTTATTTGTGCGAGTCAACCATATACCACTTTATCTGTGCATTTGCTTTGCTCTTTCTTTAGAGGGAAAGATAATTTATTCTGGGAAGTGAATGGAAGTGCGAGTGAATGTCTGTGTGCCAGATAGCAGGTGGGGAGATGGATCCAAATGTCTGTTTATATATACATATTAAAATGTCTATATAAAAAAAGATTATTAAAAATGAAAAAGCAGAAAAGTTTGTCTTGAATTCCTTTCAAATACTTTCAAGTTTCCTCTGCTTATATGTAGTTGGTACCGATATGCCGTGTTATTTTTTTATTTATATACTATCATAGTATTTTTTTTTTATATAGTTTTAGTTTTTAATAAATAAAAAAATCATTTGTGTAATAATATATATAATATAATAATATATATATAATATAATAATATATATATAATATAATAATATATATATAATATCAAATATATATATAATATCAAATATATATATAATATCAAATATATATAATAAAAAAAAAATATATATATATAATTTTTTTTTTTTTCTTCTAATTGTAAAATGTAAGTTTCTGTTTTAATATACATTTTCCCGGTTTCCACCTTCTTCCATTGCTCCATGGTCCAGTTCTGATGCTCACGTGCCACTGCTGGCGCTTTCGGGCGGTGGACAGGGGTCAGCATGGGCACCCTGACTGGTCATACGCAACAAACTGTGATGCACTGTGTATTCTGACACCTTTCTATCAGAACCACCATTAACTTCTTGAGCATTTTGAGCTCCAGTAGCTCGTCTGTTTGATCGGACCACATGGACCCACGTGCATCAATGAGCCTCGACCGCCCATGACCCTGTGGCCGGTTCTCCACTGCTCCTTCCTTGGAGCACTTTTGATAGAGACTGACCACTGCAGACCAGGAACACCCCACAAGAGCTGCAGTTTTGGAGATGCTCTGACCCAGTCGTCTAGCCGTCACAATTTGGCCCTTGTCAAACTTGCTCAAATCCATACGTTTGCCCTTTTCTCCTGCTTCTAACACACCAACTTTGAGGATAAAATGTTCACTTGCTGCCTAATATATCCCACCCACTAACAGGTGATGAAGAGATCATCAGTGTTATTCACTTCACCTGATGCATGGGTGGATGTCAAAATAGGGAAGAAAAGACAATCACAACTTCTGCTTCATGCCCACTTTAAACTTATTTCAGTTAACACTTATTTCAAGCAAAATTTCTAATTTATGTTAGAAAATTAAGTATTTTAATATGTAATATTATTAATATGTTATTTCAGCTTTTACTGCAAGTCCCATTGAAGTCCCCATTAAAAGTTGAATATGTAATTCTGCAATGATTGGCTTTAAAAGGTATTCTGCAATGAGCTTAAACACAATGCATTCACAGTCTGATCAGATGGCAGTGGCAGCTCTGAGTTTGTACCGTCTGACACATCTAAGCATCTGTGTGTGAAAGGACAGACACTAAAGACAACATCTTCCGATGCAAAATACATGCACCTCGTAGTAGTTTAAGAGCCGTGCATGTTCATTTGAATGTAACTCGTAAACAATTTTGGCACAGCCCACTTGACAGGTAAAGTGTTCAGTACTAGTGTATGGATTTATATGTTCTCAAGAAATTGTGGGTGAGTACATTTTGACAATTTTATTTTTATGTGAACTATTCCTCCCTACTTATCAATTTGAGTATACGTTCGTGATTAAAAATAAATGTAAATGGTTGCATTTTTGTGACTGGATTGTCAGTTCACTTGTAAGATTAGTGTCAAACCAAAAGACTTTTATTTTGAAGGGAGGATTTTCCAACCGGAAGTCGTATTTGTAGCATCATTCTAGCCTGCCAGTGATCAGGAAGCGCAGACGTTAAACTGTGAATCATGGACCGTCATACGATGTGATATGTCAACGGTAAGTCATTTTTCGGAGGCTCATTGAGGGTTTTTACTCTGTTTTAATTTCGAGGACTCATTCCGTTGAGGCGTAACGGCGGTGTTGAGCGCCTGTTAGCGGCTCTCGAGCTTGTTTCGTGGCTGTACGTTCACACACAGATCTTCTCTTATAAACACACACACCTGATGCTCTTGACCCCAAACCCCATCGCTTTACACAACATGAGAGTGCGACGTTTTTGTAAAAAAGAGAATTAACCTAACTTTTTCTGTATGTAACGTTAACGGTTAAGTTACGTGGCGGTTGACAGCTGTTCGTTTCCTGTCCTTATTCGTACCTTTACATTATGTTTCATGATTTAGACGCGTAAATACACCTGTCCTTCATGTGGCCCATCACACTTGTTTATTTGAATATATTTAGTTGAATCTCTTTTAAAGCGGGGGTCTAATGCTATTTCACGATTCTGACTTATTTACACTGTTAAAGAGTTGATTCTCATGCTAAACATGGCCACGTATGATGGAGTATTTCTGTGCCTAATACACTCCTTCAGGATTCAAACATGTTTCGGAAAGTTTATTTTCTGAGGATGCCCTTTATGACGTCATAAAGGGAGGAATTCCTTGTATGGACACTTCTCCCTGATGAGCGCACACTAGGGATGGGTCGCGATTTTCGAATATTCGATTAGTTGATTTAATTATAGAATATCGAATAGTTTGTGCGATTATCGTCCTCAAAAAAATCCCCATGTTTTCGGTGTGGTGGTGACGCGTTCCTGTAACCAGAGGGAGGCGCTGCCAATAAAGCACCTAAAGCGGTCAGTCAGCTCTCAGGGTGTTTATACTGGGCCCGAGCTGATTCTTCCCTGCGCCTCCGCAGCGTTGGTCTGGTTTCACACTCAACTTGAACCCTGGTGCGTTTGCGTTCATCTAACGTCATCACAAACATGCACGGGCATGATAGGAAACAGAACGCGGGACAAATATATTGGGCTTTTTTTAAATTAATTTGGTGCTGTTATGTGCAGCTGAGTAAACAACACTTGGGTTAACCGTATGTGTGTCGCTGGAAGGCGGCTTTGCTGCTTGCAAACAGACTCTTTTGAGGAGACGTGAATTGCCATTATTTTGCTGCCCTGATTGCACTCTATGCGCGAATACACTGCAGGCTCGCTCTCGCGATCGTATCTCAGGTAAATCATCAACACTATCATCACTTACATGTGTGTTATTGAACTAATGACATTGCAATCGGCTAAAACGCATGCGCTGGTTACTTTTCTTCCTGAACAAGTGCACAGCCGAGTGTTGTTTCACATTCACGTGAATCGTGGCACGTCGAGTGCAACCGAACTCCAGTTGTGTGTTCTCGGGTTCGATACCTCAGTGCACACCAAGCTCTGTATGAAAGCTTTCACATTAGCAATTTTTCATGCGAACCGTGCTCCATTTCGAACTAAACTGCCAGAGTAAAA
This sequence comes from Romanogobio albipinnatus, assembly GCA_023566225.1. Taxonomy (NCBI): domain Eukaryota; kingdom Metazoa; phylum Chordata; class Actinopteri; order Cypriniformes; family Gobionidae; genus Romanogobio; species Romanogobio albipinnatus. The sequence continues at coordinate 4,829,657 of CM042244.1, forward strand.
ACGCCCTGAGACAACAGAAGAAGAACACATTGCCTCACACACACACTGTAGACTTGTGGCATTTAACGGTTACGGTAACTTGGGGCGATGTCAAATAACAGTCATATGTTTCAGCGTTACAGTAATTATATGGCTTGAGTTGATATAGCCCATTCCCTAATGAATTAAACAGTTTGTTATCATACAGATTGAGAGCGTGAATGGTCTCTCTCCCTCTCTCTCTCTGTTTATATGCGTGTAGAGGAGTTGCGTTTTTCGAATAAAAATCGAATAATTCCCAGCGATCTTCGAATATTATTTTTGCTTGAAATGCCCATCCCTAGCGCACACACACACACATACACATCAACCATCGACGAGCTTCGTTCGGTTACGGTAGCGCTGGCGTTGTGTTTTTTGACACAAGGTCAACAATGTCAATAAAGAAGTGTGTGTGTGTGTGTGTGTGAGGGAAAGATCACCTTGTTCAGCTTCCCAAATAACCCAGCGTTAAAGCTGCACTATGTAACTTTTCCGTCCGCTAGAGTTCGCCTGTTCAAAACAAAGGCGTAGTTTGATGACGCTACATTTGAGCGCAGAATCTTGGGACATGTGGTCTTCAGCTCACAGCCGGTGGGAAAGAATCGGGATGGGACTCGGGCAGAAATCATGTTGATGGATGTGTTAAAATTACTGTAGATTATTAACGTGAAGTCTGTTACCGGGGGTAAGGCAGATATGACGCAATTCACCCTTTGCCACAAGTTTGATTGACATGCGATCTGACCAATCACATCGCCGAATCTGCTGTTTTGTCCGACAAAGCAGTCAGGAGAGTTAGTAGATTAACGTTGGTGGACTTGAACTTTGGAAAAACGGTGTGTACTAGGGGTGTAACGGTACACGTATTCGTATTGAACCGTTTCGGTACAGGGCTTTCGGTACGGTGCACGCGTGTACCGAACGGTTATGAATGTAATCTTTAACAGTTAACAGTCGGCTTGTTGTAAGTGCGGAACACACTTCAGTCCGAGTTCCCACACGAACATATTAAGTATTCAGTCCATTTCATCACGAAATTCAAACGATAAATGCCGTTTTAACGCTCTTTAATGTGACGTGACTGATAGACGCGCATCAGTTCAACTTAAAGCAGCGGCGCGCGAGTCAATGTGATCATCTCTTCCTAAAGAATAAACATAAATTAATACATCTTAAGGTATGTTGAGGATACATTACAACTTACTGAAATGTATCATATGTCGTGTAATCACTCCATCTGTGTTTCAACCGCGGAAAGACAATAAAACTGCTTGTAAACAATGTCATGCAGAATCACGTTTACTCAGAAGTCCTTCAGTGTCCACAGCTGTAGCTCACTAGAGAAATCAACTCTTTCACTGAATACATGCACTATATTAGCCGTTATATTCATTATATTAGCCGTTATATTAATTATATTAGCCGTTATATTAATTATATTAGCATATATATATATATTCATTATATACTACTTAGCCTGTTAGTGATGTCTTGTTTATTTAATGTATGTTTAAATAAACCTGTCATGAAAATTACAGCCACTAAATGATTATATTTCAACAACGAATAAAAATAATTAGATTTAGAAGTTAATGCAAAAACTGCCTTATGTGAAGCTTATGAGTGTTGATTATTATATCTAAAAATAAATAGCAACTGAATTTAGGCTAATAGTTTGGGCTCTGCTGTTAATCTTTAATAGCTATATGTAAGTAAGGGCTCCCTATATAGTTTACAGCATTATCTTTAAGAAACTTTTAGTTATAATTTAATTCATTTAAGGACAGACCCAATTTTTTTCATTAAACCACTGTTGAATAAAAATTAATAAAAAGCAATTTTGTAAAACTGCTGTACCGAATCCATACCGAACCGGGACTTCAAAACCGAGGTACGTACCGAACCGTCACTTTTGTGTACCGTTACACCGCTAGTGTGTACTGACGTCTTTCCGCGGTTGAAACAGCATTTCTTTTAGTGTTCATTTATGTTAATTTGATGCTTATCAATGAACTAGAAGGAAGAGATGATTGGTTCACGGGCAGCTTTAACTGAGGCGCTACAGCGATCACGACACATTAAAGAGCCATACTTAACCCATTTAATCCCAAATTTTTCCCAGACACAAAAATATCCAAATCATGTGTCATTAGTATCCCTTTTGATACAATCAATCATATTTTTTTTTAATTTTCATGGAAAAGTGTGTTTTATGATCGGTCGCAATTGTGACCGGTGGGATACTGTGTTGTATCAACCATTGTATTGATTTAATATAGGTCTATTTGACCTGTGCAGTGTGTTTGTGTGTTTGTGTGTGTGTGTGTGTGTGTGTGTGTGTGTGTGGAGATCAGACATCAGAGGAGACGTGACCGTGTGCGTGTGCGTGTGTGTGTGTGTGTGTGCGTGTGTGAGTTTCTGTGTGTGTGTTTGTGTGTCTGTCTGTCTGTCTGTCTGTGTGTGTGTGTGGAGATCAGACATCAGAGGAGACGTGACCCTGTGTGTGTGTGTGTGTGTGGAGATCAGACATCAGAGGAGACGTGACCGTGTGTGTGTGTGTGTGTTTGTGAGTGTGTGTGTGAGTTTCTGTGTGTGTGTGTGTGTGTGTGTGTGTGTGTGTGTGTGTGTGTGTGTGTGTGTGTGTGTGTGTGTGTGGAGATCAGACATCAGAGGAGACGTGACCGTGTGTGTGTGTGTGTGTGTGTGTGTGTGTGTGTGTGTGTGGAGATCAGACATCAGAGGAGACGTGACCGTGTGCGTGTGCGTGTGTGTGTGTGTGTGTGCGTGTGTGAGTTTCTGTGTGTGTGTTTGTGTGTCTGTCTGTCTGTCTGTCTGTGTGTGTGTGTGGAGATCAGACATCAGAGGAGACGTGACCCTGTGTGTGTGTGTGTGTGTGTGGAGATCAGACATCAGAGGAGACGTGACCGTGTGTGTGTGTGTGTGTTTGTGAGTGTGTGTGTGAGTTTCTGTCTGTCTGTGTGTGTGTGTGTGTGTGTGTGTGTGTGTGTGTGTGTGTGTGTGTGTGTGTGTGGAGATCAGACATCAGAGGAGACGTGACCGTGTGTGTGTGTGTGTGTGTGTGTGTGTGTGTGTGTGTGTGTGTGTGTGTGTGTGTGTGAAATTAGGTAGAAAGTAAGGTAGAACAGTTAGCCTCTGTGTATTAGTATGTAGATACAATGGGTTATCCCACCGGTCACTATTGTTGCCGATGACATGTTTGTGAGTTCTATGACCATATTAAACAAAGTTGAGTAATTGCAAATGCATATATCAATACTAGACACCTTAAACATGATGTGTACCAAACATCTGTCCTATCTTTATGTTAACATACTTTACCACCCTTTTCTTTGGGAGCTTTCCTGCTGCCATCCTCTTCTCTTGGCGCAAACAGGAAGTAAACAGCTCTGGTCATGTGACAATTTACAGTAAACATGCGACACTGCACATATTTCATTGAGACCCTTTATTATTTCAATATCTGCTGGAAATGCATTGATAGATCATTCAGTAACATTTTTATAGCCTTAGAAATGAAAAAAAAAATTTACGGTCACTATTGTGACCGGTGGGATTAAATTTCTTTAACAAATGACAATTTCAAAGTTGAGACTTTGTTTCATATCAAAAGTAACTTGCTCTTTCCTGTCTGTCGGCGTGTTGTCAGTGTCCTCTTTGCTCCGAGATGTATTTTCTCTACGTGAGAACGTGTGTGTGTGTGTGTGAGAGCGCGGCTTGTCGGACATAGCAACAGTAACTAAAGGGGGCGGGTCTTTGCGAACGGTCAATTGACAGGCGACTCCCTCACACGTCCCGGTTCCTTGGTTAAAATAGTAATTTTCTCACGTTTTACAAATAGTTGGAAGCAAAAAGTTCTGCAAGTGTGTTTGTTTGTTCCCGGGTTGAAACCGCAGGCGGTGAGTGAAAGTGTGAGTGCGTATAATGTGAACAACACAAACGTATAGTGAGTCAAAAGTTATGCTGGGATAATGGCATGATTGTGTGTGTGTGTGTGTGTGTGTGTGTGTGTGTGTGTGTGTGTGTGTGTGTGTGTGTTCTCTTTAGCTCTGCCCACTGCATGCCTCCACAAGCTCGGCTGTTTTCGGAAAGGATCGGTACAGCGTATCTATCTTTCATAAATATGATAACTCAAAGACTCTTAGGAGATATGACGGATCAAAACTACTCTATAGGTACTCAAGATTAACATGAGACTGGCAGACACTGTGTGTGTTATGCCCCCTTTAAAGCGATAAGTCTGTCATCGCCCTCATGTCTCGCCGTATGGCTTTATTTCTATTTTCGCAGAATGACAGCCTCTCTTCACTTTCATTGTATGTAAAAAGATGCTATGAAAGTGAAAAGACTGAGGCTGTCAGCCCCTGATGTTCTGCCTAACTTTTCCTCTGTTGTTCCTTCGGTAAAAAAAAGTCATAGAGTTTTTAAATCACATTTTATCCTCTTTGCTCTTGAGAAATGTACCGTGAAGTGGTCTGCATGCATAATGAGAAGAGGTGTCTGTCATCAGGGCTCAGGAGGCATGGGATATGGCCTGAAACCGCCACAGTTAAAGAGGGGAAATATCTGCTTTACTGAAGGGACCACTTCACTGCTTCTGTGTTCAAAGGTTGCGGCTTACGCGTGTAACAGTTTAAACTAGGACTGTACACACACACAGATTATTTCTGCTTACACAGTCATGCACTGGGAAAACATCACATTTATAGACCAATTTATTAGCTTGAAATGATCTTTAGTTTCAACAACCATATGTTTTTCATGCACTGATCAATTTTGAGATTTTGGGTTTCCATAATATGGAACAATAGGGCTGCACAATATATCGAAATATCGCAAATGTACATATCGCAAGGCCACGCAATATCTGAATGATTTTAATAGTCTACTTCAACATTGTGAAAATTGTACGTTTTAGGTTGACGCATACAGCAGAGAATAGACTGAGCACACGACTGTTACTTATGTGACTTGCTTGACGTTAAAAATAGTTATTAAATACAATAACTTACGAAAAACAACTCCTTGCAGTCTCGTGCTGTCTGACACACACACCGAAATGCGTCCGTGTCTTGTTACACACTCAAACTGTCAAATACACACAGTTATGTCAAATATATGTGTCTTGAGTTTTCATGTAAACACAGTCGGTTATTCTTTAAGTGAACGATATCAGTTGGGGGAAAGAAACCGAATGCGTGTCAATGGATCCGTGCATTAGGTCTTAAAGTGACAGCCTGCTAATACAGTAAACCTGCCGCTGTCTGTCAAAGAACAAAAGAACAAGAGAAATTCACTCAGTGCTCTTGGCTGAATGACCTTTGTAGCTTTAATGTGAAGACTACTGTTTTTAGTTCTTATTTTTAATAACAAAGATAAATAAAAAATAAATAAAAAACATAATCGTCCACCCCTAGTTCAGGTGTCTGTTTACCTGGATGTTCTTGATGTTAAGTTTTAGGTTGATATAACCATATATTACCAAGTCAAGCAAAGAGTTGTTGGTATTTAAATATTGTCTTTACATTTTTTGTTTGTTTGTTTGTACATTGATGTTAAAATTATATTTGTCAGATTTGTGACATACATATTTTTTTTGCTGGTCACTTTCAGAAGTTGTAGTGATGCTTTCTTTTCCCAGAAAGAATGTGAAACACATAAATGGTATCATTCTCAGTTTTTAAATTAAAAAAAATATGTAATTTAAATAGATTTTACACACTTAAAGCAATATCGTATCGCATTATTTAACAAGGATATCGCATATCAGATTTTTCTTCAATATCGCACAGCCATAGTCCTTTCTCAGATTAGTGGAATGAAAATATTCAAAATACACATTTAAGTGTTTATTTTGTTACGTTTTATCTATTTTGCGTCTCTGGATTTCAATTACACTACATATGTGTAAAGGCCATTTTTTTAAGAAGACTATAAGAGCGTGAGGGCTAAATCCTAGTAAATGTAAAATATTTTGGAGTCAAATCTAAAGCTTTTAAATGCTAAAAGACCATGTCCAATTCTTCATGGCTTGACCTGGATAGACCACAGGTGGAACTTTAATTTGATTAGAGATATATATATATATACACACCTCAATATCAATTAAATAGCCGACATTTTGTCATGTATTCCGTTACTGCCCAACACTGAACACGAACTATTAAAGCACTAAGACATGGGAACAGTATAGCTAACATTCACATTTGAATATTTATCGTAAGTCATATCGTCATCACAATATTAAACAATGTTTTCTCGCACATCGCAGCTTTTCCTCATATCGTGCAGCCCTAGTAAACACAAACTTTTATTTTGGATGCGATTAATCATTAAACAGCCCTAAAATCTCAAACGGTTGATATCAGTCATATAAGTGGAAATATGCTTGTGCAATCACTGTGATGAAAATCTGTGAATATCAATGTGTGATTTGAAAAAAAGCCTATATAATGACGGGAAAGGTCAGGATTTAGTGAATCCTGAATGATGCATAATGCAGACTTTCCATTTGATAGAAATGTTGAACTGCCATGAATGTGATCAGTAATTGTGTACATGTGCTGTAGGTGCCTAGTCTGAAGTTGCCTTAGTCCAGGACACAGCAGACCAGGATGGCTCTAATAGAGGGCGTGGGTGATGAGGTCACCCTGCTCTTTGGAGTGGTGTTCCTGGTGCTCGTCCTGGTTCTGGCCTGGGCCTCCACTCACACTGTTGAACCCCCTGAACACCTCCTCTCACCTAGCCCAGGGACCTCCCCCTCCACAGAGACTGACAGCCAGGAGCCGCTCCCCTCGGGTAACACGGACTCGTCGCCCAGCGACGTCAGGGAGAGTGATAAGAGTGAGCCTGGAACAGAAGCGGGAGCGGTTGGACAATCCTCGGATGATAGTAGGGCTGGAGGAGGTGAGGGAGGCCTCCTGGATGAAGCAGGGATTGAGAGAGATGGGTTGAGACATCGAGAATCAGCGGGTCCCTCGACTCAACCTCCAGCCAGCGCCCCAAGTGCCACACAGCCTTCGGCCGAAGATGCACCGAATGACACCCTAAGAAACATGGTGCTCCGGCTGAAGTTCTTGAATGATACAGAGAGGACGGCACAAGTGAATCCTCAAGACACGATTGGTTATATTAAACGGTAAGCAACTGAATACTCAACCTAAAATAAGTGTGGTATCAAATGTTTTTTCTATTTAAGATAAGATACTCAAGGCAGCATTCAGAGTACAGCAGATGGCAAACGTGTATTTTTTTTTATAATTAAGATATTTAAACAAGTAAAATTGAGCAATACAAAATGTAAGAATTGGCTAATTAGTTGTAGCAACACCCCACAGAATTAAATTAAATATATATTTAAAAAGATTAGATACAATTTATATTAAAAAAACAAAAATTTAAAGACATGATCCACCCCAAATTTACATTTCTGTCTTCACTTAAGACTACAGGAGTTTTCAAATCCTAACCGATTATGAAATCTGGCTGCATCACACGCGTAAGGAGAATCCTAGCGGTCGCCATTTCATAAGTTCCATCACTTCCGTCTCCTTGTAGACTTGTCTCTCATTGGCTATTGTGGAATATCCATAGTTCATTCAATTTAAAATCCTAAATATCCAACATGTTTTATATTGTCTGGGTGGCTCGATGTGTCTGAAAGCATTTCGGGAAGTTTAAATTTGTTCTCTAAAGTCGGGTGCACACTGTGCAATTTTAACCAAGATTTGGCCGTCTGAGACAAATTTAGCAAATCCTAAAAGATTCCTCTGATCCTAGGCTAAAATCTGAAGTCTTTGATCGTTGGTTTGACTTGTTCACCGACAGCCGATTCATGACCGTTGCGATCAGACAAAATTCTTGCAGTGTCAGAAGATTTGGCGCACAGTCCTGCAGTGTGACTTTTTCCTGCAGTGTCTTCATTTTTCAAGACAACCCATGACCAAAATGAGCGCTAGAGATTGCTTTGTAGCCACCATTTCAATCCCGCGTGTAATGCAGCTCACTGTCACCGAACGCCATTGATTGATGATATAAAACTCCAGGTGAGTTTTCTTGCGTGGTCCGTTTTTAATGCGCCTTGACTATCGCACAGTCGGACATTAATGATTACACAGTGGGACATGGTTTACATTGGAGATCATGTTCATACTAGCCTGGATGCCAGACGAACTTAGCCCCGCCCACAAATTTTTTTGCACGGGCAGTTCGGTCTGGACTTGATCCATAGAGAAGTAATTATGCCCGAACAAAAAAATCTGTGAAGATTCTCCTTATGTGCATGATGCAACTAGATTTCTTAATCGGTTAGGATTTAAAAACGCCTTACATTCCCAGATAATCTGGGCCGAACAACAGAACTAACAGTGCGGACACAATATTTTCTGCAAATGTTGGGAGGGGTAAATTGGACATAAATCGGCCTGAAACTCCTGTAGTATGAGCCTGGCTTTACTCACCCTCATGTTGTTCCGAATTAATTTAAAATGAAGAAAATTGGAGACCAGAAACTTGTTTTTCCACCAGTGCATTTATCTTTAAAATATATATATATATTATTTAATTCAATTTCAATTAAAATTCAGTTTTACTTTAACTGGTGTTTTCAATTCAGTTCTAAATGGTGCACAACCCTGCCTCTGTTTTCACACGACAAGACAAGATTATAGATGTATAGTAACCTTAAAGGGTTATCCATCATAAAATTAAATCTATCCAACATAAAAGTGCATCTGTCCATCATAACATCTATCCATCATAAAAGTGCATCTATCCATCATATAAGTGCATCTATCCATCATAACATCTATCCATCATAAAAGTGCATCTATCCAACATAAACGTGCATCTATTCATCATAAAAGTGCATCTATCCAACATAAAAGTGCATCTATCCATCATAAACGTGCATCTATCCATCATAAACGTGCATCTATTCATCATAAAAGTGCATCTATCCATCATAAAAGTGAATCTATTCATCATAAAAGTGCATCTGTCCATCATAAAAGTGAATCTATCCATCATAAACATGCATCAATCCATCATAAAAGTGCATCTGTCCATCATAAAAGTGCATTTATCCATCATAAACATGCATCAATCCATCATTAAAGTATATCTATCCATCATAAACATGCATCTATTCATCATAAAAGTGCATCAATCCATCATTAAAGTATATCTATCCATCATAAACGTGCATCTATCTATCATAAACGTGCATCTATCCATCATAAATGTGCATCTATTCATCATAAAAGTGCATCTATCCATTATAAAAGTGCATCTATCCATCATAAAAGTGCATCTATCCATCATAAAAGTGCATCTATCCATCATAAACATGCATCTATCCATCATAAACGTGCATCTATCCATCATAAAAGTGCATCTATTCATCATAAAAGTGCATCTATTCAACAAAAGTGCATCTGTCCATCATTAAAGTATATCTATCCATCAAAAACATGCATCTATTCATCATAAACGTGCATCTATCCAACATAAAAGTGCATCTATCCATCATAAACGTGCATCTATCATCTATCCATCATAAACGTGCATCTATCCATCATAAACATGCATCTATCCATCATAAACGTGCATCTATTCATCATAAACGTGCATCTATCCATCATAAACATGCATCTATCCATCATAAACGTGCATCTATCCAACATAAAAGTGCATCTATCCATCATAAAAGTGCATCTATCCATCATAAACGTGCATCTATCCATCATAAAAGTGCATCTATCCATCATTAAAGTGCATCTATCCATCATTAAAGTGCATCTATCCATCATAAACGTGCATCTATCCATCATAAACGTGCATCTATTCATCATAAACGTGCATCTATCCATCATAAACGTGCATCTATCCATCATAAACGTGCATCTATCCATCATAAACGTGCATCTATTCAACATAAGTGCATCTGTCCATCATTAAAGTATATATCCATCAAAAACATGCATCTATTCATCATAAACGTGCATCTATCCAACATAAAAGTGCATCTATCCATCATAAACGTGCATCTATCATCTATCCATCATAAAAGTGCATCTATCCATCATAAAAGTGCATCTATCCATCATAAATGTGCATCTATCCATCATAAACGTGCATCTATCCATCGTCAAAGTGCATCCATCCATCATAAATCTGCTCCACACGGCTCCGGGGGTTAATAAAGGCCTTCTGAAGCGAAGCGTTTGTGTAAGAAAAATATCCATGTTCAAAACTTTACAAACTGTAATCTCTCACTTCCGCTATAACTGTGCTACACGCGTTTACGAGAGACTGGTGTTCCAATCCAGTGCATGACATAGGCCGCAGGCGTAGTGTAAGTTCCAGTGACGAACACGGAAGCGCAGAGGATAGCGCAAAGCCAAACTTGGTTCTCGCGAGAACTCGCATATTCTCACCGGAGCGCCCCACGTCATACGCCGGAACGCCAGTCGTATCCTTAGCTACCTGTGCTAATTGTCACCAGGCAACATATACATTTTTGTCAGTCAATAAGAAAGATTCTGCCAAGAAAATGTCTGCAACAACAACAGCCCACACACAGTTACCGGCCAGAGACCTTCTGTTCCAACACAACTTCTCTTTCCTATGCAGTGTGTAGCACCAGCCAGAGGAGTGAACAAAAAAAGAGTCCTCCTTGAGCCTCATGGGACACAATTATCCATTCTTACAAGCAGTAACCGTTCTATTAAAATCAGGCAGAGGTGTCCTTCAACATCTACTGGAAACATGAGGCATTGAGTGTGTGGGAGTTCACATCACATCATGTTTGCAGTAGGTGAATGCACCCTTACGATAGGTCAGATGGGAGAGTTTCTCTTTGTGTGTTTGCAGGGAAAAGCTCTGCACTATCGCTTCACTAAATTTGTCGTGGAGTTTTTCTTCTGTTATGAATGGAATTTAAACATTGCTGAGCAGCTTTACAAAATAACTACATTTTTGAAAGTAAAATGGTTTAATTTTTTCCAAACTACCGTAGAATGCTCCATTTTAAAATAGTTTAAATGCTTCAGCACAGCATCTTTAGATGACAATTTAATTTGTGCCTGCATTTTGCATTTTTGTGAACTTTCTGAAGGCTTTGTAAGATTTCTGAAGGCTGAGATCTTTTGTTATTATGGTTCTTTGTATTTTGTTTGTCTGGAGCTACACAATTTGACCACAAAAAAAAATCATATTACGACTATTTTGTGATTTGAGCTTTTATATGGTCAATTTTATCATCTCATCTCATTCTGCTTGGATATCAAAGCTAAAATAATAGAGCAGATCCATTATTTAAAGGGGCTATATCATGTGCAAGAATTTAATTAATCACTTTTTAATTGCTAATGTGTAAAACACTTAAAAAATGAAACCTTCCCAGACTTAATAGGCTGTCTATGAAAGGCTGTGGACTCTTTATATGTGAAGGACTCTCAAAAGGAAAATCAAAAGGTTGTGATGTTTACGTGCGCTCCTGAGAGCCTCTCTTCCATTCTGTGATGCATGAGTTGGATGCTAGTGTTTAGGATAGTGCCAAAAGCCCTATTCTGTACTGTGATGTCAATGTGCCATGCAAAGAAAAGGGATTCATTCAAACTATAGTCTCTCAGAGCCAGATCTATATAGTCTCAAATAGGCCTATTAGGGATGCACTGATATGAACATTTTGGCCGATACCGATAACCGATAATTCTTTATATTTGAAAGCCGATAACTGTTTGAAATGCGCGCGCTGAAGCTAAAGACCGGTACAATGAAGTGCTTCACTGCATCGTTAATTAACTCAACCAAACGCATCCTATATGAGATTATATACACGGCATAATAAATATAATATTACAACTTACATTGGCACAGAAGGCTGTGAATGCACAAGCGAACTTGACTGTGCTTGTCATGAAGGTGTAACTCCATGGGCGCGCTCTTCCCTCAACAAACGCGCTGAAACACAACGCTCTTTTACAACCGTATTCTCATTATCATTATCATTTTATGTAGATTATATTAGACTTGCGCTGCATATGTTGCACGTATTTCCCTTTTCGAAGTGATTCCAATCATATTTAGAGCAATTCAAACCCATCATGGTGGACAGCGTGTCTGTCTCAGCTGAAGGAAATGATACATTATCTATCGGCTTGAATATATCGGTCAAATTTTCTTATTGGACCGATAACGATAACATCAAAAATAATCATTTATCGGCCGATAACGATATGTTGCCGATATATCGTGCATCCCTAAGGCCTATATATTATAATCAAACTATCATAAGAGTGTCATTTTAATTGCCTCCTCTGTCGACAATGCCGGTGAATTGCAGCGCTTGTGCAAACACATCCATATCGTTGTGATTAGATGCTTTCTTAAAGGAATAGTTCACCCTAAAATAAAAATTGTCGTCATTTACTCTCCCTCAACTTGTTCCAAATGAGTTTCTTTCTTGTGTTGATCACAATAGAAGATATTTTAAAGAATGTCGGTAACTAGACAGTTGATGGTCCCCATTGAATTCCATAGTATTTTTTATGGGGACCATCGATTGTCTGGTTATCGTTCAGCAGAAGAAAGAAACTCATTTTAGGGTGAACTATTCCTTTAACTGCTACTCAACACTGTCATTTTTTGTTTATTTTGTTATTGAGAGGAAAGCGCGCAAACCAACCTTTGACTTTGTATTGCGTGCGGCGCCTCCTTGTCATTTCTGACTTATAACAAAAAACAGAATGTCTTAAAGCTGATATATGACAGGGTGTACAGCAAACAAACTAAGAAACCCGGAACCAAGAACCCAGAAGTTTTTATAAGCTGTTGACCCAAAAAACGAGCGTTTAAGGACACAAAAGTGGATACAGGCAATTGAGACAGAGCGTGACATGTTATATTACACTGAGAACTACGCCCACTGGAGGGGAACGTAATCAGAGACAGGAAATATAATATTTAAAACTGACATTTGGATATTTGATTTAACAGTAGTGTTGTAGTCAAGACCACCTAATCCAAGACCAATGTGTGTTGAGACCAAGACGAGACCAAGAATTTGAGGGGTTGAGACCAAGACTTTGAGGGGTTGCGACCAAGACTTTGAGGGGTTGAGACCAAGAATTTGAGGGGTTGCGACCAAGACTTTGAGGGGTTGAGACCAAGACTTTGAGGGGTTGAGACCAAGACTTTGAGGGGTTGAGACCAAGACTTTGAGGGGTTGAGACCAAGACTTTGAGGGGTTGAGACCAAGACTTTGAGGGGTTGAGACCGAGACAAGACCAAGGCATGACAAGACTGAGTCGAGACCAAGAGCAGACCAGCACTCCTTAAATTCATAGAGCTCCACATTACCACTTTTTTTTTTTTTTTCATGATTGAATGTTTGTTAAAGCAATATCATGTTTGCAGTCATGCTCAAATTTGTGAAAACAGCTCTCTTGCTCTTGTGATATTGCTTAATTATATTACATGTTATAAATCCAGATCTCATACAATATCTTTTTGCAACAATATCAATTTTGTGAGCATTTGTATAAATTTGTTACACAATCCCTCATTAATTTCTGAATCAACACAATAAATAAATCAAAGTAGAAATAAGTTATTGATTGCATCTGCAGCAGTAAGTTTTACATCCAATCACATTAATGATGTTAATAAATAAATCAGGCAATGCACCGGCAATTTAGGGATATCCCAGCAGTTGTGGTCTTGACCGGTCTTAAAGCTGTAGTCTACGATGTTGAAAATCAGTCGAGAAAGCCTGAATTTTACAAAAACTCATCCCGCCCCTCCACACGCACACCCCTCCCCTCTGTGCTACCTGATCCCTCCCACCGGGAAACGACCTGAACAATGTCACTCAGTCAAGCAGGAGTAAACATCGGAACAGAGATGTTGATAGCTCAAAGGCACACGTTTGAGTTCGCGCCCACGCAAGATTAGCAACACATGCAATGTTCTATCGGCTCGAACAGAAAACCGCTAACGTTAGGCCTATTGAAATAGTCCAGCACTTCAAGAAATATAATTACTTTGACCCGTGATAGGCGATGCTAAACGGCTAACATTCCAATGCCGACCGGCAGCATGATCATGTTGTCAGACTGATAAAAAGCTATTTATGTAATACACCACACCATAAAAGTATAAATAAATGTTTACCTGCTCAACAAAACATCAGCGTCGGTTTTAAGTCCAAAGGTTTCTCTGAAGCTTCCTCCAACGGGCAACGGTGGACCCTATATTGATTCGGCTTTGAGTCCGGCGTTCTTCACATTTTTTTTTAAATATCTGCTCTTTCCGCAATTGACTTTCTCTTTCTTCCAACCTTGACTGTTGGGGCGAGCAGGGGCCGCTTGCTGCTGTCTGTTTGTTGGTTTTTCTCCATTGCTGAGTTGACGCTGCCTACTTGCCAGCAAAATTTCATGTCGCAGGAGGGGGCGGGGTGGGGTGCGGTGGGTGGAGACGCGGGTGGAGCAGGGGATTGGATGAGAGCAGTTAACCAATGTAAGCTGTCCGGCCGGACAGCTTACATTGGTCAATTTCTCTGCCGGTGTACACCCAATAGAGTGAATGGATTTTTTTCATTCTTTTTTCTCTTCATAATGTTAGGATTGTACTGTAGAACCATAACCAGCATCTAAACGAGATTATTAATAATGAACAATCTTTCAAATCGTAGACCATAGCTTTAAAACAAAATCCAGAGTCCTCTAATGCCTACTTCAGACTGCATGATTTTCAAACTCGTCGGATCACAGTTCTTTTCACACTGCATGTCTATCTGGGCCAGCATTCAGTCCCTGCTGTGTTCACACTGCACGATGGATCGGCGACAGGGGGTTTCACACTGCATGACTGTACAAGAGGAAGAATCGGCGACAGCTCTGTCCCATCTGCGAATTACGTTTCACAACAAAACACACGTGAGAAGTGAGAAGGAAACAACGCGAGATCACACGTGCGTCAGACTAGAGTTCTCGTGCGAGACTGGAATTGTTATTAAAAATATAGCTTGCAGTGCAGAAACTTCCAAATAGTCTGTGCACTGATTTGCAGCAAAAGGGAGAAAAAGAAAAAAGATTATGGCTGAGGAAATGCTTTGGGAGACACAGGTAGCAATGATTGTGTTCTGCAAAGAGAGTTGGAGGTACATAAATAGTTTTGCAATGTGCTAGTGTTGCGGTTGGTCAAGCAAATGTTTGTTCTTTGTTTCTGTTTGATAGAATTGTAAATATATCTATTAAAATACTGATATTCCATAACTCCTCCCCGAACCTCCCGCTGCCCTGTATCTCACTCTCTCATTGGCTGTAGGTCATCGCCGATGTATTTTTCAGTCAACACATTTCACACAGCAGGATTTTGAATCGCCGACAGGTCCAGATATTTAACATGCCAAATATCTCGCGGGTGTCGGCGACTCATCGGCGAGTCTCTCTGATCGCGTCTTTGATAATTCACACTGCGTGATTGTCACTCACGAGCACCGATTTGCCTATGATCTTGGGCATTTGTCAGCGATTTCGCAAAACCTGTCGGCGAGTCAAAATCGTGGCTAAAATCGGGCAGTCTGAACTAGGCATAAGTCTGAGGCCCCGTCCACACGAAGCCAGAGCTTTCCCTATCCGATCTTTTTTTTTTTTCCTTGTTTAAAGAAATATCTACGTACACACGAGAGCACTGAAACCGACTCAAAACAATGTAGTATACATGTCAGGCCAGTGTGTGGCGCTGTAATTCTGCCACAGAAATACACTAAACACAGAGAAGAAGAGTTGTGGCTAGAAGGGGTACAGCAATGGTAGGAAGTGAGGCAAAATGTCACAATAAAAGTAAATAAATGTGCTACTTACCAGATTGTGTTTTATTAACGCCTACACCTACCCCAACCCTAAACTACAATAATGCAAATACAGTAATTAAACGATGCAATATTGATGTGCGCATGCCCAGTGTCCGTAGTTGTATCCCTTTCTAGTTTTTCCCGTGCAGGACGTGGTGTGATGACATCACCGTTTCACAAAATATACGGATTGGCTGTACACACGAAAACGCAAGGGTGTCTTTTTTAGATTGATCCACTCTGGGACCCAGTTTAAAAAATATCGGTTTCATGCTCCCAAAACGCCAGATCTGTGCGGACGAAACGCTGATACGATACAATATTTTAATGTATAGAGCCAAACGCGTCTCCGTGTGGACGGGGCCCAAGACAAGACCGATTACAAATGTGGTCGAGACTCAAAAAATGGTTTCAAGACCAAGAGCGGTCTTGGGTACAACAACACTACTTAAAGGAGAACTCCGGTGAATTTTTAAGTTAAGTTTTAAGAGTACTGTCTATAGAAATCAAAACGAACCGGATTGGTGCTTGCAGCACGGAGCTGTTACAGTTAATGCCCAGAGCTCCCACTCAGCTAACACGGCAGCTATGGGGGCATATACATAAAGAGTGTGTTTATTTTACATTTACATTTACATTTATGCATTTGGCAGACGCTTTTATCCAAAGCGACTTACAGTGCCCTTATTACAGGGACAATCCCCCTGGAGCAACATGGAGTAAAGTGCCTTGCTCAAGGACACACTGGTGGTGACCACTGTGATCAAACCAGCAACCTTCTGCATATCAGCTCCATGGTTTAACCCACTGGACCACCATCTGTTTAGGCCTCTTAACAGACACAAAATGCAATTAAAATGTCTGTCCAACATGAACAGGGCCCTTACATGACAACGAGATGCGTTTAGCAACTTAGCCATTGTTTAAACTCACCGAAATAGTGTTTTAGACGGCAAGCTGTAGTCTCGCGCTGAAGTCCCGTTGTAGCCGGTAAAATGTAAATAGTCCAGAGGGGAGGAGCGTTACGAACCATTTATTCTTCACTTGTGAGCCGATTATCACTCTTCACACACACGACGCTCCTCCCCCCTGGACTATTTACATTTTACCGGCTACAACTGAGTTCTCACGGGACTTCAGCGCGAGACTACAGCTTGCCGTCTAAAACACTATCTCTGTGAGTTTAAACAATGGCTAAATTGCTAAACGCATCTCATGTAAGGGTCCTGTTCATGTTGGACAGCCATTTTAATTGCATTTTGTGTCTGTTAAGAGGCATAAAGACACTCTTTATGTATATGCCCCCATAGCTGCCGTGTTAGCTGAGTGGGAGCTCTGGGCATTAACTGTAACAGCTCCGTGTTGCAAGCACCAATCCAGTTAGTTTTTGTTTCTATAGACAGTACTCACACAGGTATAACGATCAAGATTAACTTAAAAAGTTCTCCTTTAACAGTGACAGTGCTTACTGCACGTAGGCATACTAAGACAAAAGCCCCGTTTCCACCGAAATTACCCGGAACAATTTGTACCAGGAACTCCCCCCCCCCCCAGACCTGCTGCTGTCTGCGTTTCCACTGCGGTCTAAAGTTTTTTGTGCGATACTGTCTGCAACAATAACAAGTGGAGGAAATGCAAGCAGCGCTGCTTTTGCTGGTTATGTATTGGTTTACTAAAGAGGCAATTAATAAAACGGCGGAAAAGAGACGAGCACCGATACTAGATCTAAAAGATCTAGATACTAAAGCTAGATTTAAAATAAGACAGCGTATGTTATTATCAGCTATTGCGGACATTGACCGTTAGATTGCTGAGAGGAACGCGCGCCATTGGACAGAAAGAGCAAGACTGATATTTACTGAACGCAGAACGAACCTCGCAAAAGACTTTTAAAAATGCCGAAATAAAATGCTGCGTGAAATCAACCAATCAGCATGTTCAGCGCCCAAGTCCCACCCCCGAAAGTTCCTGAACTTTGATAAAGTACTTCCTCGGGAGAAGGGCCGTTCAGAGGGGGGAAATATTTACCCGGAACTTCATTTAGACCCTGGTTCCTGCGGTCGAAACACACCGAGTACCACCCCAAAGTTCCTGGGGAAAGTTCCTGCGGTGGAAACGCGGCTATGCTGAGTGTCAGGATCACAAAATGTACCTATTCTTCCTGCTGAAGCTTCACGTCTTATTGCCTGTATCCTCTTTTTTCTCCTTAAAGGCTGGCTTTTACGGTTCGGTAGCTTATAAAAACGTAGTTCTGGGTTTATTAGCTTGTTTGCTGTACACCCTGTCACATAGCAGGTTTTAGACATTGTTCTGTTTTTTGTTATAAGTGACAATGACAAGAAGGCAATACAAAATCAATGGAGACGGCTGGATTGTTATCCCCCCTGGTGTGGGCGTGGCCTAAATGCACTCCGTCTCTTTATTTCTGGAATAAAAAATCACCTTCATACAGTATTGCAAGGCAGTCTGCTTAAACCCTCATGTCTTTGTTTAGAAAACTGAAGGAAGACCTTCAGTTTCTGTGTGTAGTTATACATTAATTATTATTAATACGCTTAAAGGTCCTGTTTTTCGTGTTTTTTGAAGCTTTGATTGTGTTTACAGTGTGCAATATTAAATGTTCATGTTTCGCGTGTAAAAAAACACAGTATTTTTCACACAATTTACTCATCTGTACACCGCTGTTTTCACTGTCCTAAAAACGGCTGATGAGTTCCTTGTTCTATGAAGTCCCTCCTTCAGAAATACGCAACGAGTTCTGATTGTGCCAGCGGTTCCTGTGTTGTGATTTGACCGCAGCTTAGCGCACGTAACTTGCATGGAAAGGTCACGCCTCTTAACGGGAGATGTATGCGCTCAATGATCTCTACAGCGTCCCTGGGAAAGCCAAACAAAGGTGATTTGACTCCGGGATGAAAATAACAGCGTCTCGACGACAAGGCGACAAACACACTCAAACGCAACACTTCCTCTTCTCCACGTGGGAGAGCAACAAGACCACGCCCCCTTTTTCGCGTATTCTTGTGGGCGGAGGTTAGTCTGTTCTACTGACGTAATTAATGAAGGAAGTACCAGGATGTAGTCCAAGCCGGCCGTTCGCTGTAGGCTTTGAAAGGGAACTTCTGTTAAATAAAATATCTCGCTTGGCATTGAACTTTGAGCTTTATAATTTTACAGGTATTATTTATGCTCTAACAGCAACATTACACACTAACTAAAGTTTGAACAGTGGGATCACGAAGAACAGGACCTTTAAACGAGTCAAACAGCATTGTTGTGAGTGCAGATTCAAGCAGACCACTATGTATAGGTGTGTGTATATAAACGTCTGTCTGTTTGATTGCATTTTCAGGACTTACTTTGCTGGACAGGAGCACCAGGTTCGTCTGATTTACCAGGGCCAGCTCCTTCAGGACGATGCCCAGACGCTGGCCTCTCTCAACCTGGCTGACAACAGTGTTCTGCACTGCCACATCTCGCAGCATGCCACACGGGCCATGCCTGCCGGGGCACGGGCTGCTGACCAGGTGCACGTGGCGCTCAACGTGGGCAGCCTCATGGTGCCTCTGTTCGTGCTCATGCTGTCCGTGCTCTGGTACTTCCAGATCCAGTACCGGCAGTTCTTCACTGCACCTGCCACCGCCTCACTCGTGGGCATCACCATCTTCTTTAGTTTTGTTGCGTTTGGGGTATACCGCCGTTGATGGCTATCTCTGTCCAATTATATTCAGTATATACGTGTTTGCGCACATACAGAAACTCATTCTTTGGACTTGCTCACGCACCAGTGGCAATGTCTTCTGGGATTTCTGGACTTTACAGTTTTGCTGAAGGCTGTGATTTCAGAGAAACATCTCTGAGGTCGCCTTTTTTTTCATTAGTTCTATTTTTTGTTCATCACTTTTGCCATTTATCATCTGCACCGAGTTTATGCTTGTCTCACTGATAGGAATATGCTATATATTTGATTTTTTTAAAGAAAACTAGAGATGTTTATTGTGCCTGTCCTCTTTTTCTTTTGTTTTTCGTATGCCTGCTGCCAGTGTGAAACTGGGGCTTGCTTGTAAGAGGGTGTATGAAATGATGGTGTTCGAGTTTCTAACAGAAGCTCGTCTGGCTGTCTGTCCGCCGGACTCAAACTGTAGTAAAGCAGGTCGGTAGAGCTGCTCTTATATGTTGGGACAATTCAAATAATTTGTGTACAATAAGGCTTTTGAAATGAGATATAATCTATTAAATCATTCTTTTATTTACTGGTGACTTGTCATTTCTGAAATGCTTTACCGCTGCTCATATAATTATAAGATTTGTCAATTTTAGGAAAATGGTGTTGATGTTAGTGTATACTATAGCCCCAATAATGTTGACACTTCTAAAGTCATACTTAAAAATATCATTAAATAAAAAACAAAATATCACACCAAATGGCATCTGCAAACAAATGATCAGTTTTTCTCAGAACTAGATGGCTCACTTTTCCTGAGCCATCTCTCCAATTACTTTTAACTGACTGGTGTCAGAATGTTTTTTTTAATGGATGTTTCAAATTACATCCCATCAAGTTCGCACTGGGGTCCTGGCAGAGTAAGTACAAGTGTAGTTCATTGCATTTACATTGACATGATTCAAAGTTTGACAAGAAAATGTCAACTACCAAAATAGCTTCTGTCTTCATTTTGAACATTTTATATCTTTTTGTAGAATATTTGCTGGGGAAAAAATGTGATTGTGCTTAATTTCTTACAAATAAATGCCACTTGGTATGATGTTTTGTCACATAATGCAAAGACATTTAGATATTATTTGTGAATCATGTGGGTTTTAAGTATCCGAATAGCTTTTGGGGCCACTACATACACTATATTGCCAAAAGAATTGGGACACGCCTCCAAATCATTGAATTCCAATCACTTCCATGGCCACAGGTGTATAAATCAAGCACTAGGCATGCAGACGCTTCTACTAACATTTGTGAAAGAATGGGCCGCTCTCAGGAGCTCAGTGAACTCAAGCGTGGTACCGTGATTGGTTGGCACCTGTGCAATAAGTCCATTCGGGAAATTTCCTCACTACTAAATATTCCACGCTCAACTGTTAGTGGTGTTATAACAAAGTGGAAGCGATTGGGAACAGCAGCAACTTGTAAAATCACAGCGCGGGGTCAGCGCATGCTGAGGGTCAGTGTGCAGAAGTCATCAACTTTCTGCAGAGTCAATAGCTAGTCCTCCAAACTTCGTGTGGCCTTCAGATGAGCTCAAGAACCGTGTGTAGAGCTTCAGGGAATGGGTTTCCATGGCCGAGCAGCTCA
This sequence comes from Romanogobio albipinnatus, assembly GCA_023566225.1. Classification (NCBI taxonomy): domain Eukaryota; kingdom Metazoa; phylum Chordata; class Actinopteri; order Cypriniformes; family Gobionidae; genus Romanogobio; species Romanogobio albipinnatus. The sequence continues at coordinate 4,850,863 of CM042244.1, forward strand.
TCCCAGCCTTACATCACCAAGTGCAATGCAAAGCGTGGGATGCAGTGGGGTAAAGCACGCCACCACTGGAATCTAGAGCAGTGAGACGTGTTCTCTGGAGTGACCAATCACGCTTCTCTGTCTGACAATACGATGGACGAGTCTGGGTTTTTGCGGTTGCCAGGAGAACGGTACTTGCCTGACTGCATTGTGCCAAGTGTAAAGTTTGGTGGAGGGGGGATTATGGTGTGGGCTTGTTTTTCAGGGTTTGGGTTCGTCCCCTTAGTCCCAGTGAAAGGAACTCTTAATGCTTCAGCATACCAAGACATTTTGGACAATTTCATGCTCCCAACTTTGTGGGAACAGTTTGAGGACGGCCCCTTCCTGTCCCAACATGACTGCGCTCCAGTGCACAAAGCGTCGCTCCATAATTCCCATAAACACACTCCTAAACCTTGTGGAAAGCCTTCCCAGAAGAGTTGATCTGTTATAGATGCAAAGGGTGGGCCAAATCCTTATTAAACCCTACGGATTAAGAATGGGATGTTCATGGGCATGTAAAGGCAGGCGTCCCAAAACTTTTGGCAATATAGTGTATGTGTGTATGTATAAGTGAGTGTGCAATTTAAAATTGTATGTAAATGTAAAATAGGATGTAAATTCGGGTGCATTGATGTTCAGGTTTCTTTGGCCTTCACATTTGAGTCTTAGTCAATTCCTTGTAGGAAAGATTCTCTTTTGTTGCAGTGCGCATTTTAATTAACCTCGGTGAGTAGAGAAAATGTCCTTTATTCTTAACACGATAAAGTACATTAGTTATGTGATGTACAGATTGCGTCCATAATTTTACGACGTTCCCTTAAACCTTCATTGAATGGCTTGTGTTGGACGATCCCCGCGCCTGCGCCGCTGCGTCTGCCGCACTCGCCGCCGCCAGAGCCCGACTGAAATCACAGACACGGGGCCTTCCTCGCCTGCATCCCTCCATCCAGCGCTGATTCCCAGGGGAGGGGGGAGTAGCCGAGAATCTGTCTGGAACAACGAAGAAGTTCCCTGACATCGACCGCGTGTATTTCAGGGGTTTCACCTCTTCAGCTGAACTGGGAGCATCAAACTTGCAGCAATGGAAAGAAAGGTAGGAATGCAACGCCATCGCATCCCAGCGTCATTACCCGCTTCAGTCTCAAATGCGTTTTCAGCATTCAGCATTTCACAAGAGTGCTATTCAGACGTTTATACTATTGTTATTTTCCATGCATTTATCGGATACTAATTGACCATTTAATTTGACTAGCAGTCCAGCGCGCTTAATTGACACCTGTCAATTGAACTATTGCTCTTCTCATTCAGTTGTTATTTGTAGGGAATGCATCATCTTTTGTGCATGTATATGATTGCATAGTTTTGAATAGCCTAGAAATATCATATCTGGCATTTACCAGCAATAGTCTGTCTCAAAACTTCTTCCAGCTGCTTTGATGCTGATGTATCATGTAACTTATGGCACTGATGAGCGTCCTTGTTGAGCACATCTGCTGCACTGCATTGTGTCTGTGTTGTTTTGCAGTACTGAAGTTTGTAATTCCAGTGCAGGCCCTGTCCCTCAGCAATACCCCATCACATTTACCCCTTTACCGCAAGTACTGGGCTATTCAGTTTTCATAAAGAGACCATATGAGCAGAAAATGTGTATCTAACAGTACTGAAAATATATAAAATTATTAATAAGAGAATGATTGGGCGTTGAATCACGTTTTCTGTGTGTGTGCACTTGGACAACTGCTCATGTTTTCCCAAAACCTGTGTTTGCCCCCTCCAGCACCCCCTTCACTCCGATTGAATGGGACATTGTCACTCTTCTGTATTAGCCTTTATGGGGGTCCTTAAAGGGGGTCTTCTACTATAGGAAGATATCTTCCTCTTCTGTATTTCTATTTTTTTTTAATAGTTGGTGCAAATCAACGTTGTGCAAATCAGTGCAATTCTAATTATGACAATTTACGTATTTAGGTATTATAATTAATTTACATAAATTAAAATCCTCCTTTTCAGTGTTTAAAAAAAAAAAAACGATCAAATTATTGCTACTATATAAATTAGTATATAAATTATTTTATTTTATGCCAAAAATCATTAGGATATTAAGTAAAGATCGTGTTCCTTGAAGATATTTTGTGAATGTCCTATCGTAAATATATCAAAAATGTATTATTAGTAGTAATATGCACTACTAAGGACTTAATTTGGACAACTTTAAAGGTGATTTTCTCAATATTTAGATTATTTTGCACCCTCAGATTCCAGATTTTCAAATAGTTGTCTCTCAGCCAAATATTATCCTATCATAACAAACCATAGGCTACATCAATGGAAAGCTTATTAAAATTGACCCATATGACTGGTTTTGTGTTCCAGGATATTTTACTGAAAAAAATGTTACATAGTGCACCTTTAAAGGGATAGTTCATGCAAAAAATAAAAATTCTGTCATCATTTACTCACTCCTTGAAGATATTTTGTGAATGTCCTATTGTAAATATATCAAAAATGTATTATTAGTAGTAATATGCACTGCTAAGGACTTCACTTGGACAACTTTAAAGGTGATTTTCTCAATATTTAGATTATTTTGCACCCTCAGATTCCAGATTTTCAAATAGTTGTCTCTCAGCCAAATATTGTACTATCATAACAAACCATAGGCTACATCAATGGAAAGCTTATTAAAATTGACCCATATGACTGGTTTTGTGTTCCAGGGTCACATATTTTAATCTCTGAGAAATCCTTTAATCTTACATTTCAATGATTTATAATTTACTGACGTTTGATTTTTTTTTTTTTTCGGTTGAAAAACTTCCCAAACCTACAAGCTTTGAACAAATCTTTCAGAAATGTAATATATTAGTTGACAAACAATAATATCTCATCCTTTTAATGTTTGGACCATCTGAAAGATTTATCAGCACATTTACATCCACCATAGCCTCTTAGATGTGCTTTGGTTTATGTAACTTTTCCGTCCGCTAGAGGTCGCCTGTTCAAAACAAAGGCGTAGTTTGATGACGCCACGTTTGAGCGCAGAATCTTGGGACATGTGGTCTTCACCTCACAGCCGGTGGGAAAGATTCAGGATAGGACTCGGGCAGAAATCATGTTGATGAATGTGATTATTAACTTTACTGTAGTCTGAAGCAGAGCAGGACCGAGTGTTGTGGAGCTGAGGAACCGCTGGAGCGATTGTTAATGAGATGAACGCAACACACGCCTCGCGAGCAGCGGGACTTTTATTATGACACAGCCTCCGGTCATGAGTGTGAGGTAACAGCTCTGTTTATCATATTAGACACATCTGAGTGTGTTGATGATGTGATGACGTTACTCTGTGCGTTCTCTCGCCGGCTGCTATGACACTTGTTCACACTGCAGTGAGAGTAAAGCGTTTTTCGGAAACCGAGGATAACGCAGATATGATGTCATCAGGCGACTCCCTCACACGTCCCGGTTCCTCCGTTAAAATAGCAATTTCTCACGATTTACAAATAGTTGGAAACATTTGGGATATTGTAAGTACTCAACTGAACAAAATATACAACACTTTGGACATTTTACTGAAAAAAATGTTACATAGTGCACCTTTAAAGGGATAGTTCACGCAAAAAATGAATATTCTGTCATCATTTACTCACTGTATATGTTGCAGTATTTTTATTGTGTCCAATTTGTTTTTCAAAATATATTTGGTGTTCCACAGAAGAAAGAATGTCGGACAGATTTGGAACGACAGATTTAATTTCTGGGTGTCCTATCCCTTTAATTGCTTACTAGACAAATTCTGTAGCAAAATCTAAGAGGTCCCATTACTGTAGTTCACAGAAAACCCTGCTAGCCTAGTAAAAAACACTCCTTCAGAGGTTAGTCATTCAGACTTTACCCTGGTGTAATTCTCAGACTTAATAACCAGCTTTGAGAACACACAAGTAATTTACCACCACATAACTGTCCATTGGAACAGCACAGTGGCTGTGTTTTGGTAGTCCTGCTTGCCGTGTCTCTATTTTCAGCGGCATTCCTCAACACATTGGTGGTCCAGCGACAGCCCCCTTCACAGACCCCCATCCTTCCCAACCCAGAGTCTGTGAGGGAAGCTGAAACAGAGCGAGCGAGAGAGAGAGAGAGAGAGAGACTCAACTCTGGCCACATGCTGACATGCTTTAAAAAGAGAGAGAGAGAGAGAGAGAGAGAGTGGAGAAAGGGAACGTCAGAGTGCGGAGAAGGAGGGAGGGAGCACTCTCTTTTGGAGGAGAGGAAAAGTGAGGGAAGCGCACAGTGGCAGAGGTACCCAGGAATAGAGGAAACAAAAGAGGGACTGGGGTTTTTATAAATGGACATGGAGGATTCTGCTGGAGGAGCTCGTAAAGCCACCAAGAGTAAACTGTTTGAGTTTCTCGTCCATGGAGTGGTGAGTGAGTGAGCGTGTTTGTGCATGTGGACGCGTGTGGCTCTGTGGCTCTGCTCACGGGAGAACTAAGATGCGGCGGTTGTTTCATTTCTATCTAGATGATTTGTTTTAGAAAACAGGAACAGCCGAGGTGTAGGAGAAAGGGTGTAAGGTCATTGTGTTTAATAAATGGAGGAGGATCAGCAAGGAAAGAGAAACGCCGGTGCTGGAAGTATGAGAGATTCTTATGTTTTGAGGGACGAGTAGTAGTATGAAATAAAGGATGCTCTTTTGGTGTCTGTGCAGGCGGATGAGGGTGTGTACCCTGAGGGTAGATCACACATTAAAAAAACCCTATACTGTGTTATTTGATTCAGTCCTGGATGTGTAGTGGAAGCTAACTTGATTGTATATGTCTTAGATTTAGACTTTTGAGAACTTTTGGTGGCCATATCTGACCAAATAAAAGGTATTATTTCAAGAGGCTTTTTGCTAAAACAGCCTCTATTAGTAGTATGTATTATTATTATTCCAGAAAAGGCTATTTATGATTTTAAAAGCAAGGGTTTGAATGCGGGATCTCCATGGTTTATAAATAAAGATCACTTAGTCTATGATTGTTAACACTTTATTTTAGGGTTTAATTCTCGCTAGTTGCTTATAAGCGAGCTTATAAAGCACATGTTAATGCCTTATTCCACATCCCTTAATACCTAAACTTAAACGCTACTACTAACTATTAATAAGCAGTACATTAGGAGGTTATTGAGGCATAGTTAATAGTGAATATGTGTTCCTCATACTAAAGTGTTACCACTAACTTTTTAACATGTTGTGCCATTACAAGCCCATTGATATCGTTTCCCTTTTAGTATAGATTCATATTGATAATGATATTGCTAGCTCCAAACTTGAGTATAAGTCTGTCATGGCAGCATCAGGGAAGTGTTCTTCTGGAACTTATCCTCCGTGATCCCTCCTGTGCCCTGTCCTCCTCCATTGCGACCTTGAGAGCGAGGGATTGGCAGAGGCGTGCAGAGACCTGCACCAGTTCCCGCTGCGTCCACATGTTCACATCCCACTTCCTCTTCACTCAGATGTTCTGAGATTGGACCAGGCCTGGACACCCCTGGAGCTTGGCCTACTTTTGGAAAAGCGATGATCGGGTCGTGAGGGTGACCGCACCATACGGGATCATCTCCGGCTGGGATGTACTGTACCCGCGCTGTAGGCTCGCATTTTGGATGTTTCCACAACTTTGGTGCACATCCAGAGAGTGGCAGGGACTTTATGTGTCATGAACAACAGACCTCAAATCTCACACAATAAATAAACCCAAAGATAAAATTGCTCTTTCAATCGGGGATTCATCAGTTCATTGATTCATTAGACGTCATGACCTAACAGTGAACAACATTTCACAGCATGTTACAATATAATCTGCTCTAATTAATTAGTAATGAGTAATATTTGTGTATGCAAAAATTAGCGATAACATAGAAGTATTATTATGCATATTTAATTTAGGCTATTGCACTAACTGATGTCTATGAATTTATTAAATATAATTTGCATTACTGCGATTGCCGTTCAATTAAAAAATTGAAAGATTCAGATTGATTTATTCAGCACTTTTCACAATACAAATCAGTCCAATTCCACAAAACATGTTTAATTTCTAACTCCAGAAAGGACTATGCATGTGAGCTAAATGAAATGAGTTATTTGCCATCACAGTCTGCACAGTTTGGCGTTTGACTGACCGTCCCAGCACCTCTGTGTTTCGGTGGAGGGCGAGCAGCTGTCTCTTCAGAAATGACAGGCACAGGTGCGAGAGGCCCTGGCCTAATTCAGCTTGGCATACTGGAGGAGGACTTCATTATAGCCCCGTGTAGTGCCTTGGCTTAAAAGGCTCTTTGTGTATTATGTGAACTTGCTGTAATTAAGTTTGTGAATAAATGCTTCACACGCATTGTGTGTCAGAGATATTTGGGGTAAACCTCCTATAACGCATGTTGAAATGAGTTCAACGAAGAAGTGTTTTGGTACCTGACCTTTACTCTACTTATTGTCCCCACAGCGTCCGGGGATGACCTCAGGGGCACGGATGCCCCATCAAGGAGCTCCCATGGGGCCTCCTGGACCTCCATATGGTGGAACACCGCCTATTCGACCGGGGATGCCTAACCCAGCGCTAGACCCCAACCGAAAACGTCCTGCCCCGACCCAGCCCGTGCAACCTCCCCCTGTCCAGAACCGCTCCAGAAAGTGAGTGTTCCTCTCACTTTCTCTGTTGATCTGTGCACACAACAGATGAGAAATAATGTGTTCGTATTGGTTTATATGCACTTTTTGGTTGTTGTTGCTCTTACAATTCTCCAGGGAGCCCTTGCCAAGTATAGCTCTCTCTAGTGACTGTAATATCTTATGTTTGGCTAGTTCAGGTGCTCTAACTTTAGACACTAACATGTTGATCGCTATTAAATGCCAAAATATTTCTTGGTGAATATTAATAGTACCACAGTTATCATAATAATCAGCTAAAGCCTTTTAAAAGTGACTATCACAGTGCTTTTGCTACTCAGAAGTGCAGAGCACTTGAAATGAAGTCTGAAGTCTGCAGTGCATTGCGGTCTCGTGTGTCCTAAGTACAGCACAGGCTGTACTAAACGGCACATATGTCACTGACACTTTATAAGCAGATCTGGACTGTTAGCTAGCTTGACACAGAGTTGTGGCCAATAAGACCTAGCATCATATATTGAATCTTTATGTCTTGTTTGATTCACAATGCGCTCTTTGTGGAATTTGCTTCAAAAACATTTTAAACGCGCATCAAGATCAAAATCGTGTCCTTAAAGTCACGATCGCCTCTAAACTTCACTGACATCCTTGCGCTAGGGACCTTCGTGAAGGGATTCCATCGCTCATTTTCATTTGAAACAACCCTGCTAATAGCATTCCCTTCCCAAGGGCACGAAAGCGACGTTTGGAATTCGCTGTTATCCTCAGGTGTCTTGTTGTCGTACTGTAATTGCCCTTGTGTTTTCATTTCAACTGTTTATGCTTGTAAGGGTGTCAGTTGTGATCACGGCGGGCCAGCTTTTACTGAATACACATCATGCTAGAAAATTCTAATTGTTTAACTTAAATTGTGAAAATTCGAAACATTGATTCATTCATTAATCCTGATGCATTCTGCGCTAAGAGTTGCATCAGCTTGCAATACCATTTAATAGGGATGCACATATGACCGGCCTGGACCATAATAAGTCTCACGGGTATAGCCAACTATACATCGTATGGGTCAAAATTTGTGTTTTTTTCTTTTATGCCAAAAATAGTATATTAAGTAAAGATCATGTTCCATGAAGATATTTTGTAAATGTCCTACCGTAAATATATCAAAAATGTATTATTAGTAGTAATGTGCATTGCTAAGGACTTCATTTGGACAACTTTAAAGGCGATTTTCTCAATATTTGCACTCTAAAAAAAAAGGTTCTATATGGCACCAAAAATGGTTCTTGGCTCGTAATCATAGGGGAACCTTTTTTAGTGCTATATAGCACCAATTTTGGTGCTTCAGTGGTTCTTCAGTGGTTCTTCACCGGTTCTTTGATTAAGGTGCTATATAGCACCTCTGAAGAACTGCTGAAGAACCACTGAAGCACCAAAATTGGTGCTATATAGCACTAAAAAAGGTTCCCCTATGATTACGAGCCAAGAACCTTTTTTGGTGCCATATAGAACCTTTTTTTTTTAGAGTGTAGATTTTTTTGCAGATTTTCAAATAGTATTAAAAGTAAATTATATCTCAGCCAAATATTGTCCTATCCTAACAAACCATACATCAATGGAAAGCTTATTTATTCAGATTTCAGGTGATCTATGAATCTCAATTTCAAAAAATGTACCCGACTGGTTTTGTGATCCAGGGTCACACATTCTCTGCTCGATAAAGATAATTGGATTTTAATGATAATTTATTTTAATGTTATGGCCCTTATTAAGTATATAAATAAACCTACTATTTTGTCCCCCCCCAAAAAAAAAAAATATATATATATACTTTAATAATTTTCAATGCTACAATTGAGGCCTCAAAACATTGTAGTGTACAGTATGAAAAATGGATTTTCATTGATATTCATTCTGTGGATATTGAGATAAATATTTAATTTTATTACTTTAAATTATTAGTGTTTTTAAAGATTAACTTTAAGTGAACAATAGATGATGGTAAAAGTCCTTTAATTGTAAAAAAAAAAAAAAAAAGGGAATGAGCATGCACAATTAAATATTCAGTATCTGTAAAATAAATTATATATTTTTATATTATATAATATAATTTTTTTTACAGATACTGAATATTTAATTGTGCATGCTTATTCCCTATATATATATATATATATTTCCTACACACACACACACACACACACTATTGACTGTATACACTCGGCCTACCGTGCAAAAGTTTTGGGATGGTAAAACCTTTTTAATGTTTTTGAAAGAAGTTTCTTAAACTCCCCAAGGCATTCATTTGAGGCTGAGCAAAGATACTGTAAAAAAAGTAATATTGTGGAAATCTATTATAATATATTTCAAAATGTAATTCATTCCTGTGATGGCAAAGCTGAATTTTCAGCATGTCATGTGTAACTTGATCTTTCAGAAATCATTCTAATATGATGATTTAGTGCTAAAGCAACATTTCTTAATATTATCAATGTTGAAAACCTGTTGTGCTGCTTAATACTTTTGTGATATATTTGATACTTTTTTTTCAGGATTAACCTAAAGTTCAAAAAACAGCATTTTTTTTTAAATATAATTTTTTTAAAGTGTCTTTACTGTCACTTTGGATCCATTTAATATATCCTTGCATTAATTCCTAAAAAAAAAAAAAAACCTTTGAATATATTCAGATATTGTGTATAATATATATATACATGTACAATTGTTACCAGGAAAAAAACTCTTAATATCGGCCAATATTATTACATCTATATAATGCATCTCTGCTGTTTAAGTAACTAACTAGAGGTACCCCAAATCAACCTATAGGAAACCACTTGGATTTCCAGCAACAAATGAGATTTCTGCGAGACAGATGGACATGAGAGAAGCCCAGTCAGATCCTGCAATTGGATCCAAGTAGGCCGTTTATTCTGCTGCATGTTAGTTTGACAGTTTGTGATGGACATGTCGCTGCCTGATTGGTTTGTTCCCGTTTGCAGCATCAAACTTGACATAATGCCCCCAATGCATGTGTGCACTGAAGGTAACAGATTAAAGTAAAAACCAATAAAAAAATGACTCACTAAATGGACGCACGCAATAGTCAACATGACCTGATGATCAAAGTCCTGCTCCAGTGCATGTGAAGTAGAACATGCGGTCAGTTAGCGGTGTGTGCGGACTGCATGACCCTTCTGTTCATTCTCTCTCTGATCTCTGCCCTACGTTCAATACTAAACACCCATTTTTTCCACCTAAATGCATTAATTATTAATTGTAGATCAAGAAAATGTGACGAGGCATTCACTCTCACACCCCCCACCCCATCTCCGCTTCTCAGCCTCTCCCGGAGGAGCCGTGTGGCTTGGGGTGGACGAGTCGGATCATGAGAAAGTTTATACTCCAGAGGGGGCATGGATGTGAATGTGGTCAGACATTTCCTGCTCTGACGGGGTCATGTGATCCTCGGCTCTGGACCTGAGGAGCTCTCGGTGTCCGTAGCAGGAGTGTGGCACGTCTGTCAGTGGAAAAACTTTAAGTTTGGGAACGTCTTTCTGAAAACGGAAATTGGATGCGACTTGTCCAAATTGATGTATTTTCAGACATTTGGACCATAAGATCTGGTTCACACAGGACATGTTCTTATGTTGATCTGCACTGTTTGTTCATTGTTTTCTACACTATAAGAAATATCTCATAAAATGTACAGTTTTAAAAAAATGGCAGCTGTGTTTGCCCAAAATTCACTGTGACAATGTTTCCAGTATTACGAGATGACATTGATGCCTGTATATTTTTCAACTTATAATGGTATATTGGTATAAGTCAGGGGTTTTCAAACTTTATGATGCCAATGACCCCCAAATATGAGGGACCCCCTTCCTAAAAGTTAGATAAATAGTAAGTATGACATTATAAATACAACATATTGTTTCCAAACTTAAATCGGCTATACTTAATGTTGGATGTATAAACCTAAAGAGCAGTTTTTCAATTAAAAATTATTTGTAAAAGCAACCTTCACAATAAATGTATGTGAGCAGCTTACGTACTGCATTAAGAATACAGCCTTACAACCCCAGTGAGAGAGATAAAGAGGACTATAGTGAGAAACACTCACTAAAGAAATTTTCTGGGGACCCCTTAGGACCTTCTGAAGGACCCCTGGGGGTCCCTGGGACCCCAGTTTGAAAACCCCTGGTATAAGTGATACCAAAAACAGCTTTTTACCTTCAAATCAAATTTTGTACATTCACAGGATGCAATAATAACAGTGTAAATGATTACATTTATTAATTATTAAATGGATGCCGCCTTAATGGGACAATAAAAGCCCTCCCTACACCGACCCCTAACCCTACCCAATAATTGCTTTTATTATTATTAAACATTTCGTTAGGCACTTTATTTCCACTTTTAGAACAATTTCTTAATTTTTATGGAAAGTAAATGCCTTTCTGATATGTGATGGGAAAAGGGAGAAGAGCGAGCTCTGCAAAAGGCGGATTCGAACCCTGGTCGATTGCGCTCAAAACTTAGATCCTTAATCCTTAAGGCCTGTACACACCGGGATGGATATCGCCAGCGTTTTTTGATAAATTTTTCGGTGCGTATTGAGTGTTCTCACCCAAACGATTTTCACTGGCGATGCGCGAGTGAACGTGCAAATTCAGTAGATGGCGCTCCCGGGACATAAGGTGGTGCTGCGGCACTTTACGCTTCTGACACTCACTTGTCACGCAGAAGAAGAAGAGAGACAGTATTTACCAAAGGGGGTAATCCAGCCCCTGGAAAGCGTACCTTCCATAGGGGCAGCCATTGCTAACCAAGCCATCACCTGCTGTTAGCATCACATTGACTCCCATTCATTTTGGCCTCACTTTGACAGCAAATATCTTTACATCTGAGGCGTTTAAAGACTCCATTTGTCCACTGTTTATTTCTAAACAAACACGATAATGTATAAAGTGCTCCATTACCTTGTATCTTACACTATCGCCCCGTAGAAGCCGTTTTTGTAAAAAGTAGGCTAACGATTGCGTCATAACCACGCGACTCCGTCGCGCTGTACCGTATAGACCCGAGGAGAAGCTCGTAGGCAATCTTTTACTGTCTATGAGGGGGGACGTGGAGGCATAAACGCCGATAGAGATGTCGCAAATCCTGCTTCATTCATCAAAAGTTGCTCCTGCTCACTCTCTCTGTCTCTACAAGATTCGGTGATTCAGATTTTACGTTGCACAACTACTAGAAGACTTACAACTGTCAGACAGGTTGCTCACGTCACATCTACATCGTCAAGCTCAGTCTGAGGCTGCGCAGTACGCTCAGACATCAGGAAGTGAGTGCTTCTACCTGACTTCAATTTTCCCCGTCGAAGCCTATGGGGTCGCTGTGTCCATTTCTTTTACTGTCTATGGTATTTACCAAGCCTGCTGCACTCCTCTCAGAAAAGGCGCCTCGATCGCCCCCCGGTGGCCGGTCCCAGTATAGCTCATAAACCCCACCTCTCCATGTATTAGAAGGGACGCGAGACACACTAAACAATTAATTTACACTTCAAATAATTGTTTCCTAAAGATGGTTTCTGTCATTTTAGGCAGTTTTTATCACGATGATTTCATTTCAAGTGTTCGTTTTTTAAATACGTTTAGTTTTAGTTAGTTATTTGATGCTATAAAAACGTCATGATTGACAGCTGAGATCGACGGCTTCTCTGAGTGAAGTTGTCACTGAGGCACTAAGAGACTTTTTTCGGGATTTTGGGGAGGAGATTGGAGCTTTAGCTTTAATTTCTACATTTCCATAACAGTTTATTTCACACCAACATAATGAATTGTTTGCATCTGTGAGAGTGTGGGCGGGCTTTTGATAATCGCGCCTCTGCTTCCTGCTCTCTACTGCGCAGACTCGGTCCCAAATCTGCGCAAGATGTCAACGCCGTGTACGGCCTCCGATAGCTTCAACTCTCTTCAGCGGAAGCCAATGAAGCTGCGTCGTCCATATTTTTTTACGGTCTTTACGTGCTTGCAAAAAACATTCACACACTTTTTGCTAACTGGCAAGAAGCATTAGCAGCTCATCTTCTTCTTCGTTGCATCAGTGTGTGCTCGGCAAGACCGTTTTGTGCTTGAGTGCCACCAAGTCGTGTTTTACTGTCACTTCAGCAGCTCCAGGCACGTGAACAAAAGCACTGATCTCATTGGTCGTCCAGTTTTTAACGCGGCTCGTCAAAACAAAAAAAACGAACCCGAGGCGGTTTTTTTTAATGATGCTTTTACGCCTGCCGTTTTGCTCGTCGGTGTGCACACTCACATTGGTGCCCTTTGTTTAGTCACGGCACGAAAATCGTCCTGTTGTGAACTGACCTTTACGCTTTACTGACTATGCCACTGAAATACGCCCGTTATTTTTTAAATCTTGTTTTTCCCAAACAGGCATTGTTAGGGTTAGTGCGAATAACACTTGCCAACAAGGCAGGCTATTTGCACCTGGTGTAAATAGACACTCCGTTAAATGATATGGTACCTCATAGTTTTTATTTCCTAAGACAGTATTTTACATATACTGCCATATTAAACCATTTACACTTTTTAGCTGTGTATGGTAAGGTAACGTGCAGTTAAAAAGGTTTTTATGTCGCATCTTACAGTCAAACATTTTTTCATGGTATGTAAAGGCAAGAGGGATGCATTTGAGATTTGACTGTTTGCTTTTTTCAGCATCTTGTGAGATGAATGAAGAGGTTTCGAGACATTGTTACATCTTTTGAATGCAAGAACGTGTCCTGTGTGAAACATGTTCCCTTCAGAATAACTGAGACCGCCAGATGTTAAAGCAGCATGAAACCTCTCCTAGGCATGCAAAATGTGCATTTAAAATATCAATATTTATGGATTCATAATTACAATAGTGTTATTTTCATATTTTCTGTTTGTCTTTTCCCCTCTTATACTCTCTCTCTGATCACACACACACTTACACACACACACACACACACACACACACACAGCTGGAAAAACGTCTGGATGGGTCCCAGTTATTCAGCAGATGGCCTGTGGACTCTGCTATCAGTCACCATAGTAACACTCTCTCTCTCTCTCTCTCTCTCTCTCTCTCTTTCTTTCTTTCTTTCTCTCTCTCTGTTTTCCCCCATCCGTAGTGCCAAGAGAAGAAAAATGGCAGACAAGATTCTCCCTCAGAGGGTGAGGTCCATCACTGGCTTTTATCTGTTTGTCTGTGTTTGTTTAATCATCTCTTAATTTTCAGTGCCCAGTCAAGAGTGATCGCGCGGTACAGGTAATTGTGCTGCTTTCTTTTCTGTTTTTCGGGGGTAAAAAAGTGAGAAGGGTGGGGAAGAGGAGTCCAAGGTGTCACGAAGACTTGTGTATTTGGTGTTTTCTGTCGGTGGGAAAGGGTTTGATTCCCAAGCAATTTGATGGCGTGTGGTTGCGTGGAGAGTGCAGGCACACCACTGATTAGGTAAAATGTCTCCATCGGGATGTGACTGTAATACGCCACAATAGCTGGAAGCTGAGGGGATGTTGGTTCTTGAAATGGCCAATCCGCCTAATGTCTTTGTAGGACTTTCTTTACGGGCTAACCGAAAGGTCTTAATTTATTGTGATGGGGTTTGTAAAATGCTGGAGGTCACATGGGATAGAGAGAATGATGCAACACTGTGAAAATCAGGAGAGAGTCAAGTTACAATTTAGCTGTGTATCACGCAAGGACACACATGATTCGTTTCAGTAACAAGTAACAAATGAGAATCAGAAAGCAGTGCAAATGTATGGGAAAATCTTAATCGTACTTTGATGTTCTAATACCTGTGTGGTTTTAATTTAGGCCATGAATTTTGATAAATATAGACCAGGGTATCTTTAATGTTCAGGGTGTGAATAATTACTGTCTATTCATAATGCTAATGGAGTTTTACCTCAAATCATTTCCTCATTCTAAGGTAAGAAAAAAGATTATATTAAATATGGGTTCTCTTGCATTGAGGATAGTAATGGCTTGTGAGGAACAGTATGGATTTTCGCCTGCTAAGAGCATGAAATCATTGAAATTCAAATTTTAGAAACCAAAATGTTCAGCTTTGTTAATAATTTTGCATATACTATATTTATTATAATTTAATTATATAAATTCTATAATAATAATTTAATGTTATATTTTACTATAAATTACGTAAATATTATTTATAATAATTTTAAATCATTCATAATATACATTGACATCATAAAAATAACATCATAAAAAATAATTTTCACATAATATACACCGATGAGGCATAACATTATGTGAAGTGAATAACACTGATGATCTCTTCATCACCTGTTAGTGGGTGGGATATATTAGGCAGCAAGTGAACATTTTGTCCTCAAAGTTGATGCGTTAGAAGCAGGAGAAAAGGGTAAGCGTAAGGATTTGAGTGAGTTTGACAAGGGCCAAATTGTGACGGCTAGACGACTGGGTCAGAGCATCTCCAAAACTGCAGCTCTTGTGGGGTGTTCCCGGTCTGCAGTGGTCAGTCTCTATCAAAAGTGAACAGGCGACAGGGTCATGGGCGGCCAAGGCTCATTGATGCACGTGGGGAGCGAAGGCTGGCCCGTGTGGTCCGATCAAACAGCTGAGCTACTGGAGCTCAAATTGCTCAAGAAGTTAATGCTGGTTCTGATAGAAAGGTGTCAGAGCATCTCAGTTTGTTGCGTATGGGGCGGCATAGCCGCTGACCAGTCAGGGTGCCCATGCTGACCCCTGTCCACCGTCGAAAGCACCAACCGTTGCACGTGAGCATCAGATCTGAACCATAGAGCAATGGAAGAAGGTGGCCTGGTCTGATGAATCACGTGTTCTTTTACATCACGTGGATGGCCGTGTGCGTGTGCTTATGCTTGTGCGTGGCTTACCTGGGGAACACATGGCACCAGGATGCACTATGGGAAGAAGGCAAGTCGGCGGAGGCAGTGTGATACTTTAGGCAATGTTCTGCTGGGAAACGCCTCGCAACTTACAGGACTTAAAGGATCTGCTGCTAACATCTTGGTGCCAGATACCACAGCACACCTTCAGGGGTCTAGTGGAGTCCATGCCTCGATGGGTCAGGGCTGTTTTGGCAGCAAAAGGGGGACCAACTCATGCCTGATCGGTGTATTATATATTAATATAGTAATTTTAGTAATATACCCATGCTTTTTCGCTGTATTGGTGCACAATAAAACCTTTTGATACTGTTTTGAGTTTCCACTTCATGTCCAACTAAAAATCTGGGAAAAACCACTGCCCTAAGTAATTGATCTCCTGTCATAACCGAGATTGATAATGAACCATACTATACCACACACTATATGTGTTAAATATCATCACACTCCTTAGAAAACATTTAAAATAAGTGATGCATTTTTCATTAGATCCGTGAGCTGGTGCCAGAGTCCCAGGCGTACATGGACCTCCTGGCTTTTGAGCGCAAACTTGACCAAACCATCATGAGGAAGAGGGTGGATATACAGGAAGCCCTCAAAAGACCAATGAAGGTATGCGAGTTCACTTAGAGTACTTTTACTAACTCACAGTTACCTATGACATGAAAAATGAACTTTTTTGTTCTAGCAAAAGCGGAAGCTGCGACTGTACATTTCCAACACTTTCAACCCTGCCAAACCTGACGCAGAGGACTCGGAGGGCAGCATTGCATCCTGGGAGCTGCGTGTAGAGGGCAAGTTGTTGGATGATGTAAGGTTGCATTCATAATCTTACCATCTGTTCTGTAATGCAGTGTTGAATTCATTTGTCATGATCGTTGGTGTTGTTGTTTTTTTTAAATGTCAGTCAAAAAAAACGTTTCTTTGCTGCTTGTTTCATTTAGTTCATTAAAATGAGCAAATGCAACAATTCCTGACCATTGCGTATAATCGGTTACTTAATCCATGCATGAATCATTTTCATTGACTATAACCAAATCCATTTAGTCCTTTTTATTGCATCTAGCAGGCGACATAAAGTTCGTAGGCTAGATCAAATCTATTCAAATTCATTTATTTTCATGAAAAGACTTGCATTGAACAATTTAATGTTGTTTTTTTAGATGCTGTTCTGCTGACGCTAATCTTTGTTTAGGCTTCATTCAATTTCAAGTCCTTTTTTTTGTTAAGTTTTATCTTTTATTCTCTGTGCACTTTAGCCTGGAAAACAAAAGAGGAAGTTTTCGTCTTTCTTTAAGAGCCTTGTTATTGAGCTGGACAAGGATCTGTACGGCCCTGACAACCACTTAGTGGAGGTGAGCATTTACTCACTCGACATATGACAAAAAACCATCGTCGAAACCGTAATCTTAACAAAAGTTTAAAGCATTTAATATGGGAGAATCTCAAGTGTCCTCTTTACGTTTCAAACAAGGCTGAGGACAGTCACACAGTCAATATGTGTCCACGAGCATCTCTTGGCTTCTCCTGTGTGACTGATTGGATCTGAATGCAATAGAAAAGTCAATGTCATAATGAAAAGTTCAGGTAACCATTCTTCGTGTAAGACATGCCTTTGTGGTTTCCATAGCAACGGGTTACATAAGGAAGTTGCCCATGACACTGTGGAGTGATGACACTAAAGCCAGCACAGAGCTTTGGGCCGCATTAACGGGAAAAAGAAATGCATTTGTGAAGACAAACACTTATAAAACCTTTAAAGCACCCTGAACTCTGAGAGGCTTTGTATTCAGCGAGTGTGTTTTACTCTATTTTAGTGGGGGAACCATTGTGCACAGGTGCTATTCAGACACACTCAGGCATTTACATTACACAAGGGAATCTTCCCATCTGCTTCACGCACTTAATATTTATATGCACTTTGTAAGGGACATTCAGGATTAGGGAAGGTCTGCGGCTCTCAAGGAGTGACCCTCATGCCTCAGGCCCCATTGGAAGTGGGTGTACGCACCGCATTTGAGTTTATTCATTCGGCAGCTCTTTAAATTGTCCTTGGTGGCTGTGGGTTTTCATCACAGCACACACCAGATTGAGGCGGGCGATAAAAAGAGTGATTTACCTGCGTAGAAAGATGGCATTGAAAAAAACCCTCCAATGTCAAGCAAAGCTAATTGAGTTGAGTTGTGAGTCACTACCATTATGTTGTCTCTTTCAAATAGCGCTAAAACATGCGGCGGTTTAGGGAAAATGCAAGTGAGATCGCATAAAGAGCCTAATCATTTTATTCCCTCTTAAGCTGTTGGGGGGGGGTTAAGGTTTGTCACTATTTTAATGGATAATGTGCCCCAATAATAGTATAAAGGCACTGTAATGTAACACTGTCACTCATAATCAGGGATGCACATTTGAACAAACACATAACCATAAGTATTAAAGAAATATTTCACCCAAAAATGAAAATTATCCCATAATTTCCTCTCAAGCCATCCTGTATTTGACTTTCTTCTTTCAGCCGAACACAATCAAAGTTGTATTAAATAATATCCTGGCTCTTCCCAGCTTTGTAATGACATTGAATTGTGTTTTTTAATCTACAAAAAGTGCATACATCCATCAAATAAAGTAATCCAAACAATTCCAGTGAGTTAATAAATGCCTTCTGAAGTGAAGGGTTTTTGTAATAAAAATATCCATATTTAACTGTACTATAATCTATAACTATAATCACTTGCTTCCGGCAACGGCCGTACACGCGCTCACGAGAGATTTACGTGGTTTTCGCGAGAGGCTATTCTATTCTCACCTAAGCTTTGGGTCCTACATTGGGTCAGAGGTCACCCTTCCGCTGGAACTAGACGCTCTTGTGAATGCACGTACAGCTATTGCTATATTTTTCTTACAAAAATGCATCGCTTCAGAAGGCCTTTATTAACCCCCAGAGCTGTATGGAGTACTTTAATGATAAATGGATGCACTTTTTTGAGCTTCAAATGTCATTACAGAGCTGGTAAGAGCCAGGATGTTATTTAATATAACATTATTGTATTCATCTGAAAGAAGAATGTCATATACACAGGATGACTTCAGGGTGAGTAAATCAGGTAAATCACAAGTAATTTTCATTTTCAGGTGAACTATTCTGGTCCAACTTTATATTAGGTGGCCTTAACTACTTTGTACTTACATCAAAAAATTAGCACAATGTACTTATTGTGTTCATATTACAAAACACTTTTGCTAATATTGAGGAGAGATACTGGTAAAGTTAGGGACAGGTGTGGTGGTGTGGATAAGTTTAAGGGTAAAGTTAGGGACAGGTGTGGTGGTGTGGGTAAGTTTAAGGGTAAAGTTAGGGACAGGTGTGGTGGTGTGGGTAAGTTTAAGGGTAAAGTTAGGGACAGGTGTGGTGGTGTGGGTAAGTTTAAGGGTAGGGTTAGGGACAGGTGTGGTGGTGTGGGTAAGTTTAAGGGTAAAGTTAGGGACAGGTGTGGTGGTGTGGGTAAGTTTAAGGGTAAAGTTAGGGACAGGTGTGGTGGTGTGGGTAAGTTTAAGGGTAGGGTTAGGGACAGGTGTGGTGGTGTGGGTAAGTTTAAGGGTAAAGTTAGGGACAGGTGTGGTGGTGTGGGTAAGTTTAAGGGTAAAGGTAGGGACAGGTGTGGTGGTGTGGGTAAGTTTAAGGGTAAAGGTAGGGACAGGTGTGGTGGTGTGGATAAGTTTAAGGGTAAAGTTAGGGACAGGTGTGGTGGTGTGGGTAAGTTTAAGGGTAGAGTTAGGGACAGGTGTGGTGGTGTGGGTAAGTTTAAGGGCAAATTAGGGACAGGTGTGGTGGTGTGGGTAAGTTTATGGGTAAAGTTAGGGACAGGTGTGGTGGTGTGGGTAAGTTTAAGGGTAAAGTTAGGGACAGGTGTGGTGGTGTGGGTAAGTTTAAGGGTAAAGTTAGGGACAGGTGTGGTGGTGTGGGTAAGTTTAGGGGTAAAGGTAGGGACAGGTGTGGTGGTGTGGGTAAGTTTAAGGGTAAAGTTAGGGACAGGTGTGGTGGTGTGGGTAAGTTTAGGGGTAAAGGTAGGGACAGGTGTGGTGGTGTGGGTAAGTTTAAGGGTAGAGTTAGGGACAGGTGTGGTGGTGTGGGTAAGTTTAAGGGCAAATTAGGGACAGGTGTGGTGGTGTGGATAAGTTTAAGGGTAAAGTTAGGGACAGGTGTGGTGGTGTGGGTAAGTTTAAGGGTAGAGTTAGGGACAGGTGTGGTGGTGTGGGTAAGTTTAAGGGCAAATTAGGGACAGGTGTGGTGGTGTGGGTAAGTTTATGGGTAAAGTTAGGGACAGGTGTGGTGGTGTGGGTAAGTTTAAGGGTAAAGTTAGGGACAGGTGTGGTGGTGTCGGTAAGTTTAAGGGTAAAGTTAGGGACAGGTGTGGTGGTGTGGGTAAGTTTAGGGGTAAAGGTAGGGACAGGTGTGGTGGTGTGGGTAAGTTTAAGGGTAAAGTTAGGGACAGGTGTGGTGGTGTGGGTAAGTTTAGGGGTAAAGGTAGGTACAGGTGTGGTGGTGTGGGTAAGTTTAAGGGCAAATTAGGGACAGGTGTGGTGGTGTGGGTAAGTTTAGGGGTAAAGGTAGGGACAGGTGTGGTGGTGTGGGTAAGTTTAAGGGCAAATTAGGGACAGGTGTGGTGGTGTGGGTAAGTTTAGGGGTAAAGGTAGGGACAGGTGTGGTGTTGTGGGTAAGTTTATGGGTAAAGTTAGGGACAGGTGTGGTGGTGTGGATAAGTTTAAGGGTAAAGTTAGGGATGGGTGTGGTGTTGTGGGTAAGTTTATGGGTAAAGTTAGGGATGGGTGTGGTGGTGTGGATAAGTTTAAGGGTAAAGTTAGGGACAGGTGTGGTGTTGTGGGTAAGTTTATGGGTAAAGTTAGGGACAGGTGTGGTGGTGTGGATAAGTTTAAGGGTAAAGTTAGGGATGGGTGTGGTGTTGTGGGTAAGTTTATGGGTAAAGTTAGGGATGGGTGTGGTGGTGTGGATAAGTTTAAGGGTAGAGTTAGGCACAGGTGTGATGGTGTGGATAAGTTTAAGGGTAAAGTTAGGGACAGGTGTGGTGTTGTGGGTAAGTTTATGGGTAAAGTTAGGGATGGGTGTGGTGGTGTGGATAAGTTTAAGGGTAAAGTTAGGGACAGGTGTGGTGGTGTGGGTAAGTTTAAGGGTAAAGTTAGGGACAGATGTGGTGGTGTGGGTAAGTTTAAGGGTAAAGTTAGGGACAGGGGTGGTGGTGTGGGTAAGTTTATGGGTAAAGGTAGGGACAGGTGTGGTGTTGTGGGTAAGTTTATGGGTAAAGGTAGGGACAGGTGTGGTGTTGTGGGTAAGTTTAAGGGTAAAGTTAGGGACAGGGGTGGTGGTGTGGATAAGTTTAAGGGTAAAGTTAGGGACAGGTGTGGTGTTGTGGGTAAGTTTATGGGTAAAGTTAGGGACAGGTGTGGTGTTGTGGGTAAGTTTATGGGTAAAGGTAGGGACAGGTGTGGTGGTGTGGGTAAGTTTATGGGTAAAGGTAGGGACAGGTGTGGTGTTGTGGGTAAGTTTATGGGTAAAGGTAGGGACAGGTGTGGTGGTGTGGGTAAGTTTAAGGGTAAAGTTAGGGACAGGTGTGGTGGTGTGGGTAAGTTTAAGGGTAAAGTTAGGGACAGATGTGGTGGTGTGGGTAAGTTTAAGGGTAAAGTTAGGGACAGGGGTGGTGGTGTGGGTAAGTTTATGGGTAAAGGTAGGGACAGGGGTGGTGGTGTGGGTAAGTTTATGGGTAAAGGTAGGGACAGGTGTGGTGTTGTGGGTAAGTTTATGGGTAAAGTTAGGGACAGGGGTGGTGGTGTGGATAAGTTTAAGGGTAAAGTTAGGGACAGGGGTGGTGGTGTGGATAAGTTTAAGGGTAAAGTTAGGGACAGGGGTGGTGGTGTGGATAAGTTTAAGGGCAAAGTTAGGGACAGGTGTGGTGTTGTGGGTAAGTTTATGGGTAAAGTTAGGGACAGGTGTGGTGTTGTGGGTAAGTTTATGGGTAAAGTTAGGGACAGGTGTGGTGGTGTGGATAAGTTTATGGGTAAAGGGAGGGACAGGTGTGGTGTTGTGGGTAAGTTTATGGGTAAAGTTAGGGATGGGTGTGGTGGTGTGGATAAGTTTAAGGGTAAAGTTAGGGACAGGTGTGGTGGTGTGGGTAAGTTTATGGGTAAAGTTAGGGACAGGTGTGGTGGTGTGGGTAAGTTTATGGGTAAAGTTAGGGATGGGTGTGGTGGTGTGGGTAAGTTTATGGGTAAAGGGAGGGACAGGTGTGGTGTTGTGGGTAAGTTTATGGGTAAAGTTAGGGATGGGTGTGGTGGTGTGGATAAGTTTAAGGGTAAAGTTAGGGACAGGTGTGGTGGTGTGGGTAAGTTTAAGGGTAAAGTTAGGGACAGGGGTGGTGGTGTGGATAAGTTTAAGGGTAAAGTTAGGGACAGGTGTGGTGTTGTGGGTAAGTTTATGGGTAAAGTTAGGGACAGGTGTGGTGGTGTGGGTAAGTTTATGGGTAAAGTTAGGGACAGGGGTGGTGGTGTGGATAAGTTTAAGGGTAAAGTTAGGGACAGGTGTGGTGTTGTGGGTAAGTTTATGGGTAAAGTTAGGGACAGGTGTGGTGTTGTGGGTAAGTTTATGGGTAAAGGTAGGGACAGGTGTGGTGTTGTGGGTAAGTTTATGGGTAAAGGTAGGGACAGGTGTGGTGTTGTGGGTAAGTTTATGGGTAAAGTTAGGGACAGGTGTGGTGGTGTGGATAAGTTTATGGGTAAAGGGAGGGACAGGTGTGGTGTTGTGGGTAAGTTTATGGGTAAAGTTAGGGATGGGTGTGGTGGTGTGGATAAGTTTAAGGGTAAAGTTAGGGACAGGTGTGGTGGTGTGGGTAAGTTTATGGGTAAAGTTAGGGACAGGTGTGGTGGTGTGGATAAGTTTATGGGTAAAGGGAGGGACAGGTGTGGTGTTGTGGGTAAGTTTATGGGTAAAGTTAGGGATGGGTGTGGTGGTGTGGATAAGTTTAAGGGTAAAGTTAGGGACAGGTGTGGTGGTGTGGGTAAGTTTAAGGGTAAAGTTAGGGACAGGGGTGGTGGTGTGGGTAAGTTTAAGGGTAAAGTTAGGGACAGGGGTGGGTAAGGTTAATGGTAAAGTTAGGTGTAAGGGAAGGGTCAACAGTGTAATTATAAATGTAATTAATTACAGATGTACAGATTTTTTTTAAATGTAATTGCAATGTAAAAACATGTATGTACACAATAAGTGCATTGTATCAAATTATTAATTTAAATGTTACTACATAGTAGTTAAGGCCACCTATATAAAGTGGGTCCACTATTCCTTTAAATGTTGGTATGTAGCTCTGCTTATTGAGAAGTCAGTTTAACGATTATGGCCTGGTAGGCAATAAAAACGGGAAAAAATCCCGCAGACTGAAGAAAACACAGAAGAAAGGACCCAGTCATATCTACGAACCAGAATATCACAGAGACTAGCTAGAAACCACCCAGCAACCTAGCAAATGCATAGCAACCTGATAAAAACCACTCTGAACACCATAGCAACACTCTAACAACCACTGAGAACATCTTAGCAACTGCATGCCCTGACAAACACCCTCAACACAGACGAACACTACTTCAGACAATATCAAAATCTAGTTCTGTACTTCTTGTACCGCAGTTATAAATCAAAGACCTTTTGTTTGGACTGAGTATGTTTAATCGTGACAGTGGCACCGCACCCCTACAACCCAGGAGACAGATGGCTTCCAGGTGAAGAGGCCCGGCGATGTGAACGTGCGCTGTACACTCCTGCTCATGCTGGATTACCAGGTGCGTGCAGGAATGCTGGATTATTACTAGAGAGTGTGTATGCCAGTGTAGCATGTGTGTAGTTGGTTTTATGTGTATGACATCAAATTCTTTAAATAATAACTATGTGAAAAATCTACACTGGGGTCTAAAAGTCAAGAAAATCTGGGATTCAAAATCTAATTTAAACCTTGGAATAGTTTAAAATAAAGATTTTTTTGTATATATATATATATGCTGGGCAATCGATTAATCGTGTTTAATCACATCCAAAATAAAAGTTTGTGTTTACATAATATATGTGTGTACTGTGTATAATAAGGATAAATACACACTCATGCATGTATATATTTAAGAAAAAGTGTTATATTTATATATGATACATTATATAAATATATATATACATTCACATTTTTCTTAAATATATACATGCATGAGTGTGTAGAAAAGGAACAGTTTTTAAAAGTTGTTTTTTTTAAAGCCTAATAAATGTTGAAATTGGGAGCTTTCAGTTATACTGTATCATTAATGTTTCATAGAGATATTAGTGTAAGTGATACTGGCCTTCATTCATAAAAACATACCATTACAACACATATTTAAAATATGCTGTCTTTAAATTGTTTCTACATTAATTTGGAGAGTAACTGAAATTATTACAATATCAAAATATTAAAAACGTAAAATATTAAAAACTTGCGATTAATCGCGATTAATTACAGAAAAACTGTGATGAATTAGTTAATTTTTTTAATCGATTCCCAGCACTAATATATATACATATATATACATGCATGTGTGTGTATTTATATATACATAATAATTATACACAGTACACACATATATTATGTAAACACAAACTTTTATTTTGGATGTGATTAATCGCGATTAATCATTTGCCCATAACAAGTTTTTTTAAAGAAATAAAAGTTACTGTAGCAATTACTTTACAAAATGTGTAGCACCAAATAAATGTAGTGAGAAGACACCAATTAGAAATGAATCTGCATAATGATAGCTTTAGCTTAGGTGTCTTTTCCATCTTGAAAAGCACTGTTGTTAACAGTCGAGCCATTAATCTCTAAAAGTTTGATTGCCCTTCTCTGTTAACCAAAGTAGCCATACAGTTACTAGTGAGTAAACGGCTCTTTTAATTACAGCAGTTTTCACATTGCTAACTACATCCTGAGAGGAAGAAGCTCAGTCTGTCTGAAAACTAAAGCTATGTTTTTAAACAATGGAGTTTAAAAGTGTGAAAAAGAGACAATGGAATAGATTTGCAAATGGGTCGTTGACATGAAATTTCCATCTGAACCGCATGTATAACCACCTAAAACTAGTTTACATTTTTTTTCTTACATTTTTTTGTGAGATTATAACAAGTGAAAATAAATTAAATGGCATATTTGTATTTTTAAAAAAGATTTTGTCACAGCACAGAAGCATTTAAATGAACTAGTGAAGGCATTTTAAAAGAAATTGTGACCGTTTACAGCAGCCAAGATGTACACTTTATCTACTGTATATACACTTCTTCTCAAAAATGTTTATGAAAGAAGTCTCTTATGTTCACCAAGGCTGCATTTATTTGATCAAAATATGTAAAGAAATTAAAAATAATTTATTACTGAATAATTAAAAATTGAATTTATGTAAAATGTACTGTATTTCTTTAATGGCAAAGCTGTATTTTCAGCATCATTACTCCAGTTTTCAGTGTCACATGATCCTTCAGAAATCATTCTAATATGATGATTTGTTGCATTTTTGTTATTATCCATGTTCAAAAAGCATTTCTTGTTATTATCAACATTAAAAACTGTGATTCTTTGATGAATAGAAAGCATTCATTTGAAATAGAACTCTTTTATAACATGATAAATGACTTTACTGCCACTTATGATTCATTTAATGCATCCTTTCTGAATAAAATACGAATTTCTTTAAAAGTCTTCCAGATTTTTGAGCAGTAGTATACATTTGAAGCTAAAACCTTGCTGTTAAATAAAGTTCATGGACATGTTGTGTCATCTACTCAAGTGTACTGGATTTAAATCGTAGTAGGGATAATGTGGTAATTATGTAGATATTTCATAACGGTATATTTCTGAATGTGTTTGTTTCATTTCTTTTATCCGTTGTGCATTTCAGCCTCCTCAGTTTAAGTTGGATCCTCGCCTCGCACGTCTCCTTGGCATCCACACTCAAACCCGCTCCTGCATCATCCAGGCATTATGGCAGTACGTCAAGACCAACAAGCTGCAGGATTCTCATGAAAAGGAGTACATCAACTGTGATAAATATTTCCAGCAGGCACTGACACTTTTGTCATATAAAATACTCACTTCATTTTGCTGTTAACATTTTGCCTGATAAGCATACCTGATTTTATTCCTTCCAGATCTTCGACTGTCCTCGTCTGAAGTTCAGTGAGATCCCTCAGCGACTGACCAACCTGCTGCTGCCGCCTGACCCTATCGTGATCAATCATGTTATCAGGTAATTAGTCAGAAATATATTTCTGTATTCAAACAATAGCAGTTGTAAGGCCTGTGACCGAATGTACCTTTTAGAGGGGCTGTTTTCTGATAGAATTTAAAACAAATTCTGTTGTTCCAAATCTGTGTACTGTTATTTTTATGGGATACTGTACAAAAAAACAACAAAAACATTATTTTAAGGGTGCGTTCACACTTGTAGTTCGCTTTGTTTGGTTCGTTTGGTCCATATAGACAAAAACATATAGTCCTGGTATTAGCATTTTTAACCTAAAGTTATCGTACCAAAGGCATAGGGATACGGTCACAACCTGATTGGTCGGCTTTTATGACGTATATTTCGCGACCGAACATTCGAAACAATGCTGTGTGCTGGATTAAACGCCATCATTTAATGCGTGTACATATGGTTTTATTTTTACCAGCTGAGAACTCACGAAGAGCTCATCAAATGTTCAACACATTCAGAACAGCAGCAGGATTTCCTCCGGTGTGCAGAAACGCAGATCTGCATATATTGATGAGGAACTTTACCTCCTCGCTGCTCCACGTTTGCCCTCTACTCATTTTGGATACACTGATCTTTCCGCGTTGTCAAATCAGCTGACTTGTAGCGTCGCATCTTGTGAGTTGTGACATCACGTCCTGTTTTTGGTTCGTTTACATGTCTTTGGTCCGTGTTGCGTTCATATATCAATCGAACCGCACCAGAGTTGGTTTGGAAGCGGACCGAGACACATCTCTTTAGCGGTCTCTGTCCGCTTGTTTGGTGCGCACCAGGGTTCGGATGGCAGCGTTCACATATGTTCAAATGAACCACACTAACCCAGCAATCGCACCACGGTTCGTTTTAACCCAACCAAACATGACAAAAGTGTGAACGCACCCTTAAATATACTTTGAATAGATTTTTTCCCCTTACAACAGAAGTTCTTTGTGTGACGCTCCAAAAAGGACAAAAAGCATAATGAGGTGTCATGTATTATTGTGTTACACTTGAAAAAATAACAGCATACAGCTTTAAAATGGCATAAGGGTGAGTAACTAATGACAGAATATTGATTTTAAGGTAAACTGTTTCTTTTAAATTCTGACTTATTTACACTGTTAAAGAGATGATTCTCATGATAAACATGGCCAAAACGAATGAGTTGGACATATGACGGAATATTTCTGTGCCAAATACAAGTTTGGGAAAGTTTTTTTTCCCCGAGTTTGGCCCTGTATGCCTCATAAAGGGCGGAATTCCTTGTATGGGCACTTCTCCCGGATGAGCTCGCGCACACACACATCAACCGGAGTGAGAGCAAGAGCTCGCACAACAATGAGCTTCGTTCGGTTACGGGAGCCGTCGGCCACGCTGCCATTTTGTTTTTAGACCACGAAATCAACAATGTCACTAAAGAAGTGTGTTTCTGCTCTGAGGGAAAGATCACCTTGTTCAGCTTCACAAATAACCCAGTGTTAAACAGTGGATGCAGTTTGTGTTTCCGGAGTTCTGCAAGTGTGTGTGTTTGTTCCCGGTCATGAGTGGAAACCGCAGGCGGTGTGTGAAACTGCATCAAAAGTGTGTGTTTTGTTGGCAATCGGCGCTTAAGTGGATATTGTGTGAACAACACGAATGTATAGTGAAGCGAAAGTTATCCAGGGATAATGCCATGATGTAGTGTGTCTGTGTGTGTGTGCGCCCTCACACGCTCATGCCTCTTTAGCTCCGCCCACTGCACGCCTTCACAATGTTTTCTTAAACAATCTGTCTTTTATAAATATGATAAAACTAAAGACTCTTCGGAGATATGGAGGATGCAATGCTACTCTATAGGTACTCAAAATTAACATGAGAAACTGTGTGTGTTATATACCCTTTATATGCCTTTTGGTTTTAATTTTATCAGTGTGGATCCAAATGACCAGAAGAAGACAGCCTGCTATGACATTGATGTTGAAGTTGATGATCCTCTTAAGAGTCAGATGAATGGATTCCTGCTGTCCACAGCGAATCAACAAGAGATTGCATCCCTAGACAACAAGGTCCGAAGGAGCTCTATAATTCATTATTTGAATATCCTCATTATGTGGCTTTATTTGAACGTTTCTGCATTACATTATGTACATTCATAGCTAAAATTTGCATCATCACCTTTTCTCCTTTAGATCCATGAAACTATCGAGTCCATCAACCAACTTAAGATCCAAAGAGATTTCATGCTCAGCTTCTCCAGAGACCCCAAGGGCTACATCCAGGACTGGATCTGCTCCCAGAACCGGGATCTTAAGGTGAATGTAAACCATGTGTACTGCTCTTAATCATAGTCATGTACTGTATTATTATATCAAATATCAAAACATTATGCACCATTTATGTATGTCCAAATGAAGTTTAACATTGAGCATTTTTTTTTAAACAATGTCTCTACCTAGTGGTGGAAAGGATGTAACTGCTGTCTTTTTTGACTGAACTGGACTGTATTTTTTTGTCGCAGCTGATGACAGATACAGTTGGAAATCCAGAGGAAGAGAGGAGAGCCGAGTTTTATAACCAGCCCTGGTCTCAGGAAGCTGTCAGTCGCTACTTCTATTGCAAGGTGAGGGGAACATGACAACGAATCATGTCAGATACAAAAGTTTGGGTTCAGTACGATTTGCTTTTAAGAAAGTAATACTTTTATTCAGTAAGAATGCATTAAATTGCTAATTTATTTCAAATAAATGCTTTTCTTTTTATACTTATCAAAGAAGCCTGAAAAATGTATACCAGTTTCCACAAAAATATTAAGCAGCACAACTGTTTTCAACATTGATAATAGTAAGAAATGTTTCTTGAGCAGCAAATCATCTTATTAGAATGATTTCTGAAGGATCATGTGACACTGAAGACTTGTTTCCACCATTGATTAAAAAAAGTAATTGCAACTTTTTTTTCTCAGAATTGCGTGATATACTAGCCTGGTCTTACCAGACTCTCGTGCATTTCATTTGTACATAGAGTCTGGCCACTCTCCATTGACAAGCGTTTACTTCCTTGAAGGCGGGTTCTCTGTTGAAGTTATAAACTATTGGATCTGCCAAGAGTCACTCTGGATCTGCCATAACCAATCGCTAACGTTTGGTTGTGACGTATGTCGCGCGCCGTTCGCCTTTGATTCTCACATTAACTGTGCACACCACCTATCAGTGATAAAACCTCGTGCATTCGGATTGTGATTTTTTCAGGGTGGAGAGGAGAGTTTTGTGATCGGAACGCGCTGCTCTCGTGGTGCATATCTCGTGCAATCATAACATGATTGTATATGCTGTAAATAAAATGTCATATGCTTGGTATGATGAGAATAAATGCTGCCATAAATAACAGCCCAATTCAAATGTTTACGTGCTTTTATTTTTTGAGCAGTGATGAAATATTTTGCTCTTGTAAACACTTGCCAGCATTTAAAGAAATTAAAGTCTAGAAATGCTTCCAAATTACAGCGCACGCAGCCGTACGGTGCTCTGCAGGGGTCAAAACAGGATATAAACAGTGAATTTTGAAGTGATATATTCTTGAAAACTCAGAGATGTGGATTCGGAGAGCAATTACATTACCACACGACCTTGGTGTTTGTTAAAAGCAGTCGGTAATTCAGTCTGGGGTTTTTTCGTGGGTGGTGGGAGACGGACGGCTTCAGCCAACTCTAACGGAGCGAGCTGAAAAAGACTTTTCCCGGACCACAACATCATGGCCACCAACAAAACTCAGCAGTGATTGTTCTTGCTCCGTGTAACGCGGTTCGTTTGTTCAGGGAAGAAGGAGGCGGGAACCGGTGAACGTCTAACAACTTTTAATCATATAATAAACACAAAATGAAAGTAAAACTCTGTCCTCACGGACGACTGCGGCGCACACACATAACAAAACGTAAACAAAACACAACTTAAAATCCAGGCCTGGTCCTCTCTCGTCCTTCACCGGTGTCGCTCGTCCTCATATGCCTCCGTGCTCCCTCATGAGAGGACTCGAGACCGTTGTGTGTCACATTCTCAATCACACACCGATCTCGCTCGCTCGTCCACCTCGCCACACTCCAGCTTTAACTTCTGGACAATCGTCAGCAGTGCCAGTGCCACACACTCGCATCTTTCACCTCCGCCATTACTGAACTACAACTCAAACTAGCGCACGACATCAATGTCATCGCTCTCAGCCACTCCCTCTGTTCGCTGATTCGACCGGTAAAAAATTGTTCAGGAGAAAACCTAAGCATATAAAGCAGTCCCAGACAGAGTACTGAAGGAAAATGAAAATTGAGCGGAAGTACGTTGGAGGGCGGAGCCAGGCTAGTGATATACAGTCAAACCAAAAAAATTGACTAGTGTGTGCAGGACACTATAGTTCATTTATGTAAGTGAGGGTAGCAAAATAAAGTAAACTGTGACATATTATATCTAAAAATTCTTCATACAGTGAGTACCAGTAAAAACGATTCCGACACTTTGACCTGAGCATATTTTGCTGAAGTGTTTTTTCTTTAATTGCTAATCAAGTCAAGTCAACTTTATTTATATAGCGCTTGTACAATGCAGATTGTTTCAAAGCAGCTTCACTGTGTTGAACAGGAAAATAATGCAGCAGAATTTTATTCGGCCGTACAGCCGCTCCAGAGAAAACGATGATGTCATCAGATCATTTCCATAATCATACAGTGACAGTGTGGGCAGATCAGTAATTTAGTTTATATGGTTAATTTAGTTTACTAATTAGATTTATTTGAATGTTTGGTTGAAAATTTAGTGTCCCCAACTGAGCAAGCCAAGCCAAAGGCGACAGTGGCAAGGAAACCAAAACCCCATCAGGAGACCTAATGGAGAAAAATAAACCTTGGGGGAAACCAGGCTCAGTCGGGGTGCCAGTTCTCCTCTGGCCAATTAACAAACAGCGTATGATTATCATTCTGGCAACTTTACAGGTCAGGGGTCATATTAGGGGTCATACTAATGTGACCTTTGACACCACAGACTGAACTAAATGAAGCATTGCTTGGTCATTGGTTGATCTAAATTGGTATTATCTAATTGTGTAGTTAAATCTAACAGCTGATTGGATGATTGTAATCCATTACATCCCTTTCTATCAAAGTTATCTGACATTATCAAGTTGAATTTGTTCTGACAGTTTAACTCTGAGTTCTTGTCATATTTTATTACATATTTTCTAAACTATAGCGAATAAACTGTGATAATGTGAGAAAATGTTGAAGGTATCTGAATAAATTTAGTTTTGACTGTGCACTCACAATTCTAACGTTTTCTTTCTCAGAACTGTGTGATATAAAGTCCAATTCTGAGGGGAAAAAATGCTTATTTTCCCTCAGAATTGGACTTTAGAACTCGCAATTGCGACTTTATACCTTATGATTCTGAGAAAAGTCACAATTGTGAGATGTAAACTCGCAATTGTGAGGAAAAAAAAAGTTTAAAAAATGTTGAGATTTAGGGTGCTTTCATACTAGCACTTTTGGTGCACACCCGGGTTCGATTGACGCCAGAGTTTGGTTCGTTTGGATGATGTGAACGCTGTCTTCCGAACTCGGGTGAGCACCTGCGAACCGTACCAGAGTCCGCTTAAAAAGGTGGTCTGGGGTTCGGTTCATGTGAACTCCGGTGCGGTTCGCTGCTGATGTGAACACAATCAAAGTACTAAATCGTGGAAGTGAACCGCTATTAATGACGTATGATTTGATAAAAATGTGTGTTTGTGTGCGTTTCACTCATTTTCTTGGCGAGCGTGACTGATATACTGCAAGCCGAGAGCTGTAGATCTCATTTCTGCTCGTCTTCAGCGTTCTTTAGAGCATTTGCAGTACATTCGCTGCAGATAGACGCAAGTGCCATTACGTACTGAAGCTTTGGAAACAAATACAACGGTTCAAAAACAAAAATATAAAAGTGAGGTGAGCAACGCTATGCATTTTTCCACCTTCTCGTCCAGGCAATCGAACCAAGTGTGAAAGCACCCTAAAAAAAATCACAATTACCTTTTAAATGTTTTACTCCGTGGCTGAAACAAGCTTCCATAGAAGACTGGAGTAATGATGTTAATGTTAAATGTTATTTTAAATGCGCTTTTTAACGGTAGTGTGTGTATCAGAAGTGATCATTTCACTTGCTCTTTCATTTACAAATGTATGTTTTTTTTCTATTATGTAGATTCAACAACGAAGACAGGAGCTAGAACAAGCTTTAGCAATGCGGACCACTTAAAACTCAACCAGTCTGTTTCTCCTGTGGCTTGGCCTCTTTTATTCTGGCGGTCTCCACACAGGCGGTTTTCAGTGGACGTGAAAGTATTAGACCCCTTCTCAGTATTGAGGTTTGGACTGATTTTAATCAATGAGGCTGTCATGAGGATCAATGAAAAGTAGGGATGCACCGATACCAAGCTCATGTACTTGAACTCGTACTAGTAAAGATGTCTTTGGGTATTTTTACTAGTACGAGTTCAAGCACCTCACGTGACATAACTGACAGATTTGTCTGTGCATGAAGACACCGGCGACAGCAGCAGACACAATGTCAGCCTCAGGGGTGTGGAAATACTTCAATTTGATGACAACAACCCACACATTGCTAACTGCATGCTTTTTTATCAAAATTATTTTATTATTACAATGGTAATTATGCCCTTTGAAGGTTATTGGACACTGCAATTTGTGCTTTAAGTTTGTGATAAGCACATAAAAATAATACTTTTTAATAATAAAGCTGTCCTACATTCATTAGTCTCACTGTGTTGTGCTTTGAAAACTGCCATATCACAACTTAATAAAGAAATGAATAAAGGTATCAGTATCGGCGAGTACCAGAAAAAAAAAATATCGGTACATAAAAAATGGTATCGGTGCATCCGTAATGAAAAGTGTAATTGTACTCTTATTTGATGTATGTTTAATGTACAGCTGAATGTATATAATCTCACAGGACAATGAATTTAAGAATGTGGCTCGAGAACGACACTCTCACACTGATTACACACACACACACACACAGCAGCTAATTGTGTTTTTTGATGCACATGAAGTGCAGATATGCTACTGTGTGACTTCTTGGAAAGGTAAAAATACAATGAATGAAACTTTATGATGCCTGGGAAACTTTTTTTAACCATTAATGACATGCTAAATGTTAATATGTAAGTATAGATATTGAATTTGTCATGTTTTTTCTACCCGTTTGAATATGACGTCACATATTGCTTGCAGCTTTCTTCTGTTTTTTGTTTTTTTTCTCCCTGTCTTTAAATTTGCACTGTGCAAAAAGAGATCATGAAGAAATCCACTGGATTAAAATAAGCCAGCTAACTTTATTTGCAATAACTGACATTTGTTGTCATAATTTTGATACGTTCTATATGTGGAAATTAACATTCATGCCAAATCATTCTGATTTGTGAACACTTAACAATACAGATTTTTGTGTATTGTTTAAGACTCAAAATGATTGCTGGTGGTTGAAAAGTCTTCATTTTCAGAGGCTTTAAAGGCCAATAAAACAGAATGTGTTCTAAATGTAGTGTGTGTTGGAAAAGTACAA
Organism: Romanogobio albipinnatus; assembly: GCA_023566225.1. Taxonomy (NCBI): domain Eukaryota; kingdom Metazoa; phylum Chordata; class Actinopteri; order Cypriniformes; family Gobionidae; genus Romanogobio; species Romanogobio albipinnatus. The sequence goes on from CM042244.1 coordinate 4,884,333, forward strand.
TAATGCATGTTGCATGTGAATATTTTTGTTTTAGGGTTTTCATTTTTAGCATGATTCAGATATGGTTTTGATCTTTGTTGCCTTATTAAATCACTGAGATGCACAGGAAGCATTAACCAAAGGTTAAGTACAGTTACATCATCTTTGTGAATGCCAATAAATGACTTGATTTTACTGAATATTCCATCACATAAGTGTGATGGCATTTGTATTCCTGTGGCCTGAGGTGTGCTTGATGCACAACCCTTACGAAAATTAAATGTTTTACTACAAATAAAACCAAAAAAAACATGGTTATTGTAGTTAAACCATGGCAACCACAAATTAACCATGGTTTTGCTACTCTAACCATGGTATTTGTGGTAAAACTGTGGTTATGTAAATGGTCATCAATTAGCCAAAAAAACATGGTTACTACATTTTTACTATAATAAAACCATGGTTAATTTTCGTAAGGGAAGTGTAACATGAGAACTAAATCTGGTATACATGAATGTTCATATTCAGAGGCATTGACCCTTTACCTTTTTACAAGACATTCTTACTGTGTTATGTATTTTATTTAAATAAAGGTGCAGTGTGTCTGTAAAGGACATTTTGAACGAGATTAATACAATAAACAAAATCATGATCATTATTTTCCATGAGTCTTTCTTTTAGTTAAATAGTTTTTTAATGTAACAAGTAAATGGGTCAATGACATGTATTTTGTGTCCGAATTCATTATTTTCCTAAAAAAATGTTTTAATAAATACATGTCACACATCAAACTGATCTACAATATTTCCTTTATAATATATTCTTTTAATTTTTTTTTAATTCAATTTGACTTTTTTGCATTGTGGGGTTTCAAAGACCTAAAATGTCAGGTGGTGTGACCAGCAAATTTACATTTAAAAGTATCAATTCCCACTGCAATTGCAAAATGAAGTAAGAAATATAAATCATCAGGGTTCCCGTGGGGTCTTAAAAAGTCTTAAAATGTCTAAAATTTTATTTTTTAAATTTAAGGCCTTAAAACGTCTTAAAAACGGCCAGATTTTCACCCGAGGTCTTAAATTTAATTTAGTTAGGTCTTAAAAAAAAGTGTTATCCTCGTTCATTTCCAGAAATGCTGGCCGCAGAAAGTTATTAACGTTACACTGTAGCAAAAAAGTATCGAATCGCGAAAGCGGAGCTCAAAACGGAGCTCTAGAGTCTTTGCTGCGCCGCCCTCAGCACATTTGTTCGGTGTGTTGTAGTTCTTTCTGGGGGTGTTGGTACACGTACTCGGTGATAAAACTACAAATCTCATGATAAATGCAATTACCTGCCCGCAAAATACGTCTACATTTAATAACATTGTATTTTTCTGGACAGAATGAGGCAGACATGCATTGTTTTATATTATTCTAAACAGTGATAAAGTCTGGACTCAATCAGCACTGCATACCTTATTATTATGACAACAGTGAAGGCTTTTAGCCTATTTTCATTTTGGGCCTAAGGTTTTGGGCATTTGGCTCGTTGTTGGCTGTGGAGGGTTACTAACGTCATTGCTTTATTGCTTTTTTTATTATTTCTTTGATTTAAATAATTTTGGTAATGCGTCGTATAGGTCTTAAATTTCAATCTTTATGGTCTTAAAATGTCTTAAAAAGGTCTTAAATTTGACTTTCTGAAACCTGCAAGAACCCTGATAAATGTAAACCATTATATAATGTATACAAATAAAAAAAAAACATAATTATGGAAAATTGTGTTCTGAACACATCAAATTATATTTGAATAAATGTAGTTGAATAGTTGGTCACAGATGAGGCCTAGTAATGGAGGATTGGGAAAATATGAGAGCGAGTAAATACTGAATTATCTAAGGAAGAAAATGAGCTATAGATCATGAGCCATAACCTTGTAATCGTCAATTCTGTATGATTGCTAGTTAATCCATTCCAAACCGGAAAATGAAAAGATCAAAACGTACACGGACCCATATTTTTTTTTTTATTGCAAGACAAAATTTGACAAAAAACAAAAATTACAAAGACAATATAACATAAAAGTAACAAACACTAGGGGGAAGGTTTAAACAAGACCTACAAAAAGACATTGAAAAGTTTGCAAACTTTTAACATTTTAACTGCTTTTTGCTTGATAGAAAATTGGATTGATTCAATATAATGCTCCATTTCTTTCTTGAATGATGTAAAACAGGGTTTTTTACATGAAAATGTACATTTATGAACATGGAATTTAGCCATTAAAAGAATAAAATGTATTATATAGACCTGAGTGCGCTTGTCTTTATAGTTCTCCGAAAGCCCAAATAATAAATGTCTCCAGAATAACACAAATCTGTTATCAATGTTCTTTGTGATAAAATCACAAACATTTTGCCAAAACTGTCTTACATATGGGCAGTGCCAAAATAAATGAACCGCAGTTTCAGGGCTACTGTCACAAAAAGTGCAGTTAAAATCAATATCACCTTTACATTTGACAAAGTAATGTTTTAAATCCTATGTATAATTTTAAATGATACCTCTTTGACTTTGTTTGTAATTAAATATTGATAAGCCAGACCTTTTTCCATACAATAGAGTCTATAAAGCGATTCCAATGTGAGGAAATATAAGGCAAAGACACAATGTTTCTTTGAAATAACTCTCTTGTGGATCTGTTTTGTGAGTTAAAGGAAAAACAAATATTACCTACATAAGAAATCACTATAGTAGGTGGGGACCATTGTTGACTGTTAAGTCTTTCTTTATATCTAACATACATATTTTAGGGGATATAGCACCAAAAACTTTTGCATAGTCCCCTGGTGTTACAGGAATCTTATAATGTGCCAAAAACTCATTGTAAGTGAAGAGAAAGCCATTTGAATTAAATAACTGATCCACCAATATAATGCCATTATCAAACCAATGTTCAAAAATAATGATTTGCGTTTATATAATATATCCCTATTGTTCCATATATAATACTTCTGTGGTGAAAAATTGTGTTTGTAGATCAAGGACCATGATAAAAAGGCCTGACGATGAAATTCAGATAGTAGGCACGGACCCATATCCTCCTGGGACCCAAGAATAGACTTTTGTCCAGATTTTAGTGAATTTCTCTGACATCATACATGTCACATGTCACATCCGGGGATTTGCAGGGATACCAAATGTTTGGAGGTTTCTTCTTGGTCTTTAAAAACAGCTGACATTAATGTTTAGCACTCTTATGGAAATGTGATCATATTTTTTAATTATAATTTAAATCTGATTAATTTTCAAATTGTTTGTTATAAATCAACATCTCAGGAAAATGTTATCAAAATATGACTTTCTGTTACAAAACAGGGCATTGATTTCATAAATGACCACTGTAGTGGACACCAGGAGTTTAATCATGTTTATCAGGCATTTTGGAGACATAACAAGTGAACAGGGAAAGAAATTACATATCAATATTCCTATGAAATATTAGATATTATTATGAAAATGTTGCCAATTTTTCCTCCCATTATTACGCTTATTTTTTCATTACATGTTGCACCAAGAACACATTAATATGCAAATTAGATGCAGTGAATAGATACATTGTATTGAATGGGAAAATCCAAGTATTGTCATTTTACCCACACATTTAATAAAGTATGAATGCATTTCATTATATCCATAGTTCAGAATCATCTTTAAATAAAGTTTGTTTAAAAAAAACCCTGAAACCTAAAAATTGATTGGTGAATTAAAAATAAATCCCATTGTTTTTGCCTATACATGCAATTTCATGTCATTTAATTTTTTTTAACAACTGAGTCCTGCTGTCGACTAGCACTACAGAGGACAAATTAATAAAATATAATTTTTCAAAAATCTTTTTTTTCTCATTTGTTTCTTATGCTCTAAACAATGTAATGACATAAAAAAAACTAAATTAAAAAAACTTTTTTTGGGTCGTTTTGTGTGACGCAAACTGATACCAGAGAGCGGCTTTGCTGGTATGCAAATAAGTGGGCGGGGAGTTATTATGTATCGGCATCTGATTGGCTGCCGTGCCGGTATTGGTGACACGCGCCTCACACCGCTTGTAGCGCGAGCATGAGACCGCTTCTCCGGTGCTAGTAGCGCTTCGTCAGGAGGAGGTCTAGGTAAGATAACGGCCTAATTCAACAAAAGTTCGTTATTTATTAGTGATAGTTGTCTATATATGTGACGATCGATGTCTATGACAAAAAAAAACATACCTCATTTACTAATTTTGTTATGTTCCCCGGGCGTTTGTTCTTTCGGATTAACAGGCTAGTTTTACCGGCTGTTAGCTCGCCGGCTAGCTCGTGGGGACAAGAGACTCGCGTGCGCCCCTCAGCTAGTTTAACACTGTTTATCGGTTAATACCTCTTTTACTAATGTAACCATATTTTTTGCGGTTGTTTTGTGTATAGGGAGGAAGATTTACTAGTGAGCTGGGACACACCGGTATGGCTAGAATTAGCATGCTAGGTGAAGTGGCTCATTGGTCGGGCCTTTAGAGTTACCGACACTTTATCTCTCTCTTGAGAGCAGCATCGCTGGTGTTTCGCGATATCATCGGTCATTTGTGCTTTCGGGACGCATCATGATATGATTCGTGTGATCTGCTCTTTTCTGTGCCAGTATCGCTTTATCATCGCCGTTATTCGCCTAGACTGCGTCAGGGAAAAGTACTGGCCGACTGTAACGTTACTCCACGTGAGCCGGGCCGAAGCACTGCCCTCTGGTGCCAGAAGCGTGATTTATTTTAAAACAAGACCTTAAAACAACCCTACGCGCCAGTGACGAATCTATTAAACCGGAAGTACGTTTGAGAACAATGTGTACCTTGTAATTTTTTACTATACTCCTATGAGAGCATCTTCACCTTCAACTAATCTTTTTGTATCTCTCCCTCAGATTTTCAGGAGTGCTCTGTTCCTGGGATCCGCAGCTAAAATGCCATCCGATTTAGCAAAAAAGAAGGCGGCAAAGAAAAAAGAAGCAGCCAAAGCTCGCCAGCGTACAAAGAAACCTGAAGATGGAGTGAATGGTGATGAAGATAAGCCTGAGAACCAGCAGAATGGAGCCGCTGAGTTCAATGGTAAGAGCAACCAATGAAAGATGGTTGTAAGACCTGTTCACACTGAGATGAGTACCTGGGGTCGGATTCACCAAACATCTTAAAGGGATAGTTCACCTTAAAAAAGAAAATGCTCATTTACTCACCCTCAAGTTGTTCCAAACCTGTATGAGTTTCTTTGTTCTGCTAAACACAATAGATGATATTTAGAAGAACGTTTGTAACCAAGCAGATAGAGCAACCATTAGTAGGGAAAACTACTATGGTAGTCAATGGTTGCTCTATCTGCTTGGTTACAAACGTTCTTCTAAATATCATCTATTGTGTTTAGCAGAACAAAGAAACTCATACAGGTTTGGAACAACTTGAGGGTGAGTAAATGATGACAGCATTTTCTTTTTTGGCTGAACTATCCCTTTAAGGCTAAAAGTAGCTTTTAACTTTCCAATTTAGGAGAAACTCGGGCCTAATTTTAGGACTCCTACATTTTTTTTGCTCTAAGAGTATTTCACAAAGCATTTTAGCACTAAAACTAGCTCCTAAATCCATCACTAAATCCATCACTAAGACCAAATCACTAAACAATCCTACTGTCTGTTGCTGCAATCCGCCCAAAGACACTACACAACATTGAGGCAATAGTGATGATGAATGTATCTTTAATAAAAAAATATCTAAGCTTACCCGTGGCAGTTGTTTTTACGAGTTCACTCTTCCAAATGATCGATTAGAGTAAAAATATAAGCATTAGGTAGGGCTGGGTAAAAAATATTGATTTCTCCATTTTAATTGATTCTCACTTTTACAAAACAATATCGATTCTAAAATCCGATGAATCGATTAGTCTATTTATTTACTTTGGGCGAAATTAAAAATAAATAAATAGCGTTTTGGCGCTGTGGCGGGAGATCGTTCTGCCTCAGCTCAAGAGAAGCAGCAGCGCGGAGCAAACATGAACTGATCTTCTCTTCTGCCTTAATACCAGTAACAGCGAGAAATAAACACGAATGAGCTTCTGAAAGTGTGTTAAGATACAGGACAACTTACCGAAATCCGTATCATGTCACAGAATCGCTCAATCAGTGTTTCAACCGCAGAAAGATGTAAGAAAAACTGCTTACAAGGAAACATGTCACGTAAAACATAAGTTACCTCAGAAAAACCATATCCAGGGTCCATAAACCCGTTAATCAGCTAGAAAAATTCACTCGAGAGGAGCGTTTTACTAATTATATGCACCACATTACATAGGATATTCATTGTCAATGTTCTTCAATATTTAATAAATCTGGCAAGTTATGACAGCCACCCTTTAAATGTTTATATTTAAAAAAAAAAAACTAATTGGAATAGAATTATGATTGTAATTGTACAGTTAATATTAACTTTATTATATATAAAAAAACAATTTAGTGTCATTTTAAGTGTTTTTATACAAATCAGTTAATTTTTACCTTCAATATTAGTAGGCTAATGCAGTACCAACTGACTCCCATAGTTTACAGCATTAGTTCAGAAACTAATTTTCCATGTATTATACTTGATACATATCCAAAATAATCGATATCGAATTGAATCGAAAGCTTGTGAATCGAATCGAATTGTGAAATGTGTCAATACCCAGCCCTAATATTAGGCGCACTGTCTGAGGAGATTGAGGGTGGCGAGCTTGGAGTTTAGGCCAAACCCAGAGTTTTGTCCCGCATTGCAGACCGTGAGTGAGGAACGGGGTGGCGGAGGGATGCAGGAAACTGTCGAGGTAACTTGGTGGGTCGACTTTCAGCTGTGAATATACCTCCTCTCGCGCTGATTAAATAGACGAACGTGCTCCTCATGAATTTTGTTTATAAAATGTAATTTTTGCTTGAATTCATGCAAGAGACACATAAGAGGCTGACAATTAACTGAACATATATTAGTTTAATTAGTGATACTTGGCCTACTTTTTAAAATCTTTATTTCAATATGGCAATATTCTTATTTTAAACATTTTATTTGAATATAGTAGGGATGCAACAATACAGTTAGTCCACGGTTCAATACATTCCTCGGTTTTTAACCACGGTGTTCGTTTCTGATGGCTTGTCACATCAGTTTTTTGCTATTCTATTCTTAGGCGACAGGAACAGCAAGAGGTTAAGGAGAAGTGATACTTTTTTTTTTATTGCAATACTCTTTCTTTATTTTACTTAAAAGACTTGGAAAAACCTTACTTAAACTTAACTTTATTAAAAAAAAAAAACTTGTACACATTCCTAGTGTATTGTATAATATAAAATAAATATATATAAAGATTTACACTGGCAGCTCAGAGCTGTACAGCAGCATTTAAGTATGAAATTGAATAAATGTAAAAATAAAACGCTATAAAATTTACATTGATTCTTAGCTACTGTATTAAAGTGTTTCAGTCAAGAGCAGTGAGTGATTTTCTCTTTGTCTTTTGTGGTTGTATTAACATTAAAGGGATAGTTCACTCAGAAATGAGATTCTGTCATCGAGAAATGAATGCCGGTTTGGAACAATATTAGTGAGTAAATAATGACATCATTTTAGAGGTGAACTGTCCCTTTAAGGACAGCGTGTTCACTACTGCACTGCTGTTCATTTAAGACTTGCACGCATCTAATATACAGACACACGCCGATTTTACTTTCCCTTTAGACATAACCGACTGTGTTTATGTTAACCTTGTGTGTATCTGACAGTATTAGCGCAGTAAGACGACTACTTAGTCCAGTAATCACGTGTTTGACAGGCTTTTAGTGCGTGCACTCGGAAAAGCGCATGTGCATAAGCACGCGAATGAAATGTTTAACCGGAAAAGCTTTTAAACGCATGCAAATAATGAACTCTCGTGATTGTGAATAACTATAGTGTTCCGTGAGTGTAACTCTTACCACTAATGTGTGATGTGAATGTGATGTGTCAAAAAGACAAACACAAACTTGAGATCTGCCATTTTTGAAATAGCAGCTAATGCGAGCTGCTGCTCGTTTGTAATCTCCGTCTATATAAATTATGGTGAACTGCATGAATGCGTTGGATTCGCTGTGTATTGATACCGATGTAGGATCGTAAAGCCATGTGAATCAATAGTAACGCAACGTTTGCAGTGTTGATGGAAGGCTTGTTGGCAGCGGTGCTGTGCAGAGACCGATTGCCGTATGATAATGTGTCCAGCTAGAGCACACGACTCCTTATGCTTTTGATGCACTCATGCGGTTTTTTTTTTATATATCATACGTGGGTCGGTCTGCGCAGCGCTGATGCATCTCGAACAAGCCTGGTGTATTTGTTTCCTGCTCCAGGCTTGCCAGGTTTTCACAACAAAACCCGCCCAATTGCGTTTCGGGGGGCTTCCCCGGTAAAAATCACATTTGGGGGTAAAATATGTGGGGGGTTTTGGCATGGTTGCCTACTAAAATTCGCATTCCCGGGGCTAAATATCACATAATTGGGGTCGCTTCAACCCGCGGCAACAGTGATGAAGTAGCGGACTTGGCAACACTGCCACTGCCTCGCTAGCGTTGCTGAGAAAGATGAGACGTTTACAGTGACGTAAGACATGACTCTGTTGTGGCTCTCAGCATGTGGAAAAGCAAACGGTTCTTAGAAGGCTCCTCAGTCGAACCAACTATGAACTGGGGTTAGCACTGGCTCTGAACTAGCACCCAGTTCATTCTGGTGGAAAAGGGGTATTAGTGGTAAGATGAAATGTTTTGTGAATACGGCCCCTGGTGTGAACATCGTCACTTTTGTCTCTGTGACTGTTTTTGAACTGACATAGGACTGAATTTTCATGTCGAGCATTCGTGTTTGTGTAACCAAGAGTTTCCCCCACCCGTTGTCAATGTGTAAAATGCAACTTGATTTTTATCATCCTCCTTGAAATCCGTTTAAATCATCTTTTTCTCTGCATTTCAGGGGTTGCCAGTTTGACGAAGGAGCTGGATGAGTTTGAGCTGAAGAAAACCGAGGCCCGTGCAGTGACTGGCGTGTTGGCATCTCATCCCAACAGCACGGATGTGCACATCAGCAGCTTGTCTCTCACCTTTCACGGACAGGAGCTGCTCAGTGACACTAGTCTGGAGCTCAACTCTGGCCGTCGATATGGCCTTATTGGACTCAATGGAACTGGTAAATGAAGAATCTGTTCATGTTGGGCTCATAAGTCATATCAATTTATAGGCTCACAAATAACTGACTTGCATTTAAACTCTTGTGTAGGTAAATCCATGCTACTGTCAGCGATTGGTCACAGGGAGGTGCCGATTCCAGAGCACATTGATATCTACCACCTGACCCGTGAGATGGCACCCAGTGAGAAGACTGCTCTGCAGTGTGTGATGGAGGTAGACGAGGCGAGGATCCAGCTGGAGAAAGAGGCTGAACGACTAGCTCATGAGGACTGTGAGTTTCAACAGCTCTGATCAAATGCACACAGTGTAGTTTGAAAGGAATAGTTCACCTGGAAATGAAAATTGGCACTTACTTGTTCAAAACCATCAACTTTGTTCAACATCAATTGTTTGATCCCAAGATCAGAACCAATGAGGGTAAGACATGAGGGTCAATAATATGTAATGAACATTTTTTTCAAATCTATGAATTGGTCGGGTCGATGCAACTTCCACGTTTTCATAGGAACTGTTTTTGTAACAGCTTCCTTTCCTAGGCGTGGTATATTGAATATCTCAGTTTGAGAAGACTCCTTAATTCTGCTGTTTTTAAGGAATCTCCTTGTTGAGAAACACATATTTGTAACTTTGTGAATTTAATTAAACTTTGTTTGTTAAACTCTAGCTGAATGCGAGAAGCTGATGGAGCTGTATGAGCGTTTGGAAGAACTGGATGCTGATAAAGCCGAGATGAGGGCCTCGCGGATCCTCCACGGTCTGGGCTTTACTGCGGCCATGCAGCAGAAGAAACTCAAAGACTTCAGCGGTGGCTGGAGGATGCGAGTTGCTCTTGCTCGGTGAGTCTTCAGAATCTCTTTACCGAAGTTCAGAGCTCCTGGGAAATGATGTAATAAAAGGCCGAATGATAGCACAGTGGCTTCGTGCTAACTGTACAATGACAAAAACTGTCCGAAGCGAATCTTCTGATCCCTTTAGCTCTTTCAATGAATGCTTTTGCATATCTTTAGAGTCTTTAGTTTACTCATGGTTGTTTTTTGACATCTTCAGGGCGCTGTTCCTCAAGCCTTTCATGCTGCTGTTGGATGAGCCAACAAACCACCTGGACTTGGATGCATGTGTGTGGCTGGAGGAAGAGCTCAGTCAGTAAGTCTTAATTTAAAAAAACGCTGTGATATCAAATCAAATACTTGTTTACTATGGGTTGTTGCTGATGACATGATGTTAACAAAAGGCCGAATTGTAGCTCTTCCATCAAGCAGTTTTTTCTTCTTATGGATAGAGCTTTGACAAAAACTAGACCGAAGCGTATAGCTGATCTGTCAGCACAACCCAGATGCAGTTTTGTTATGGTGACGCTTTATTTTACTGTGTCCGTTACATTTACTCACTGTATTATGCATAATTTCAAGCATTTAACTAATATTACTCATTACTTTACTTTATAATTACACTGTAACAGACACCTTTTAAATAAAGTGTCAACTTCACATTACAAACTGCATTGTTCTGTTATTGATGCGAACACCATGCCGAGAGCTGTATGCTCAAATTTGTTTGTTTTTCCCCTGACAGGTTTAAAAGAATTCTGGTTTTAATATCCCATTCCCAGGACTTCCTCAATGGCGTTTGTACCAACATCATTAACCTGCATCAGCGCAAGCTTAAATATTACACGGTAAAGAGACTAATTCCTTCCCCCGTAAAGCTGTTTTCCATTAATTACAAATGTACAACTTCATCACTCATCCTCTTGTGTAAAGGGTAATTATGACCAGTATGTGAAGACCAGAGAGGAACTAGAGGAGAATCAGATGAAGCGGTTTAACTGGGAGCAGGACCAGATAGCACACATGAAGGTAAACGACTTCTACATGTATTTTTTTTTTAATAAACATTCAAACCTTTCTCCAGGGCTCGACATTAACGCTTGTCCGGGACAAGTGAATTTTTTGAAGGGTATTGGAGATACCCCAATTATGTGATATTTAGCCCCTGGAATGCGAATTTTAGTAGGCAACCATGCCAAAAAAACCCACTATTTACCCCCAAATGTGAAATTTTTATTATTATTATTTTATTTTATTTTTTTACTGGGGAAGCCCATCTGAAACGCAATTGGGCTTGTTCTGAGTAGCAATTAGGCGGGTTTTGTTGTGAGAACCTGGCAAGCCTGGAGCGGGAACATGCACGGTTAAAATTTACTAATTGTATTTTTTGTATTTTTATTAGTGGTGGGCATGGATACATTTTTTTAATCTAGATTAATTCCAAAATTAATCTAGATTAAAATGGCTCATTTGAATTCTGCCGAAGGCATTCAGAATGTGTGCTCGTAAGTGATCGTTTGTCTTTTTGTTGTTTGAATAATAAATAACTTCTGTCCCTTTAAGACCTGACGCACGCATATCCAAAAACTGTTCCTGTGAGCTGGTTACGACTGTGTTTACGTTAACTCACCAAGATGGGCATTGAGACATTTTTGAGTGTATTTGACCATTAATACGCTGGAAAAAGGAGCTCATTTTTGCACTTGTATGTCAGAGGCAGCTTTATCACGGTATGTGTGTGTGCGCTTCAGATGCGAGCGCGAAATCTGCGGGAATTAGTAGAATTAACGTTATGTGCAACCCCGCATGAAATTCAGACCGGGGTGGGGTGGTGTTCGGGATACCTCCCTGAAATTAAATTTTTTTTTTCACCCCCCCCCCCCCCCCCCCCCCCCCCACCCCACACAAAAAAAAAAAAACATGAAAGGAGGAAAGGTATCCCGAAGATGACATTTCACCACAGAACATGACTTTACTTGTATAGTATATAATATATCATTAATATATAATTTCTATAGGCCTATGCAATTATTTGTAAAAAATTATGTAGATCACTTTTACTGTTTACATAAGCTGCTTATACTATTTATGTAAACTGCTTTTATTTATATTTGCAACTTTAAACAGGTCTAAGGAGTTTGTTGTTTTCATGCCTTGGCAACTAGCCGACCTGAAAAATATGCACATGAAATGAAACTTGTTTAACTCAACCATAACATGTCAGTTACAAACTGTACAGCGTGCAAGATTGTCATTATGTTTATACTTTCGTTTTTTGGGGCAGTCTCCCTCTGCCATGGCGCTCCAGTTTCATTTTTAAACATTCTTTCCAACATTTCTTATGTTTATTCAAAAATATGACAAATCTCATAACATTTAATGCTGTTGTAATTTCAGTTTAAATTTTTTTTATTTAATTGGTAACAGCCCTATAGAGTCTTATTCTAATTTAATTTATAGATCAAATTTTAAAATGAAAGCTGAAGCATAGCCTATATTTAATAAGGTTATGGAAAAAATGCCCTTTATAAAAAGGTAAAAACATCACAATTGTGCAGATTAAAATTTGTCAAAGCTGATTGAACACTGGTGAGAATATTGCTTCAGAATAAATTCTATCTAAAACAACAACAAACATTTCCGGACAAGCAAATGTTTTACTCGGACAAGCGAGTGACAGATTTACTTGTCTGAAGGACAAGCATGTGAACAGGCTTTATGTCGAGCCCTGCTTTCTCTAACTACTCGGCTTGTAATCGATGTGGTTATTTAAACTTGTTCCTGTTGATCCTCAGAACTACATTGCTCGGTTTGGTCACGGATCTGCCAAGCTGGCCAGACAAGCTCAGAGCAAAGAGAAGACTCTACAGAAGATGGTCGCCTCAGGTCTTACTGAGCGTGTTGTGAATGACAAGGTGAGGACAGAGCGTTTCTGTCTGCTTGATTTTGTCATTTGCCTCTTTAATTCTGTATATTATGTGTAGTCAATAGTAAAAGTCTTCTCTCCTCCCCCCCTTTTTAGACCCTGTCATTTTATTTTCCTCCCTGTGGGAAGATCCCTCCTCCTGTCATTATGGTTCAGAATGTCAGCTTCAGGTATTCGGATGATACGGTACGCACAACCATCTAATCTCAAATACCAGATTTTACACACGTTTGTTGTTGCATCTCTGGATTGAGGTTCTCGCTTGTCTCGTTTGTATGCTACAGCCGATAATTTACAAGAACCTGGAGTTTGGAATTGACTTGGACACACGTGTGGCCCTTGTAGGGCCCAATGGGGCTGGCAAGTCTACTTTGCTGAAGCTCCTTACTGGAGAGGTACGGCACATTTTAACTTAAATGCATGCAACCCATGGTATGATTTTAGGTTCACACATTTTGTGGTTTGGATACTTTAGTATTGTGGTTTGTAAGGCATCGTCTCTTTCAGCTCCTGCCCTCAGACGGCATGATTAGAAAACACTCCCATGTGAAGATTGGGCGATATCATCAGGTCCGTTCAGACCATTTATGTCATGACATTTATATAAGAGGAATAGTGAATATTTGTTGTGTGTATATGTATTTATATCTTATTCTTATTACTATTATTAATACTACCAGACTGATTTTTAATAGTATTTAACTTTTTTGGTTTATTTCTATAGCATCTAACAGAGCAATTGGAGCTTGACCTTTCACCTCTGGAATACATGATGAAGTGTTACCCTGAGATTAAGGAAAAGGAAGAGATGAGGAAAATCATTGGTCGCTATGGACTCACTGGCAAACAGCAGGTGGGTTTTTTCCTCCTATTTGTCACATTTAAATAGCGCTTTTTCTAGGCACTCAAAGCGCTTTACATATAGAAGGGGGGAATCTCCTCAACCACCACCAATGTGCGGCAGCCATATTGCGCCAGAACGCCCACCACACACCAGCTTATTGGTGGAGAGGAGACGAAGTGATGAAGCCAATCGTGTATGTATATTAGGGGTGTAACGGTACACAAAACTGACGGTTCGGTACAGCAGTTTTACAAAATTGCTTTTTATTTATTTTTATTAAACTGGTTTACTGAACAAATTGTGTCTGTCCTTAAATGGAATTAAATTCTAGCTAAAAGTTTCTTAAAGATAATGCTGTAAACTATATAGGAAGCCCTTACTTGCACACTATAATATTAAAGGCCCAAACTATTAGCCTAAATTCAGTTGCTATTTATTTTTAGGTATAATAATCAACACTCAAATAACACATTGTACGCAAACATGTAAACTTCACATAAGGCAATAACTTCTAAATCCTAATTATAGAATAGGTTTTTTTTTTCTCTCCAATTCATTGTTGAAACATATTCATTTATACAGTGTCTGTCATTTTCATCAGATTTATTTAAACATGCATGAAATGATCAAGACATCACTAGATAAAGTAGAATATAATGAATATATAGTGCATGTATTTAGTGAAAGAGTTGATTTCTCTAGTGAATAAAATTCTGTGGACACCGAATGACTGCCTGAGGTAAATGTGATGCTGCATGACATTGTTTAGTTTACAAGCAGTTATATTGAGGTCTTTCCGCCATTGAAACACTTGAGCGATTACACGACATATGACACGTTTCAGTAAGTTGTAATGTATCCTCAACATACCTTCAGATGTTCATTCATGTTTATTCTTTAGGAAGAGATGATCGCATTCAGCCACGCCACATTAAAGAGCGTCAAAACGGCATTTATTTAGTGTTCCGTGCTTAAAACAAGCCGACCGTTGAAACAAACGCGTGCATCGAACCGAAAGCCTTGTACCAAAATGGTTTGGTACGAATGCGTGTAACCATTACACCCCTAATATATATGTATATGAAGCCATGATGGACAGGGGCAAATTTGGCCAGGATGCCGGGGTTACACCCCTACTCTTTATTGAAGGACATCCTGGGATTTTTAATGAACACAGAGAGTCAGGACCTCGGTTAAACGTCTCAGAAGTGTGGTGCTCTTTTGACAGTATAGTGTCCCCATCACTACACTGGGGCGTTAGAACCCACACAGACCACAGGGTGAGCGCCCCCTGCTGGCCTCACTAACACCTCTCCCAGCAGAAACCTAGTTTTCCCAGTTGGTCTTCCATCCAGGTACTGACCAGACTCAGCCCTGCTTAGCTTCAGTGGGAAACCAGTCTTGGGCTACAGGGTGATAAAGTTGATTTTCAACTTTCAAATGAATTCTGCTTTTCATAACGAGTTTTCTTGTGTTAAACTAGGTGAGCCCTATTAGGAATCTCTCCGATGGGCAGAAGTGCCGCGTCTGCTTTGCCTGGCTGGCCTGGCAGAATCCCCACATGCTCTTTCTTGATGAGCCGACCAATCATCTCGACATTGAAACCATTGATGCTCTGGCTGAGGCGATCAACGAATTTGAGGGTGGAATGATGCTGGTTAGCCACGACTTCAGGCTTATTCAGCAGGTAATGTGCAGTTTGCTTGTTAAACGTCACTCACATTGTCTTTGGCAAGCAAGATTTGATGTGTTCAATGCATTGCTTTGTTTCCTTGCAGGTGGCTCAGGAGATCTGGGTGTGTGAAAAGCAGACCATCACAAAATGGACCAGGGACATTCTGGCCTACAAGGAACATCTGAAATCAAAAATTGACAAACAAATGCATGATTTATAGCCAATCGGACCCCCCAAAAGAGGACGACAGTTCCAATTTCCAACATCTCTGCCAACCAGACAATTGCTCTTCAGGAAAAATACACAAATAAAATAAACAAGCATGCTTGTTAGACTGCAGTTTCAGTTCCTCCTTTGACACCTGAGTCCGTTACTGGGGTTGCAAGGGGAAGTAGCTGTCATGTTTTGTGTGTGTGTTAATATGCATCACACTATTTGGACTTTACTTTTGAAAAACCTATTAAAAACCATGGTTGTGCACTTATTTTTTTTTGTTTTACTAGTGCAGAGCAGGTCTTTAGGACAAAGGCTGAACGATAAAGTAAACTTCAAGGACTTTTCATGAGGTTTTTTTTTTTATTGTATCAACTATTGTTTAAAGCTGTATTGCAAAAATGATGTCTAATTAAAAGCGTACATTTAATGATTTGGCTTGTGCATTTTCTTTGGGTTCAAGATCTGTCTGTACGGTTTGCTCAAGATTTATTTCCTTTGAAATATGCCTCTGTACCTTATCTGGATTAATAAATGTACAAACATCTTATTTCTGAAGGGAAACAATTACATTTTACTAAACGTTGGAGAACAGAAAAAACAAGGGTATATAAATAATTCACACTTCCCTTGTTATAATTCTTTAATACGCTTTCATTTTATTTATTTGTGTGTGTGCGCACAGTCCTGGCTATGTGTGTGAGGACCAAATGTCCTCCCTTGTAGAGTGAATAATGACGGTCCTCGCTAGTTAAAAGGCTTTTGCTAGAGTGACTAAACTGTTACACAGACAAAAGGAGATGCATGTCTATATCCAGGATAGCTTGTTTTTGAGTGCTAGATTCATTGTAATTTTCTTTTTAAATACTAAGAGGCAGTTTCTTTCCTGGGAATAAATGTAATTTGTCTGTTTTTGTTGTCTCTGTTGTACTGGAAATGTCACAAAAAAACAAAACAAATTCTTGTGTGCGCAAACATGCTTGGCAATAAAGTTCTTTCTGATTCTAAATCTATGAAAAATATCAGTTGTTGTTTTTCTAACTTGCGTTGAGATACAACAACACCTATTCTATATAAAACACATTTTCATAATAAAGACAGTACATTTTGCACACAAAAAAAGGTCAGAACAACACAACGGGACATATTCATTCAAAGCAAAAATACAAAGTAACTACAGTAAAGTAAAATAAAAAATCTGCCAGAGGACAAGAACAAAATGATAAGGACATGGAAGCCATTTTATACATCATTCCTGCTTGCAATGTGATAAGCTCTAATGCCCTTATTACTTGTGTAATTACACAACACCGAACAATAAAGCTTGAAATCATTTTTAAAGCAAGAAAAGTCAGGTTTGGAGTCTGACCGATTCATTTTATGAATGTGAAACTTTCCTATTCATATTAATAATTGTATGAAGTATTATCTTTCTCAATCCCATAATCATTTAAGTATATTATGTCCTGGAGTAATTTTAGAATTTCTGTCAAATATTCAATTTAAAGATTGTAATTATTATTGGTATATACGCCTGATTTTGTATTAGTGATAAGACAAAATTGTTAAAGTATAATAATTAAATTTGTATTTATTAAATTATTATTATAAACAATGCATTGAAGTGATGCTGCTGATTGCCATGGATATAGCCATTGCTGCTGAAATGGCATTAAACCATAAATAAGGATATTATGTCAAATCCACTTAATGTTCAGTTTTTCCTTAATGAAACGCTTCACATCAATCCAAAATATTTTTGTATGTATGCAATGGAAAAATAAATGAAAAATAGTTTCCTTATCACCATTACAGAAATTACAAGAGTCATCAATATCTGATTTCAGCACATGTTTTACTGGATATATTCTATGCATTATTTTATAATTTTACTTTGTTATTAATATGGGATTTATCCACTGTCCGCCAAGCTTTACGCCACATCTCCAAACACAGCTGGAGGATAAACAATATTATTAAGTATATTTCTAATGTAGTTATTTGAGACTCTACCTTGTAAAATATTTATATTACCAATAAATATTGTACTCTTGATATCTGTCAAATGTAGATGTTCTTCCTGTGATCGGGGGATTGCATCCATTACAACAGCAAATTTCTTAGGTCTAACTGGTATTTTACATTTATTAAAAAATTCTCTATATGTTAATACATTTCTCTATTTTTTTTTTTGATTGAACAACAGTTACAGAACAGGAACAAATAAAATAAAACAAGAAAAAATGCCAGGTTTAAGGATACAAAATATAAAATACAAGTACAATCATAATAGACCAAACAAACATAGGCTTTGATATTTCACAAAATCATTTGTGAATCATTTGCAAAATCATAAATGAATGTTTTTAACAGCTTTATTGCTTGTACTGTCCTTAAGGGAAACCAATCCTTTTCTAATTCGTTCAATGCCACAGAAAAAAGAGGTTTCTGATTATTAAATTTACACCGATGAATGTGAAACTTAACATCATTCTACCATTTACATAACATTTTTATTTTTGTATTGGTTTTAACCCTTTCATGCATGAATTATGAAAAACATTATCTAGATTTTTTTAAAGATTCATTTTATTACTTTAATATGATGCTAAAATTGAAATCCATTTAACATTTTTTTTACAAAATTCAGTTTTATAAAAAAATGGACACCATGCAACAAAGGCATAAAATAGGACAAACAGCCACAGATGACAATATTGAACATTGTGTTTTTATTGTGTTTTTATTATCATGTTATGCTATGTATATCAGCTCAGTTATTAAAAACATATATGTTAGATCTAACATGTTGGTGCAACAGCATTATGAGGACTCTCCATAGGCATAATGGTTTTTATACTGTATAAACTGTATATTCTATCCCCCTACACTGCCCCTGCCCCTAAACTTAACCCTCACAGGAGACATTCTGCATTTTTACATTTTTAATAAAACATTGTTTAATATGTTTTTAAAGCGATTTGATTTACGGGGACATTTGAAATGTCCTCATAAACCACCTTGATGTTGTAATACCAGTGTAATACCCATGTCATTATACAAATTTGTGTCCTCATAAATCACATAAACAAGCACACACACACACACACACACACACACACACACACACACACACACACACACACACACACACACACACACACACACACACACACACACACACACACACACACACACACACACACACACTGTCCTCTGGGATATTCTCTATTATTCTGTAATGAGTGCTTGACCTGTGCTGTCCCTGTTTGGAAGTCAAAATGCTAATTTGTCTCGGTATGTATGTGTAAAGTTGCCATTTAATGCTGTAATATGTCATTTTGAATGGTTATTTATGTTGATATATTTGTTAAATGTCTGTTTTATTATAATATAAGACAATTCAAAACATATTTGCAAAAATACAACAGATACACTAGCAGGTTACAGAAATCAGACTTTATGCAATCTGACTCCACTGTTGCATGTTAGTTTTTGGTGTATAAAAACACATTACTACATAGCACACACTACATTTTACTCTAAATTTTAGTTTATAAGATACTATTCATCATACTTTACTGTACATACTACTATATTTTTTTTAGCTCAATTGACCTCCTTGTATAAAAGTTTTTCACAGATATGCCTGGGGCATTTGGCACATGGCTATCGCTGTCAGCCATCTTGGATTAATGATGTCCTCAAGCAATGAACATGTGGAATACAGGACAGAGGCCAGTGTTGCTGTCAATCTACTGACCGCAAGTGGTTTGTAGAAAATGACCATGATAAATGAACCCTAAATGGAGTTAAATTAACTGTCCCCAAATGTGGACACCATGCATGAAAGGGTTAAAGAAATACACATATAAAAACAGTCAGGGGTACATTGAAGAAACAGAGTAAGACATAAATACATAAATAGTGCCAAACTTAAAAGTTAAATAAAAATATGGAAATGTTTACAAGTTGAAACACATCTTAAAGCTTTCTTTAATTTAGGGCTGTCAAAAGATTAATCACATCCAAAATAAAAGTTTGTGTTTACATAATATATATGTGTGTGAACTGTGTATAATTATTATTTATATATAAAAACACACAAGCATGTATATATTTAAGAAAAATGTATTATATTTATATATAAAATATGTATATTTATATATAATATAAATTATATAAATGTATACAGTATATACATGCAAATATTTCTTAAATATATACATGAATATTTATATAAACATAATAATTATACAGAGTACACACAAATATATTATGTAAACACAAACTTTTATTTTGGATGTGATTAATCGTGATTAATCTTTTGACAGCCCTACTTTAATTATATATTTTTTAAATATAATATTGTGTTTATGTATTGTTGCACTTCTTTTAGAATTAAAAATAAAGGCTTATTTCCCCCAACTTTACATTTATGGATACCGAATTTAGCTAAAAGTAGCAGCAGATCTGATATGTAATATTCCTATGTAATATTGCAAGTAATATTCCTTATGATAAGATTTGTCCTAAGAAAAAACCCCAAATAAAACATTTTCAAAGCATAATTGAAAGCTTTGCATGACGTGAGCCTTAATAAAATGACCAAAAACAAACGGAATAAGGAAAAATGATCATAGGTTTCAACATTTTTTATAATTTTTTATTTATTTGTTTTTTATTAAATGCATAAAGGAACAATAACAACAATTTTCATCATTGTCATACCACAATAAAGGAATCCTTCAGTCCAGATGAATCTTCAAGTCCTCAGCCATTGTTCTCGTAGCTTTTACGTTTTTAGAAAACTCAATGGATTCAAAATACATTTTCACCTCAAGTTTAAATCTTAAAAAACTAGGTTTACAGTTAGAAAATTTACATTTATGAATGTGATATTTGACTAACAGAAAAATAAGATTTATAAAATAAATAATTTTTCTCCTCATGAAAACCAAAAATTACATTTTTATAAGTAAATTCAGTATTTGGATTAACATAGCCTTTGATAAAGTCACACACATCACACCAAAATGTCACTGTGTGAATGTTTTTTATTTTATTTATTTATTTATTTTTTATTTAACATTCACTTACAATTCACAAAAGTGAAGCCATTAAATATTTATTAACTGATGACTATTACAGGTGCTGGTCATATAATTAGAATATCATCAAAAAGTTGATTTATTTCACTAATTCCATTCAAAAAGTAAAACTTGTATATAATATTCATTCATTACACACAGACTGATATATTTCAAACCAGAAAACATATATAAATAATCATAAATAAATAAAAATGAAGATAAATAAACAGATGAGGAAGCATCAATTAAACACAAGCCTTCCCACAAAATATTAAATAATAATAATTATGGAAAACAAAACTGTGTGAATGTTTCAACATATATAGAATATTATGTCGCGTCGCGTCGCGTCCGGAAACACCGGATGGACGTCATTGCAGGATTGAGTTCATTGTGTTTACTTGGGGATCTCGAGTGTCACATTAGCAGTTTCAGTAAGGTAAGTTAAAATACAGCGCTTACTCTACAGCTAATGTGTCAGAAACTACATTTTGATGTAGGATCTAACAACGTTATTTTGATATGCGCAAATCATTTGTCGTCTCCTTCACGACAGAATGGGCTTGAGAAGTGTCATCGATGTGCTAGCTAAGCTAAGCGCTGTCAACGTTTATATCAGTCCTGTTGCGTCTGATTTTAGTATAGCAGTTAACAGTTAGTACTCCACTCGTTAAGACTAATAGTTTAGGATAAAGGATGGTTGTGCTGTGTGCTTGACAGCTGTACAGACACTAGCCAGATGCGTCTAAACTGATGGTTACTTTACTACTTATACTGTATAACTGTACTGTATCATATTTGATATACGAGTTTTTAACTCCTCTAAATGATCAGTATGATAACAAATTGAAAACATGTTGTGCACAATAACGTTACGTGCCTTCTGTCCTCTGATTTACAGTTTTTTAACCTCTTAAAGGTGCAGTGTGTAAGTTTTAGCGGCATCTAGTGGTGAGGTTGTGAATTGCAATCCCCCACCGCTCACCCCTCCCTTTTGAAGCACATAGAGAAGGTGGCCGACACCATAGATATACATAATAAAGGCTAGATGTCTCGTCCGTGCTGCTGGCCAATGGAGGTCGACGTCCGCACCTGGCGGCCATCTTGTCACAGGCAGCTCGCTCACATTGTGTTTTAATGGTGCATGTACTTTTTAAATAACCATAACTTGCTTGATTTTCTACCGATTTTCAAAATGTTTGGTTTGTTAAAAACGAGATGTAGTTATGACACTGCATACTTATGAATAATTATTCATAATTTGTTCAAGCATCCAGAATTATAGCCATGTTAATAACGTTTGTAAGAAGCCAAACCATTTGTAAATCCGTCAAGATTTCAGCGAGATGAGAGAATTTGTGTTCGTGTAGATCACTCACCTTACATCAGGCACCACAGAGCCCGCCAGAGAGCTTGCCTGTGACAAGATGGCCGCCGGTGGTGACCTTAGAGACTCCGGCGTAAGACATCTATAGCCTTTATTATGTATATCTATGGCCGACACAGGACAAAACTGTCATCGTCGGAGAGAGCAGAGAGTAGCTAGCGTCTGTAGAGAAGTTTGTCCGTTTAGGGTCACTGTAGAAACATGGCGGCGCAAAATGGCGGCTTCACTGTAAGGGGACCTGCAGTGTGTGTAGATAGAAATGGCTCATTCTAAGGTAATAAAAACATAACGCACGGTTCATAAGGTCTCCACTGAAAACATAGTTACGTATGTTTATATTGCATTTCTGTCAATAGATCATCATAAATACTACACACTGCACCTTTAAACTCCAAGGACCCTGATAAGGCGTCATTAATATATAGGTATATATACATTTTCTGTCTGTGGAGGAGCTCTGACCTCATATGTGGTACCATTTGAACGCTAAATATTACTTTCTGGAGATATGCTCACTTTGGCATTTGTTTTACACAAAGTAAATTATTTACACTAAATTGGGACCATTTACAATAAATTTGGGACGACTCTGGGACCATTTCCGCCTGGATTTGGCCTACCCAAATTGAAAGGCTTCCCATTCCCATTTTTGGTTATAAATTAATTTTTAAAAGTGTATATCTCAGGCTCTGTGTGCTCTAGCACCCTGCAGACAGTTTTGGATGTTTCCAGCATGTCAGCAAACACTGGAAAAATAATGTTGTGACACTGGGATAGGGTGAGTGAAAGAACACCAGAGGGCTAACTTTTATGTCTGCCAATGGCTTAAAATAGGAATGGATCCAAGTTTTAGGTTCATAATGAATTCATGTGGTGAAGAGTTGCAAAGTTCCAGTGGCTTTGTGGCATACAATATTAATGCGAGCCAGGGTGCTGGAATATCAGATCTACTTGTGCTTGATTCCGTTCTCAGATGATTTTTGAGTGTTATTGTTTTACAGTAGACCATGAGTCTGCCAGCCGCCCCACCCAGCTATGCTGAAGCTACAGCAGGAGATAAAGAACAAGGAGCTGATGGCTTCACCTACGCTTCCCAGCCGCCACCAATGCCACCGCCAACCATGCCCATGCACCCCAGCTGGGCTTATGTGCACCCCGGCCCTAGTATGTGACATTTTATTACACATAAATACATTATTAAAGGGGTGGTAAACCACGATTTCACTTTTCTAACTTTAGCTAGTGTGTAATGTTGCTGTTTGAGCATAAACAACATCTGCAAAGTTACAACGTTCAAAGTTTAAAGCAAAGGGAGATATTTGCTTTTAAAGAAATCCATTTCTAAGGACTACAGCAAACGGCCGCTAGGGACTACAGACATTCCTCCAGGGTCACTGACATCACCAGCCCCAATATTTACATAAACCCCTCCTCCGAGAATTTAAATAAGGGGGGGCGAGACCATTTTGTATCGCCGCAGGGAAGCGTTGTTGTGGTATAGTTAGTAGGCTGGAGTGTTGTTGCCGCAATGCCGACGAAACGCTGTTATTTTCATCCGGATTGCAGGTCCACTTTGTTCAGCCTTCCTAGGGACGGGGGTGCGTTGCAGTGCGTTTAACATACAACATGTTATATGCATGTGTGTATGAGACAGAGGGGAACAGGTCGCATTTGCGGCAGATATATGCTGCCCATCATAAATCAAAGCACGAGACAGACAGGGGTCGGAGGAGAAGACCGGAAAATGTGACATAATGGACAATATTCGTCTGTATTTGCAATACACGAGCCGCGGTTCAGCTGCGTGAGACAAACACTGCCAGTGTGAGACGGGCGCGCGCGGCTCCCGCTGCACATTTCACGGAGGAAAGCTTCCACAATCTTCACGAGTTCAATGCAGGATTCGCACAACGGCTTGTCCTGAAAGATGGATTTAAAAACAGAAGCTGTTTACGGGCCACAACCTGTAAGTATGATTTATTTTTCGTCGATGTGTTTTCCTGTAATAGTTCGTATTGTTAATTGTACGTTGTAGCAAGGAAGTAAACAGATGACAACGCTGTTCTGCAAACCAGTTTGTTAAATGCTCATTCATACTTAACGTTATCCGACAAACACCGAACGTTACAAACTTTTTTAAATCTCAACAGCGAACTTGGCATTAGTGTAAATTATTCTTAGATTAGAGCTTTTATGTATTGTTTATCTACAGGCATGCTAAACATGCTTCTGTGTTTGATTTGGATACTATAGTAAAGCCAATGTTTAGTGTTCGTTCTTGCGACAGATATTTGGCAAATCGTTCTAAAAATACAAAAGTAACAGTGCCATTCAGTAGCGATCACTATAGATCCGCAGTCTTTACTCTTGAGGACTGAACAGGTTCTGCTCGATCATCTTCACTAAAATTATCTGGGTCTGATTCGGGCTCAAATTGGTATGGTTTTATTGACGCCATTGTTTCTAATACTACCCAAAGCACAGGCTACTGGTAAAGGGAAGGGGCGTGACGTTTCCGACAAACGTGCACTAGGCGGTTAGCCAATCACAACACACTGGGCCAGCTAACCAATCTGAGCCCATTGCGTATTTTCGAGGGACTGCTTCATACAACCCGGAAACCATCAGAACGTTTTTACAAGGAGGGACAGAGCAGTGTAGAATAAAGGTCAAATATATGAAAAATAATGCAATTTTTAAAAAACGAAGCATGAACACATGTTACAGTGCACCCCACAAACACAATCAAGCCTTCGAAAGAATGTGTTTTACCACCCCTTTAAGATAAGATATTTCTTCTCTGAAAGTTGTTCATAGTGCAAAATGTCTCTTTAGGTCCAGGATATTCCAATGCGTATGCTGCAGACATGTCCTCACCCTTCTCTGATCCGAGCTCCAGCAGCAGCTTCGACGGCCTCAGTGGAAGCACCTGGGAGGACAAGAATGTCCGCCGCATGTTCATCAGGAAGGTGTGAAAGTTCTCGTTCAATTGTTTTTCCACTTGCAGTCTGCTTGACAGTTCAAAAGGTATTAACTGAAATGAATTGGGGCGGATGCAAGTGGAGAGTTTATATATTTTTATGCGCTCAGTCATGATTAACCAGATGTTCAGGTTAAAGCTGCACTATGTAACATTTTTTGCAGTAAAATATCCAAAAACCACTAGGCCAGTGTTATATATTTTGCTCAGTTGAGTACCTACAATATCCCAAATATTTCCAACTATTTGTAAATTGGGAGAAATTGCTATTTTAACCGAGGAACCGGGACGTGTGAGGGAGTCGCCTGTCGATTCCAGTTTTATTTTGCAGAAACGCTTTACTCTCACTGCAGTGTGAACAAGTGTCATAGCAGCCGCTGAGAGAACGCACAGAGTAACGTCATCACATCATCAACACACTCAGATGTGTCTAATATGATAAACAGAGCTGCTGTTACCTCACACTCATGACCGGAGGAGCGGAAGTGGCGCGGGCGACTGTGTCATAATAAAAGTCCCGCTGCTCGCGAGGCGTGTGTTGCGTTCATCTCATTAACAATCGCTCCAGCGGTTCCTCAGCTCCACAACACTCACTCCTGCTTCAGACTACAGTAACGTTAATAATCACATCCATCAACATGATTTCTGCCCGAGTCCTATCCTGAATCTTTCCCACTGGCTGTGAGCTGAAGACCACATGTCCCAAGATTCTGCGCTCAAATGTGGCATCATCAAACTACGCCTTTGTTTTGAATAGGCGACCTCTAGCAGACGGAAAAGTTACATAGTGCAGCTTTAATCAGGGCTCGTCAGGCTGTTATTTGAGATTTTTACTTGCCCTGCCAACATTTATACTGGTCTCACAAAAAACAATATGCATTGTTTTCATAGCAGCATTTTTGTTGCTTCCATGTATATGTAAATATTATTAAAATATTACATTTTAAATGTAATTATGTATATTTAAATACAACCATTTAAAAGTTTGTCAATATTTGTATTTTAAAAAAATTGTCAATTAAATGAAGTGTCAATTAAAGGCGCAGTGTGTAAGTTTTAGCAGCATCTAGTGGTGAGGTTATGAATTGCAATCACTCAACGCTCACCCCTTCCTTTCAAAGCACATAGAGAATCTACGGTGGCCAGCACTGGACAAAAATGTCGTCTGAGAGCAGAGAGTGACTAGCGCTCTGTAGAGAAGTTTGTCCATTTAGGGCTACTGTAGAAACATGGCGGCGCAAAATGGCGGCTTCACTGTAAGGGTAGATAGGGTTTCTGTGTAGATAGAAATGGCTCATTCTAAGGTAACAAAAACATAACGGTTCATTATGTAAGGTCTTTATACTCCACTGAAAACATAGTTATGTATATTATACTGCATTTCCGTCAATAGAGCCTCATAAATACTACACACTGCACCTTTAAGACATTTATAATGTAAAAAAATTGTCACTGTTTCCACAAAAATATTAAGCAGCAACTGTTTTTATAATTTATCATCATATTAGAATGATTTCTGAAGGATCATGTGACACTGAAGACTGGAGTAATGATGCTGAAGCTTTGGAATAAAATATATTTAAAAATAGAAAACGGCTGTTTCAAGTTGTAGTAATATTTCAAAATATGACGGTATGTTTGATCAATTAAATGCAGCATTGGTGAGCATGAGATATTTTTTATTTTAAAATCTTAATGACCCCAAACGTTTGAACAACAGTGTACGGACATTCTAGTTATAAATGCGTATATTTTCTTTGCAGGTCTTCTGTATCCTCATGGTTCAGCTCATGGTCACATTTAGTGTGGTGTCGCTCTTCACATTTTGGTAATTTGGTAACGCACAAGTCCATTTTATCCATTTATTCCACGTTTAAAAGAAAGCACTGTCACTGAAGACTGTCCTGTCTTTCACAGTGAGCCAGTCCGGAAGTTTGTACAGTACAACCGGGTTTTCTATCTGACCTCATAGTAAGTGAACTTCACACTGTGCTCTTTCCTCTTTAGAGGCTTTAGGACTTTTATATGAATTATGTTTATTACCCTGTGATTGACACTGCTATGTTTTCTCCAGCATGACTTTCATGGGAACGTACCTGATGCTTGTGTGCAGCACAAACGCACGGTAAACAGATGCTGTTTGTTATATATTGTTCTTGTTTTTGAGTTCACCTTTGGCTGACATGTTTGTGTTTCATCTGCAGACGAAGATACCCTACCAATATGATCCTTCTAGCCATTTTTGTAAGTAATCTCATTGTCGCATTAATACGCTGATTAAATGTTAGTTAATATTATAAACAGTATTCACTATCATTTAACTTTTTTAACAGCCAGAAAAGGAAATGGATGAATAATCTTGCTTTTTATTTTCAGACTTTGGCAATGTCCTATATGGCTGGCATGCTTGCCAGGTAAGACAACATTGAATTATATTATATTAATATAAAAAAAATAGAGTTTAAATATTCTTTAGAATTATTAAGATGAATTATCTTTTACATTTATAGATCTCTGGACTAGAAAATGTTAGTGGATGTTCAAAACTTGAACGTTTTGAGTCCTTGCCCTTATTATACACACCATTAAGGTCACTATGGTCAATCCATTACATAGAAAAGTAGGAGACAAAATTAACCCAATTGTACCCTTGTACACTGCCACTGTATAGTTAACTGTATTGAGGTGTGTGTGTGTACTTGTGCAACTTTCTTTGTGAGTTTTGAGTTTTAGACCAACGAAATCAAGCCACAACACAACAAAAAAGCCACAACACAACGAAATCAAGCCACAACAAAATCAAGCCACAACACAACGAAATTAAGCCACAACACACAACACAACGAAATCAAGCCACAACGCAATGAAATCAAGCCACAACACAATGAAATCAAGCCACAACGCAATGAAATCAAGCCACAACGCAATGAAATCAAGCCACAAAATCAAGCCACAACACAACAAAAAAGCCACAACACAACAAAATCAAGCCACAACAAAATCAAGCCACGAAATCAAGCCACAACACAACAAAATCAAGCCACAACAAAATCAAGCCACAACACAACGAAATTAAGCCACAACGAAATCAAGCCACAACACAACGAAATCAAGCCACAACACAACGAAATCAAGCCACAGCACAACAAAATCAAGCCACAACACAACAAAATTAAGCCACAACGAAATCAAGCCACAACACAACAAAAAAGCCACAACACAACGAAATCAAGCCACAACAAAATCAAGCCACAACACAATGAAATTAAGCCACAACACACAACACAACGAAATCAAGCCACAACGCAATGAAATCAAGCCACAACACAATGAAATCAAGCCACAACGCAATGAAATCAAGCCACAACGCAATGAAATCAAGCCACAAAATCAAGCCACAACACAACAAAAAAGCCACAACACAACAAAATCAAGCCACAACAAAATCAAGCCACGAAATCAAGCCACAACACAACAAAATCAAGCCACAACAAAATCAAGCCACAACACAACGAAATCAAGCCACAACGAAATCAAGCCACAACACAACGAAATCAAGCCACAACACAACGAAATCAAGCCACAACACAAAGAAATCAAGCCACAACACAACAAAATTAAGCCACAACGAAATCAAGCCACAACACAATGAAATCAAGCCACGAAATCAAGCCACAACACAACAAAAAAGCCACAACACAACGAAATCAAGCCACAACACAACAAAATCAACGAAATCAAGCCACAACACAACAAAAAAGCCACAACACAACAAAATCAAGCCACAACAAAATCAAGCCACAACACAACGAAATTAAGCCACAACGAAATCAAGCCACAACACAACGAAATCAAGCCACAACACAACGAAATCAAGCCACAGCACAACAAAATCAAGCCACAACACAACAAAATTAAGCCACAACGAAATCAAGCCACAACACAACGAAATCAAACCACAGCACAACAAAAAAGCTGCAACACAATGAAATCAAGCCACAACACAACGAAATCAAGCCACAACACAATGAAATCAAGCCACGAAATCAAGCCACAACACAACAAAAAAGCCACAACACAACGAAATCAAGCCACAACACAACACAACGAAATCAAGCCACAGCACAACAAAAAAGCCGCAACACAACGAAATCAAGCCACAACACAACGAAATCAAGCCACGAAATCAAGCTACAACACAACAAAAAAGCCACAACACAACGAAATCAAGCCACAACACACAACACAACGAAATCAAGCCACAACACAACAAAAAAGCCACAACACAACGAAAATGCTCCAGACCACTAGGGGGCTCTTGGTGTGTGGTTTCCTTGCCATTGTTCTATAGATTCGCCAGTCTTACAAATATTTAAACACCTACGATCAGTTTTAAGTGTGCAATTGTATATCGACATGAAATATCTATTCAAAATTACCTACATGCATTATAGCTGCATTTTTATGCTCGAGAATGCTTTTACCCGCTACCACGGCGCTAAGGGAACGTCTGCCAATTCCACCAAGTTGAAACATATCATTTGTATGAATTAAATTTTTGTTCAAATTCCAGTGTTGTGTTGTGCATTACTGAGTCAGTTTTACCAATACAATCAAGCTGTGGAATTTTAACATGTCTGTTTTTAAATGTTAGTAATTTTAATTAATACAAATTATACGTTTCAACCACTTGGTGGAATTGGCAGAAGTTCCCTTAGCGCCCTGGTCTCGTGTCAAAGCATTCTCGAGCATAAATATGCAGCTATAATGCATGCAGGTGATTTTGAATTCATATTTAATGACGATAAACAATGGTTAGCCTACATACTGTTAAAACTAATTGTGGTTTATCTTTGTAAGAATGCAGATTCTATAGAACAGTGGCAACTTTACAGCGCTCTGAGTGCCCCCCGAGTGGTTGGGAGCATTTCCGTTGTGTTGTGAACTTATGTTTGTTTTTTATATTGCGTTGTGTTGTGCACTACTGGGCCACCGTAGATATGGTTATAATTAGTTTTGGGGTAAGGGTTTGGGTTAGGCACTTAGTTGTGATGGGTAAGGAGCTAGAGATTGCATTGTGCCAATGAAGGTCCTCACACATGTATGTGTGTGTCTAATTTGAAGCACTACTTTCATGTTTTTATTCTAACTCTCTTTCCATATACAGCTACCATAACACCAAAGTGGTGATGTTGAGTGTGGGCATCACAGCACTGGTGTGTCTGGCCATCACACTCTTCTGTTTCCAGTCCAGGGTGAGCTCATTTCGTCTTAAACGGCTTCTGTCAAGTGCTTGATTTATGTGCCATTTGATAGAGCATTGTCTTTTGTCATCTAGGTTGACTTCACCACCTGTCACGGATTACTTTTCTCTCTCATGATGGTGCTGATGATAACTGGGCTTCTGCTGTTCTTCACTGCACCATTTGGATATGTAAGCTGCTTAAGAGATATTTAAATATACTAGATCACTTTGAAGCGGTCACTGTTATGATGTGTCAATGGTTATGTTCACACTAGCCGCGTTTCCATTACAGATTTGCGCAAAACTTTTGCGATATTTTCTAAAAGTCGTTACACTTCCAAACTGCTCTTCAGAATCCTATGGGTGACGTCACGGACACTAAGTCCATATTTTTTTTTACGGTCTATTTGCTAAATGTGACCCTGGACCACGAAACCAGTCTTTTTTTTAAATTGAGATCATATGAAAGCTGAATAAATAAGGATAGGACAATGTTAGGTCTGTTAGGATAGTTGTATCTCTGCCAAATATTGTCCTATAAATATTGAAAATCGCCTTTAAAGTTGTGCAAATGAAGTCCTTAGCAATGCATATCACTACTAATAATACACTTTTAAAAATATATTTATGGTAGGAAATTTACAAAATATCTTCATGGAATATGATCTTTACTTAATATCCTAATGATTTCTGGCATAAAAGAAAAACGGATCATTTTGACCCATACAATGTATTGTTGGCTATTGCCACAAATATACCCGTGCGACTTATGACTGGTTTTGTGGTCCAGGGTCACAAATAGGATTACATCCCAATCGCATATGCACAAAAATGGGATTTGGACTGAAACTATGAACGAGGCTATAATCACGCAATATATTGAAATCATACTGAAGCCATCATTTTGATATCATTCCAACCGTACAGTGTCTGCTCTGTCTGTGTTTTAGATACCCTGGTTGCATACTGCTTATGCTGGATTTGGTGCTCTGGTTTTCACTCTGGTTAGTACCCTTTGACTATACAATATCGTCATGTGTATGCGTTTCATTCAAGATCTAACAATCTTCCTTTTGTCACGCTTTAGTTCCTGGCGTTCGACATGCAGCTGCTGATTGGCAACAGGCGGTACTCTCTGAACCCAGAGGAGCATGTGTTTGGAGCCATCTGCCTCTACATGGATGTGGTCTACATATTCCTCTTTTTCCTTCAGCTCTTTGGGAGCCGTGAGTGAGGTGTTCGTGCTATGCCTGGGCTTGAGCCTTTGTCCTCTGTTACACACATACACACACACACACATACACACACCCACCCTTCTCAGTTACTCCAAGGTTTGGTGAGGAGTGAACAGTCTTCCTTCATTCTGTGTGGCAGTTGAAGTTTGATGTGTGCTGTTGTTTTCCTTCTGGTCGTGGTTAGGCAGCTCTTTGCACACTTAGTATGCGCCCTTGCTGCGAGATAACCATACTACCAATCAGATATACACATGCTGTTCAGGGTAGACAAGCACTGCACATCATTTGTGTGATTTTGAAATGCCCTAGATCATCTGCATACATTTTTTTTATTTGAGGATTCCAGCATTCGACAATGAGAAAAAAATCAATGTGTGTTTGGGTGTGATTTTAGTGGGGAATTAGTGACAGTACTTGTCAATGGTTATTATCCCTTCGTTTGCACGTTGTATAGTTGAAATGAATCTTAAATCTCGCTGGCAGTCACTAAATGTGTAACAGTCCTTTCAAAATCAATCAGCAACATTGTGCAGTGAGATTACACCAGGCCCGTATCGTATGTGCCACTTTGTTTTCCTCTTGTGCAATAACCTGCTCTTGACTGGGGGACTGAAGCTGGACCTTACAGGAACTTGTTGCGGTCAGTAAATATTTTGTGCCTCTGAATGCTGGTTGATAATGAAGTTTCAGTGGTGTTGTATGCAGCCAGTGCAGATTTATAAAAATATACTGTGTGCCAAATATAACTCCTGTCATGAGATGATGGCACTTGATCCAACAGGTCAGTTGTGAGGTGTGCTGTGTATGTCTTTAAACTCTCTGGTAAATTAACTCACAAGTGTGTGTGATGCTTGGGAGTTTTTACTTATTTCAGGGTTCCCACGGGTCCTTGAAATCCTTGAAAGTTTGTGAATCTGAAAAAAATAAAGGCACTGGAAAATAAACGCATAGATACAAATCCTTGAAAGTGCTTGAATTTATTAAGTTTTCTGGAAAAAATCCATATTATTCCCTTCCGGTCCGCTAACGTGTTATTTCACCAATACTTGGTGGCCTTCGCATACTAGCTTGCTTGATTTACGTTAGTTACACTGCAAAAAATGCTCTTCTTACTTAGTATTCTTGTCTTGTTTCTGGTCTAAATATCTAAAAATTCTTAAATCAAGATGCTTGATTTACTAGATAAGTAAAATGACATATATTTTTTCTTGTTTTCTTGAAAATCAAATCAAAATGAAGTGAGTGTTTGCTTTAAACGAGCAAAATGATCTGCCAATGGGGTGAGGAGAATAATCTTGTTTCTGATTTAATTCTTGTTTCTGTCCCAAACACTCACCCCATTGGCAGATAATTTTGCTTGTTTTAAAGCTACACTGTGTAACTTTTTTAGTGTATTCTTAGCTAAAAACACTTCTTTCAAAAATATATGTGCTCATTAATGTATATTTACTTCTTTCAAGTAATAAAGTATTCTCGTAAGTTTATAATATGCCATTGAAAATACATACGGGTAAGGGGTTCGAATGGGGGTCGCCATGTTGCCCCTCTATCTTGAAAGTACATTAGCCAAAGAGGGACATACCCGTAAATTCAAGCTTCGCCTTTCGCGTTTTAACACGTTTAACGCGTTTTGTAGGAAAATAGTGTGGCCCCTTTAAGAGCGTTCGCCCCCCTACGTTCTGTGTGTGCGTGCGTGCGTGCGTGCGTGCGTGCGTGCGTGCGTGTGTGTGTGCATGCACTGCGCCTCGAGCTCCCATGTGTGCGGATTATTTGCCGTCTTCTGTTGCTAACATTCATTTATTTTTGTTTTGTTGGGTAATGCTGTGGACGGAAGTGGAGTTTGTGCCGGACTCTTGTGGGGGTTTCCGCGGGGAATAAAGTGCGGGCTGTTTGATGTCAATCGCCTCCGTGTTTGCATCGACTCCAGTTGCGTTGAGTGAGCTATCCGTATTTTTCACCCGGACACACGCGTTACAACTCGATGGTGAATGTGAAGAGGGGGATTGCTGGATTGAACTGGAAGCCATGTTAATCTTGGACTAAATCGGCCACCGTAGGAGTTAAAACGAAATCGGAATTGGGAGGAACAGAAACTAATATTTACTGGATGGTCATATACCCTTTCACCGCTAGATGGGGGAAAATATCACACAGTGTAGCTTTAAGCAAAAACTCACTTCGTTTTGATTTTATTCCCCCAGAAAACAAGAAAAAATATCTTATGTCATTTTACTTATCTAGTAAATCAAGCATCTTGATTTAAGAATTTGTAGATATTTGGACTGGAAACCAGAAAAAAATACTAAGTAAGAAGAGCATTTTTTGCAGTGTACACACATTTACGCGTTACGTTAAGTGTTTCGCCGCGGCGTTCACACACACACACACACACACACACGAAACTACTTCGATGGTACCTCAGCGTTTTCCGTGTTTACACCGAACCCAAATATGTTCCTTCAATGACTGTATATTGTGTTCCATAAACATAAAACAGAATTTCTTTGTTGAATTGCTTTGCTTGCTAAGATAATGTAAACCCATGAGGCAAGAAACACTCAAAAGCATATTCATATATCTTCAAACTTAGCTCCAGGCATGTGCCGGTATCAAGTTTTCATGTTGCGATTAATTGCTGAAGCTTTTATCACGGTATTCGGTATTATCACGGTATTGAAATTCGTTGCAAAAAAAGTGTTGTCATACTATAACAGGTTTAATAACTTTCTTATAACAAAAGAACTGAACATTTAAATACAATAAAGAAATACACAAAAATGTATAAAGTAAACATATTTAAAACAGATTAAAGTGCTAAAGAATTATAGCTAAATGAACAATAGGTAACACTTTACAATAAGGTCTCACTAGTTAATACATTAACATTAACAAAAGCGAATAGCTACATTTTATACAGAAGTTATTATGTAAGGAATAATTGACGACGGGCCGTTCAATTATTAGAATAATAATGCACACCCGAGGTGGTGATGCGGTCACGACGCGAAGCGGAAGATATATTTAAAGGGATTCGTCCGGTTTTTGTACTTAAATCGCTATCACGACGAAACGTCATTTTAAAGCTGTTAACGGAGGCTTGAGCCGTTGATAGCATTCTACTGCAGTTATTAATAAAGTTATTAGAGAGAGAGAGAGCGAGTGCTTGTGTGAATTAGGCTACCTCTGTGCGTCTCTAAACAGCTGTTATTACCTCACTAGTGAAAAAATGTCACGTGTAGCCTTTAAGTTGCTCCACTTTATGGGCTAACTGATCAAATCGTCAGGGCAGCGCTGACACCTTTTTGTGCAAACTGTAGTGCGTGTGCGATCGTGTGATTTCAGTAATGAGACAGAAAAGCTTGCCTTTGATGTCCGCTTCCGTTTGTTGGTTTTCATCTGGACGGTCTAATACTGCTGCCGCCCAGTTGTTGAACGTTTTATATTCACCGTAAATATTAAGATTTACTTTAGGAAAATCGTCTGTCATATTGTTGTTTTTTAGTCCTGTAATTTCCGTTATTACAGTTAACTATGCGAAGTGATATGGAACTGTAATGCGGTCAAGAGAGCCTGGAACTACGTTCGCTGTGCATCTCCCAGAAAATAATTGCACACCTCAGAACATTCATCAGCCAATCAGATTCAAGCATTCAACGGCCCCGTAGTATAATCTTTGGTAACGTATAGTTAAAAAAAAGCAACTGTTAGTTAATGTTAGCTCAGGTCCATTAAATAATACAGTTACAACTTTTGATTTTAATGTGTTATTAAATGGTGAAATTTACATTTAACTAAGATTAATACATGCTTTAGAAGTATTTGTCATTGTCAGTTTGTTAATGAATGAACTAATGTTAAATGAACTAATGCCTCCTTCACGCGTTCCGCCATGTGCTCGTGCACGTTGAGTTTGTTTAGTGCGCGTTCCTCTTGTTCATTTTAAACGGTTGATGGGTAAAGTATTCTTAAAATGCATTCTAAGAAACCGAAATAATATGTAATAAATAATTATTTACGGTATTTTGAAGTGCCCACGGTAACAATATCGTGCATGTTCATTATTGTGATATATCGTATTACCGTGTACCGGCACATGTCTACTGAGCTCTTTATAATACAATCCATGCAAATGTTAAAGGTCCCGTTCTTCCGGTGTTTTTGAAGCTTTGATTGTGTTTACAGTGTGCAATATAACATGTTTTCATGTTTCGCGTGTAAAAAAACCCAGTATTTTTCACACAATTTACTCATCTGTACACCGCTGTTCTCACTGTCCTAAAAACGGCTGATGAGTTCCTTGTTCTATGAAGTCCCTCCTTCAGAAATACGGAACAAGTTCTGATTGCGCCAGCGGTTCCCGTGTTGTGATTTGACCGCAGCTTAGCGAACGTGGCACGGTTCCTGTGTTGTGATTCGACAGCAGCTTAGCGCACGTGGAAAGGTCACGCCTCTTAACGGGAGATGTATGCGCTCAATGATCTCTACAGCGTCCCTGGGAAAGCCAAACAAAGGTGATTTGACTCCGGGATGAAAATAACAGCGTCTCGACGACATGGCGACAAACACACTCAAACGCAACACTTCCTCTTCTCCACGCGACACTTCCTCTTCTCCACGTGGGACAGCAACAAGACCACGCCCCCTTTTTCGCGTATTCTTGTGGGCGGAGGTTAGTCTGTTCTACTGACGTCATTTATGAAGGAAGTACCAGGATGTAGTCCAAGCCAGCCGTTCGCTGTAGGCTTTGAAAGGGAACTTCTGTTAAATAAAATATCTCGCATGGCATTGAACTTTGAGCTTTATAATTTTACAGGTATTATTTATGCTCTAACAGCAACATTACACACTAACTAAAGTTTGAACAATGGGATCACGAAGAATGGGAACTTTAATATCAGATCGTTTACGAATATTCTTAATTTTTAAGCAAAACAGAAATACGACAAATAGAATATCAGATCTGTGTCAAATGGCCAAAAATGAATGCATAGTTGTGTTTGACACATGAAAACTGTAACGATGTCTCTTACATGGAAACACGATGTAACCTTGCTCTCACTTGAAATGTGTCCCCACATGAAGTCCTTGATTTTGAAGGTATTGGACCTGAAAAGTCCTTGAAAGGTCCTTGAATTTGACGTTAACCAAGGTGTGTGGGAACCCTGTTATTTTCAAGCCTCTTAATTCGCCTTCACCTTCAAGTAAAGTGTTTTAGAGACTGAATTATCAGGTGCTGACTTCACGTATTGCATTCAGAAGAGACAAAAGATGATCTAATGTATGATTTGTTTCAAGCACATTTGATTTATTTATTTTTCATGGGCTTTAATATACCTCTCTTGTTTCTTAAGAACTTGTAAGTGTAAGAGTGTGCTAACATTTTAATCTGAAAACCTCAGTTGTTTTTAAAGTCATTTACACTCGATCGACATTCCTCTTCGCTTGCATAATGATCCGGTAAACCTCATATTCATCTTTTTGATGCATATGTTTCCTTTGTCGCAGTGGGTTATAAGAGATTTAGGTAGAAAGCCATTTTATTTCTTGATTAAAGGCTAAACTAACCTACGATATTGTTGTTTAAATAAATGGCAACGCAAATTTATGTTTTGCTTTTAGATGTGTTTTTGCTTTTCACATGTGCAACTTTGTTCCCTTTTCAAGATGAAATGTATATTACAGGCATTTAAAGCATTTTTTCTCAGAGGAAGGATTGAAATATGAGGTATTTTTTTGTGTGAAATTATTACTGTTCATGTGAATATTACGTGTGAGTGACCGTGTGCATATGGATCACCCTATGCCTTTCTTATCTCTCTCTTTCTGTGCACTTTTGTGTCTACAAATGAATAAGTTTAACCTAAAATTACTGCATGATCTGTGGTACAGAGACCCGCTGTGTGCTAACCTACAACTGAAAAGAGATTATTACAAAGCATTCCCTCTTTTTCCTGTTAAAAAACAAAAGCCCAGTGGGTGAACGGGGATATTGTGTTGTTTTGTAACCTCATCTGTGCTTTAGTAAAATAAATAAACAGGACAGTGAATCATAAATTGATGTGTCTTTTGTTTGCTTTATACCTATTATTCAATAACTTATTCATATGTGTTTTAGAATATTATCTGTAGACCTGACTCTTTCTAGATTATGTTTTATGACTATTTTCAATCACTTATGTATGTGCTGTTGTTTTATAAAACAAAAATTTGGTTTTAACAATTAAAACAGTATTCCGAATAAAAAAATAAACCCATATTTCATGTTAGAAATGCGATCTGTTTTAATATTTTCTAAATTATGATGCAATGAAACTAATATGATTTTAACATTTTAATGGCTTTTTTTAATTTAATAATAATTAGAGGTGGACATTAGTGAAGTGTTTTTACTTTCTACTCATGTACATTTTTCAAGTATATACTTTATCAGTGTTTTTCTTTGGGAAATGTTTACTTCACTACATTCTAAAGCATAATGTCATACTTTTTACTGCACTACATTTCATAAATAAAAGGTTTTTTAACTTTAATATGTATAAAACCTTTTAATATGTAATTAAAGGTGCACTATGTAACTTTTCCGTCCGCTAGAGGTCGCCTTTTCAAAACAAAGGCGTAGTTTGATGACGGCAGGTTTGAGTGCAGAATCTTGGGACATGTGGTCTTCAGCTCACAGCCGGTGGGAAAGAATCGGGATAGGACTCGGGCAGAAATCATGTTGATGGATGAGATTATTAACGTTACTGTAGTCTGAAGCAGAGCAGGAGCGAGTGTTGTGGAGCTGAGGAACCGCTGGAGCGATTGTTAATGAGATGAACGCAACACACGCCTCGCGAGCAGCGGGACTTTTATTATGACACAGTCGCCCGCGCCACTTCCGCTCCTCCGGTCATGAGTGTGAGGTAACGCAGCTCTGTTTATCATATCAGACACATCTGAGTGTGTTGATGATGTGATGACGTTACTCTGTGCGTTCTCTCAGCCGGCTGCTATGACACTTGTTCACACTGCAGTGAGAGTAAAGCGTTTCTGCAAAATAAAACTGGAAACCGAGAGTAACGCAGATATGACGCCAATGACAGTGACTCCCTAGCAATTTTCTCACGATTTACAAATAGTTGGAAACATTTGAGATATTGTAAGTACTCAACTGAACAAAATATATAACACTGGCCTAGTGGTTTTTGGATATTTTACTGAAAAAATGTTACATAGTGCAGCTTTAAGTATTAAATGATATTCCATATGAAACGTAGTGCAGTAAAAAAGGGCAATATTATGCTTTGGAATGTTGTGAAGTAAAGAAAAACAGTATAGACGCTTGAAAAATGTACTTAAGCAGAGTAAAAATACTCCACTACTGTCCATCTCTAATAATAATAATGGACTAGACTAGCGAAATGACCCGTATGTTTGCCATTTGAACTGCCAGACGTTAAGATAAATTAATAATACCGTAATACATCCACATTCATTGCACAATTCATAAAAACCCATATAATCAATCTAAAATTAAATGTGAATAAAATGAATGGATGAGCCCGGGCTGGTCACGTGACCAGCACGCCTGACGTCATTGCATAATCACAAACATGGCGCTGCGCTCTTCCTGTCGACGGCTGGCTGCACAGGTCGCTCGTTTAAAACATTGTGCAAATGACTGTACGAGAAATGCATCCGGTTCCAGTTTATCTTTTGCAAGAATCAAATCTCTGCGTGAGTCGGCGGGTGTGTTTGTGCAGTCGAGCCGCGGGCACAGAAGGTCATGGCATCTGGGGGTCAGTTCTCAGAGCACCAATGAGGAGCCTCGCTCGGACACGGCAGGGGCTCTCGCGTGGGGGGTCATGGGTGAGTGGACATGCAGATTCTTTGTGAATTGAAGAATTAGACATCTACATTTGACACATGGCCTAACATGTGATGCTGTCATAACAGTGTTTCTATGGCAAGCCGTTTAAACTTCTATTCATTCACAGGATATGAATTCTTGATATCAAAAATAAAAATTTTACTAGTTAAAATGCAAATTCTTGATATCAACAGTTGAATACTTGTGACAAAGTTCATTTCTGATATCATGAATGTGATTGTCACTAGTCAGATAGCCATTTTAGATATCTGAAGTTATATTGATATCAGGAATTGAATTATTGATTAGATTAGATTCAACTTTATTGTCATTACACAAGTACAGGTACAAGGCAACGAAGTGCAGTTTAGGTCTAACCAGAAGTGCAATAGCAGCAAGTGCAGGATATACAGTGGTTGAATAAGTGCAGGACATGGATATGTACTGAATATATATAAATATGTATAAATAGAGAGATGGTTATTACTATAAACAGAACTGAATTTACAGGTGAATATGTACAGTGAATATAATATACAGATGGATATTACTATAAACAGAATTTTACAGATAGAGGTATACAATAATATGTTAGGCTAATATGAGGAATATAGCAGTGGATTAAGATAAATAATAAATTATGGACAGAGCTATCCGAAAGAACGTGTAAAGGTGCAGTGGAAGTGGTTGCATATTACAGTTAGAAGTACGGTGCAAAATGCAAATGTAAACAGTTGTTACTGTAAATACAGTCGGCAGTGCAAATGAGCATAATCCAGTTAAGATATGGCAGTGCAAGATGCATAAGTAAACAGTTTTTACTGTAATAAACAGTCGGTAGTGCAAATAACAAAGTGAAGGAAGATGTGAGGTAGGAGAGTTAGTTTGCAGTTTATGAGGGAAGTGGATCAACGGTGGTTTGAGTTCAGTAAAGAGACAGCTCTGGGGAAAAAACTGTTCTTAAGTCTACTGGTCCTGGTCCGGAGGATCCTGAAACACCTGTCGGAGGGCAGGAGAGAAAACAGTCTGTGGGCTGGGTGAGAGGAGTCCTTGAGGATGCTGCGAGCTCGATGCAGACAGCGTTTCCTCTGGATGTGCTCGATGGCAGGTAGTGGAGTCCCTGTGATGCGCTGGGCAGTTTTCACCACCCGCTGCAGTGCCTTGCGCTCCGCAACAGAGCAGCTCCCATACCATACTGCCACACAGTTGGTCAGGATGCTTTCTATTGCGCAGCGGTAGAAGTTCACCAGGATAGCCGAGGAGAGCTGATTAATTGTTGATATCAACAATTAAATGGCAGCCTATAGTGACATTTCACTGGTAAAAATACAATTACTGATATCAAGATAGTCGAAATTCAATTGTTAATAGCCTACCAAGAATTAGCATTTTAACTAGTGAAAATTGAATTGTTGATATCAAGAATTCATATCCTGTGATTGAATAAAAGTCTGTTTCACTATATTAACATAATGTACAGTATTGATGACTTCAAATCATCTAACACTGTGATTTGCTTTTGCATCAGCCTTTTCGCTTTTTGGAAGCTCTGATGAGAAGACCGAGGAACAAAAACTTGAGGATGAGCTTATTCTGCTCTTGAAGAAAGCCAAGGTATACTGGGATGCTTTATTGAGTTCTCTTTACAGACATACAGGTGTCAGACAGTTTGATCTACATTTGCTTTATCCAAGCGTTGTCTGAGACCACAACAAAAATGTTAAAAAACCGAGGGACAAAGCAAATACTACGATTTATTTCAGTTCAAATTATTGCTCGTATTGTTATACTGATGATATAAATTGTGATTTTTAAAAAAAAGAAAGAAGTAAACTAGAAGAAATTTCAGTAGTGGTCCAAAAATCTGCTCTAAAATGTAACAGATTTTAAACACTTGTCATACACTTGCAGACTTTGTAAATATTATATTATTATATAGATACACTATGAAATTGTCTGGTTAATCTGTCAGACTGGCTCTGACTTTTGGCAGTTAGCATTGCCTCGTCTATAGTCATGGCCAACAGTTTTGGCAATGACAAATTTAGTGTTTCGCAAAATTTGCTGAGTGGTGTTGTTGTGGTGGTGACAGATTCATCAGGGGCCCGTACCATGATGGTAGTTTAACAAACTCAGGGTTACAGGATTAGTTTTGAGTTGACAAAACCAAACCAATCAGGCTTTGTTGGTCCCATGATGCTGATCTGATCTTCAGCTTTCTCAGTCAACTCAGGCTTTGATCCTGAGTTTAGCTGTGATATCTGAGATTCACTTCTCTCTTCTGCAGAATATTACAAATTTACACGAGAGCTGTCTATGAAAGAGGACAACTAAAAGATAAACTTTGTTGTGAAGTTGGTTTATATAGATAGATTTGAACAATAAAGCTTATATGTAGTCATTTTAATAGCTTTATCAACTGATTCTAAAGCTTATTTATATTACCTTTATAGGCTATATTTATATTAATAAAATGCTTAATAAAAATTTGCCAACTAAAACCGTACATGTGTAATTGATTATGGGTATAATAATTACATAAATAATGTCTAAATCATACAAAATTATTATTATAAATGACCTTTAATTTGGAGCAGAAACTCATGGAATGACTATTTTGTCAGAGGTGTGTCATTTTGCTCACAGCTGATTGGTCCAATTTCAGTTTGAGATCTCATATCCAGAACATAACCTGCCCTGGATCAGGTTAGCCGTGGAGATTAAGTTACTATAGCGATGAACACTGCTAAAAGCCAAAACACTTTCATGGTCCCTAAAACCCTGAGTTGGCGCAAACGGTTAGCCACCTAAACCGGCTTCATGGTACAGGCCCCAGGTGCATTTTTAATAATTGCAAAAAGCTTCATTGGATTAAAAAAAAAAAAAAAAACATGAACCAAATTGCATTTTTTTGGCCCTGGCTCAAAATGACCAGCTAACATTGTTTCACTAATTATATCATCTTTACATGGGACAGTGTGAACCAGTGCTAGTCAAGTAAAATCACTCTATCATCCTGACTGTATTATAAGAACAGACTGAATGCTATAAAAGGAGGAAAGAAGTGCTTCCAATCATTGTGTTCTTGTGTTAGCAATGGTTTCCTCCACAGAAAGACGTGCAGCCGTCATCGCTTTCATCAAAATGGCCTCATATGCAAAGAAATTGATGT
The DNA here is from genome assembly GCA_023566225.1 of Romanogobio albipinnatus. Lineage (NCBI taxonomy): Eukaryota > Metazoa > Chordata > Actinopteri > Cypriniformes > Gobionidae > Romanogobio > Romanogobio albipinnatus. The sequence continues at coordinate 4,926,991 of CM042244.1, forward strand.
AAAGGATATTACACCATTTACCGGATCATCATGAACTTCAAGAGGAGAGGTTCAACTGCAGAGAAGAGGGTTTCAGGATGCCCCAGTGTCCAGCAAGCGGCAGGGTTTCTCTTCTCTTTAATCGGCTACAGAGTCGTCTCCATATTGACTTTTTGGCTCAGTGTTGGCACAGGTTGGTGCGAGTGCATCTGCAGCACAGGGAGACCAAGACTTTGAACACCGGCCTGTTGTCAAGAAGGGCATCAAAGTCACTTCTCTCCAAGAAAAACATCAAGAACAAACTGAAATTCTGCAGTAGTAGAAGTTATTTTTTCTGATGAAGCCTCCTTTTTGACTGTTTGGGACATCTGGAAACTGACTGTCCAGAAGAAAAGATGAACGCTCCCATGAGTCCTGTGTCGTGCCAACAGTGAAGCATCCTGAGACTGTGTGGGGTTGCTTTTCATCCAAGGGGGTGGATCTCTCACAATTCTGCCCTAAATCGCTGCCAGGAATAAAGAACGGCATCCAAACGTCCTGCAAGAGCAACTTCTCCAAACGATCCAGGAGCAATTTTGTGATGATCTGTGCATTTTTCCAGCATGATGGAGCACCGTCACAAGGCAAGAGTGATAGTGAAGTGGCTCAGAGATCATTACATTGAAATTTTGGACCCGTGGCCAGGCAGATCTTAATTCCATAGAAAACCTGTGGTCATTCCTCGAAAGATGAGTGGACAAGCAGAAACTCACAATTTGTGATCACTCTCACTTACAAGGCTGTAATCGCCATCAGTCAGAATTTGGCTCAGAAGCCGATAGCATGGCAGAGGCTATAAAGAAGAAGGGTCAACATTGACTCTTTGCAAATATTAAATGTTTTTGCCAATAAAATCCTTTTAAAACTTATGAAATGCTTATCATTGTTTTCCAGTGTACATAAAAACATGTGAAAAAATACTGAAGCAAAATAAAATGTATGTCACTGCCAAAACCTTTGGCCATGGCTGTAGACTGTAAACACGGATCAAAAATCTTGGCAAGTTTTTAAAAATAATTTTCATAATGTTTATTTTTGAAGACTGAATGTTACTTAACCTCCTTCACAGTACAGCATGATGACCGGGGAACTGGACGCTGCCAATGTTTTCTTACACAAAGCTGTCCGACTGGCACATCAGATGCACAGTAATGATGCCATTATATACACGTACAGCCTGGTATGTTTGATTGTTTTGTCCTTCATCTTGTCCTCCTTGTCCTCCCCAAGGCCATAACCATGTCTCAGACATTTGGCGGGACCATTGTTTTCTGCGTGGGGGCTTTTTGGTTTATTCAAAGGACTTGAATTATTAAAGGATTAAAACTCCCAGTGTGTAGTATTTCTGAGGATCTTTTGACAGAAATGCTATATAATATACATAACTATGTTTTCAGTGGAGTATAAAGACCTTACATAATGTTTTTATTACCTTATAATGAGCTATTTCTACCTACACACACCGCGGGTCCCCTTACAGTGAAGTCGCCATTTTGCGCCGCCATGTTTCTACAGTAGCCCTAAACGGACAAACTTGTATTCAGAGCGCAAGTCACTCTCTGCTCTCTCCGACAATTACATTTTTGTCCTTTGTCGGCCACCGTAGCACTGGTCGATTGCAATTCACAACCTCATCACTAGATGCCGCTAAAAATCACACACTGCGCCTTTAAGAAAATAAAGAAAACGAAATAAGAACGGTGAAAGTATGTAGTAAACTATTTGCAAATAATAGATCTTTTTAAAATATGCACACATTCACTCTTATTTTTTGTCTGGCTAATATGTAAACATGCTAAATGTTTCTTGTCACATCAAATTCAGTTATGATTTACATAAATAATGTCTTATTTTCAATTTCATAAAAAATGTCAAGTAGTTTGTTGCTGAACGTTTTTAATCATTAAAACAGTTGTCAAATATTAAATGTTTAGCTACATGCATCTTACGACGCACTCTTTCGCTGCTATAACTCAAGTGTCGCGTTGGGAGTTGCACTAACAGTAAGCCCCGCCTTCTTTGATTTGATTGGCCATCTCGACATTGACGAGCGATGTTAGACCAATGAGGCAGACCAACCTAAAAATTTCACTTTTGTCATCCTATAGCATCGCTGTGTAATGGAGTGCAGCATCAACAAGATCAAATTTTGGGGGGGACAATTTGGCCATTTCTAATTCCTGGAGTTCTCCTTGTTAAACAATATATTACATAACAGTGAAGATTACATGAGAGCATAATTTAGCTTAACGTTCCTCTCTCTTCACAGATGGCGAATCTTGCCTTTGTCCAAGGTCAGCTGGATAATGTGAGTAAGGTTGAGGGAGATCTCCTCCTCTGACTCAGTGCTGTACATCTGTAGTGAGCATCAGCGTGTGACTCTGTTTGTTGCAGGCTGAGAAGCTGTTTAAAGCAGCCATGAGTTTCATGCTGTCAGGGGGAATGCCACAGGTAAAACACTCAAGGCTGGACATTTTGCATGTACTGTATATACTTTTGTATGCACGGCTCTTTACTGATATCAACATTTGCTGACTAATTATCCTATTAACCAGGGGTGTCCAATCGTGCTCCTGGAGGGCCACTGTCCTGCAGAGTCTCAGATGTTTCTCCGTCGCTCTGCATACGTCATCTCCCTCATCGCTCTGATTGGTTTTAGGTCTATCCAATTGCGCCCACAGGCATTTGAGCGACGCCCGTTGGTGACGCCCCTTTGGAAATGATTTGTCTATGAAGCTTTGCCAGACCATAACTCAGTTACTACTGAGAATGGTCTGGTTTTAACCAGGCTACTATAGTATATGAAATATGTCCATAACTTAAACGCGCTCGCTCCGGTCTATATCAGATATATGATCCATGTGGTGAGCGTTGTTAATCTCATCGCGGCGTTCCGCGCAGAAACCGCTCTCGCGCGCGCGCCGCGTGTAGTTTGAATTCTCCACTGTAATCAAGGACTGAATCCGAAATCGCCCCTTATAACCTTAAAATGGTGCATTATTTGTAGGGGACAGCGCTGTAGTGGTGTCCGAAACCACAGTGGACGTTATTGAGTGCACTCATTCTATCCCACATCACACAGCCGATGTACACACACCGGTTGTCCGACTTCACGCACTCGTTTTCATTCACTCCTTCAAATAAAGTGATAACATAGTAGGGAATAGTGAATGAGGGTAGGCCTATAGGGGGCGATCTCGGATTCAGCCATAGGCTGTAATGCGATCTCAGCTGTGCTCTGACTCATAGATATCCATAATAAAGGCTAGATGTCTTACGACGGAGTCTCTAACGTCATCACCGGCGGCCATCTTGTCACAGGCAGGGCTCTGTGGTACCTGATTGATCTGCATGAACACAAATACTCTTATCTCACTGAAATCTTGACAGATTTACAAATGGTTTGGTTTCTTACAAACGTTGTTAACGTGGCTATAATTATGGATGCTTGAACAAATTATGAATAATTTTTCATAAGTATGCAGTGTCATAACTACATCTCTGACGTTTATAACAAACCAAACAGTTTGAGAATCGGCGGAAAATTTAGCAAGTTATGGTTATTTAAAAAGTACATGCACCATTAAAACACAATGTTACGAGTGAGCGAGCTGACTGTGACAAGATGGCCGCCAGGTGCAGATGTCGACCTCCATTGGCCAGCAGCGCGGACGAGACATCTAGCCTTTATTATGGATATCTATGCTCTTACTGCTCTCACTAGTACAGTGCAACAGTGAAATACGTCCCCTCTCAAACAATGACGCGCTGCGCCGCGTTCCGAACGTTGTTTAAGCGTTATATACTGGTATTGCGGTATCATCAAAATTCGTATCATAACAAAAATAAATACCGGTATTCAGTATGAACCGGTATACCGCCCAGCACTAGGAGGAAGTTTAATTTTTAGGTGTCCGGTCACTTATGACCGGGAAGACAACCAATGCAACCCCTAAACGAAGAGCACCAGAGGGTTAAACACACCCGAACCAGCTAATCAGTGTCTTAGGCATACTAGAAACTTCCAGACAGACAAGCTGGAGCTAAACTCTGCAGGACCGTGGCCCTCCAGGACAGGCTTTGGACACCCCTGCTATAAACGAATCAGAAACATGAGAAATGCGATCAGCCTCAGGCTATGTTTTGAAACCGCCTGTACCGGTTTTATCTCAAAAGGATGACAACGCAGTGATTGAGATGTCGCTGAAGCTGGCCAGCATATACGCCACTCAAAACAAGTGAGTTCTGAAAGAAATGGGGAAACACCCGAGTCGGTTGACCTGTTAACCTCTGCGCTGTTCAGTAACTTTTTGCATTTCCAGGAACGAGTTGGCAGAGCACGGCTTCCAGTTCTGCACAGAGTCTTTAGAGGCCAAGATTGAGAAACAGAAGGACCTTCTTCCAGAAAGCCTGTCAGGTGTGTTGTGTTAACTTCCTGTGTGTTATTTGAGCTCTTACTAAACATTTGTTTCAAATAGATGAGGAGCGTAAAGACACCAGGCTGCTGCTCGGTCTCAGTCTGGATGCGAGGGCGCGTTATTTGGCAGCCAATCATCGTTTCACAGGGGCTTGCAGGGATTACCGGAATGCACTACAGATCTGCCAGCAGGAGCAGGGAGAGTCCCACCCACAGGTGATGTTCCCTTTGTTTAGACATTACACTGGTTTGGAAGTATAAATGCACTGCTAGTGTGTATATATAGTCATATTTATTCTGTTTCCAGTCATTTTACACAATCATCTGATTTAATGTGGCCAGCAGGTGTAAAGTGTACATGTGTTTGTCCCATTGAATGGTATTGTGTGATGTGTTTCAGACGCTGGTTCTGATGAATGATCTGGCGACCGTGTTGGACCTGCAGGGGAAGCACGATGAGGCGCTGGCTCATGTAAAGAAGGCTGTTGAGCTTGGACAGGCAGCGGGTCACCCTGATCAACATGTGCTGCTTGGGAATATGGCAGGAATTCTGATGCACAAAGGTTCAGCTGCTCGCTTTAGTTACACCGACATTTACAATTGTTTTAATACACACACGCATACACATACATGCACGCACACACACACACACACGCACGCACACGTCTGGTTTACTATATTTGTGGGGACTCTCCATAGACGTAATGGTTTTTATACTGTACAAACTGTATATTCTCTCCCCTTACACTGACCGTACCCATAAACCTCCCCATCACACTTAACTACAGGCATCTTTACATTTAACATTTTTTAATTGATAAGCTTTTTTTCCTCATGGGGAACTCAATTTAGGTCCTCACAGTGACACAAGTTCCCATAAGTCTGCGTGCATTCAGGTTGAAGTCCCTACCGGGATAGAAAAACATGAACACACACACACACACACACACACTCACTCACTCACACACACTCTCACTCACTCACACACACTCTCACACACTCACTCACACACACACACACACACACACACACTCATTCACACGCACTCTCACTCACTCACTCACTCACTCACTCACTCACACACTCACTCACTCACACACACACTCTCTCACACACTCACTCACACACACACACACACACTCACTCACACATTCACACACACTCTCACTCTCTCACACACACACACTCAATGATCCTAAGAAAGGTGAGAAATCAGCCCAGAACTACACGGGAGGAGCTGGTCAATGACCTGAAAAGAGCTGGGACCACCGTTTCCAAGGTTACTGTTGGTAATACACTAAGACGTCATGGTTTGAAATCATGCATGGCACGGAAGGTTCCCCTGCTTAAACCAGCACATGTCAAGGCCCGTCTTAAGTTTGCCAATGACCATTTGGATGATCCAGAGGAGTCATGGGAGAAAGTCATGTGGTCAGATGAGACCACAATAGAACTTTTTGGTCATAATTCCACTAAACGTGTTTGGAGGAAGAAGAATGATGAGTACCATCCCAAGAACACCATCCCTACTGTGAAGCATGGGGGTAGTAGCATCATGCTTTGGGGAGGTTTTTCTGCACATGGGACAGGGCGACTGCACTGTATTAAGGAGAGGATGACCGGGGCCATGTATTGCGAGATTTTGGGGAACAACCTCCTTCCCTCAGTTAGAGCATTGAAGATGGGTCGAGGCTGGGTCTTCCAACATGACAATGACCCGAAGCACACAGCCAGGATAACCAAGGAGTGGCTCTGTAAGAAGCATATCAAGGTTCTGGCGTGGCCTAGCCAGTCTCCAGACCTAAACCCAATAGAGAATCTTTGGAGGGAGCTCAAACTCCGTGTTTCTCAGTGACAGGTCAGAAACCTGACTGATCTAGAGAAGATCTGTGTGGAGGAGTGGGCCAAAATCCCTCCTGCAGTGCAAACCTGCTGAAAAACTACAGGAAACGTTTGACCTCTGTAATTGCAAACAAAAGCTACTGTACCAAATATTAACATTGATTTTCTCAGGTTTTCAAATACTTATTTGCAGCTGTATCATACAAATAAATAGTTAAAAAATCATACATTGTGATTTCTGGATTTCTCTCACAGTGGACATGCACCTACGGTGACAATTTCAGACCCCTCCATGATTTCTAAGTGGGAGAACTTGCGAAATAGCAGGGTGTTCAAATACTTATTTTCCTCACTGTATATATATTCATATTCATATTCTCAGGAATACACAATGGTTAGTGTTGTTTGTCTTTTGTTAACCAGGGGAGTTTGAGGAGTCTGCTAAACTGTATCAGGAAGCCCTGGCTCTGGCACATGCAGCTGGAGATGGAGAGGCTGTTGAGCAGCTTCAGGAGGGGCTGAAAGAGCTGACCAACAGGAGAGACGGCCAAACCAAGAGCAAAGCTGATGAACAGGCGCCCAAAGAATGATCCAAATAAAACACTCCTGGAAGTATACTATACTTCAGTAGAACACAACATTAGGACAAATTTATCAGCCACTTCTAATTCAACAGTACACAACATACATTATCTACTGCCCTTTTTATATCTTGCCTCCCATTAGACTCGGCTCTCGGACTGTAATGATTTCTCTGTAAAGGATCAGGGAAGACGAATGGTGGACTGATGACTGATGATATATTCTGTACATCAGGCCAGCTCATCATTGGTCTGTGGATATAATGTGCAATGAAACATGTCTTATTTAAAGCCAACTTGTGTTAATGTGTTTGATGTGAAAAGTGATTTGATAAACATATGAACAAATGTTTGGTGTTCATTTCTTTCTTTATGTTGGTTTTGACACACTAACGCCCAGAGGCTGCTCACTGCAGAGCAAATGGGTGGAGCTTACGTCTAGATCCTCGTCGGTAGACGCCCGGAGAGGAGGAGCGACTGTATGTGTGGGTCTAATGTGTGGAGCTGGAATATCCAACCACACACACAACTCCTCCACCCCATTAGACATCCAGAGAGGAGGAGCGAATGTAACTTGGGTCTAATGTGCGGAGCTAGAATATCCAACCACACACAACTCTATCCCTCCATCCCATTAGACATCCAGAGAGGAGGAGCGACTGTAACTTGGGTCTAATGTGTGGAGCTAGAATATCCAACCACACACACAACTCTATCCCTCCACCCCATTAGACATCCAGAGAGGAGGAGTGACTGTAACTTGGGCCTAATGTGTGGAGCTAGAATATCCAACCACACACAACTCCTCCACCCCATTAGACATCCAGAGAGGAGGAGCGACTGTAACTTGGGCCTAATGTGTGGAGCTAGAATATCCAACCACACACACAACTCCTCCACCCCATTAGACATCCAGAGAGGAGGAGCGAATGTAACTTAGGTCTAATGTGTGGAGCTGGAATATCCAACCACACACACAACTCTATCCCTCCACCCCATTAGACATCCAGAGAGGAGGAGCGACTGTAACTTGGGCCTAATGTGTGGAGCTAGAATATCCAACCACACACACAACTCTATCCCTCCATCCCATTAGACGTCCAGAGAGGAGGACCGAATGTAACTTGGGCCTAATGTGTGGAGCTGGAATATCCAACCACACACACAACTCTATCCCTCCACCCCATTAGACGTCCAGAGAGGAGGACCGAATGTAACTTGGGCCTAATGTGTGGAGCTAGAATATCCAACCACACACACAACTCTATCCCTCCATCCCATTAGACGTCCAGAGAGGAGGACCGAATGTAACTTGGGCCTAATGTGTGGAGCTAGAATATCCAACCACACACACAACTCCTCCAACCCATTAGACGTCCAGAGAGGAGGAGCGACTGTAACTTGGGCCTAATGTGTGGAGCTAGAATATCCAACCACACACACAACTCTATCCCTCCATCCCATTAGACATCCAGAGAGGAGGAGCGAATGTAACTTAGGTCTAATGTGTGGAGCTGGAATATCCAACCACACACACAACTCTATCCCTCCATCCCATTAGACATCCAGAGAGGAGGAGCGACTGTAATTTGGGCCTAATGTGTGGAGCTGGAATATCCAACCACACACACAACTCTATCCCTCCATCCCATTAGACATCCAGAGAGGAGGAGCGACTGTAACTTGGGTCTAATGTGTGGAGCTGGAATATCCAACCACACACACAACTCTATCCCTCCATCCCATTAGACATCCAGAGAGGAGGAGCGACTGTAACTTAGGTCTAATGTGTGGAGCTGGAATATCCAACCACACACACAACTCTATCCCTCCATCCCATTAGACATCCAGAGAGGAGGAGCGACTGTAATTTGGGCCTAATGTGTGGAGCTAGAATATCCAACCACACACAACTCTATCCCTCCATCCCATTAGACATCCAGAGAGGAGGAGCGACTGTAATTTGGGCCTAATGTGTGGAGCTAGAATATCCAACCACACACAACTCTATCCCTCCATCCCATTAGACATCCAGAGAGGAGGAGCGACTGTAACTTGGGTCTAATGTGTGGAGCTGGAATATCCAACCACACACACAACTCCTCCATCCCATTAGACATCCAGAGAGGAGGAGCGACTGTAACTTAGGTCTAATGTGTGGAGCTGGAATATCCAACCACACACACAACTCTATCCCTCCACCCCATTAGACATCCAGAGAGGAGGAGCGAATGTAACTTGGGCCTAATGTGTGGAGCTGGAATATCCAACCACACACACAACTCTATCCCTCCATCCCATTAGACGTCCAGAGAGGAGGAGCGAATGTAACTTGGGCCTAATGTGTGGAGCTGGAATATCCAACCACACACACAACTCCTCCACCCCATTAGACATCCAGAGAGGAGGAGCGACTGTAACTTGGGCCTAATGTGTGGAGCTGGAATATCCAACCACACACACAACTCTATCCCTCCACCCCATTAGACGTCCAGAGAGGAGGAGCCGGACGTCATTTGACTCTGCAGTGAGTACCACTTGCTAAAGCCTGCTTTCTTTATCAGTAACATTAGCAATGCCCTGTAGAGGTCAGTATATGTTCAGGTTTTTTAAAGATCATCCAAGAAACCGAAGTTTTGGAGACTAGTTGTTTAACCCAAGCGTTCACTACATCTAAAAGGTTTAATTGAGGAGTCTTTAAACATCAAGATGCAGAAACCTAAGTTCCTTTCGTTTCCCGAAGGATATTTGCAGCATTTAGAAGCAATATTTTTTTTAAATACATAAACCCTTAAATATCTAATGTAACTTCCATGCAGAAGGATTGCAGCTGTTAAGCTGACGATATCTTTTAATGAAAATATCAAGTGCTGTTCAAAAATGTGCAACCGAAGCTGCCTGGTGCCTAGAAGTTTCTCTGCTATTTTTAGTGCGTCAATTTAAAGGAAAATTAGATTAACTTGGTTACTCAATAACTGGCCTTGGATCCTTTTTTACTCTTTAAACCATTAGTCAAATGTTGGTCTTATTCTCTGAGAAGATGCTCTTTTTCTCAATAAAAGAGTTAAATATTCTCTCCTACAGGGTAAAACCCCCCCTTAAAAGATCTAAATCAGCAGCTCTGTCAGATCTGATGCTTCACTAAAGATGTTTTTAGAAGATATGCCGTGTCATCATGTCACTAATGTACTGGAATCCACACATGGTATTTTAAACCTGTAATTATTAATAGTGGGAACAGCGAGTGCCGTCCTAATAAAGAAGAAGGGGTGCATTTGGGCTCTGAGTGTGGTCTTGTCGTATGCCTGGGTGGTAAAAGATGCAGTGGGATCATGAGGCGGAGATCAACATGACTCAACTAGTGATTACGGATCTCATAGAGTGTGGCTCATCAGATAAGAGCAGCTCATATTTTCATTCAAAATCAGACTTTAGGGGTGGGTGCACAGGGTGAAGAAAACGTTTATATTGGCACTGAAATTAATGTTGTGAGTCGTGTTGTGCAATGCCTCTAGGCCTGAAATCTGGTTGCTTTCGTGCTGTATTTGACTTTAACCTCCCTTTGGAAGGTGCAATGGGAATTGGAATATCACACAAATCATATTTTAACATAGACATGACATTCATCAATTTGTCCAAAGGCTTTTTAGGGCCGCTGTGTATACACATATTAATTTGTGTTTATCTCCTCTCTGAATTTTCTCAATGAGAATTTTTTTTTATTCCGCTTTGCAACTAAAATAACTTCTCTTGCTCTCTGGCAAGCGGTCGTGCAAACGGTAATTGCTAGTTAGTCGAGTCTGAGGGGAGGAAAATGACGATTTACATGAGCTCTCCTGTGCTGTGATCACTTTCCTTTCACCACATGATTTCCTGTCCTCTCACGCAAGTATGAGAGAATGAGTCTTATCTGTTTTTGCAGTTCACATCTTAATCATGAAATCAAAATGAACAACCTGCGTGATGGTGGGACAACCTGTCACTCACCCGTTTATGCAGGTCCTTAGTTGGTCATGAGCTGGTTTATGCTGGTCCTTAGTTGGTCATGAGCTGGTTTAAGCTGGTCCTTAGTTGGTCATGAGCTGGTTTAAGATGGTCATGAGCTGGTTTAAGATGGTCCTGAGCTGGTTTATGCTGGTCCTTAGTTGGTCATGAGCTGGTTTGAGTTGGTTTATGCTGGTCCTGAGTTGGTCATGAGCTGGTTTATGCTGGTCCTTAGTTGGTCATGAGCTGGTTTATGCTGGTCCTTAGTTGGTCATGAGCTGGTTTAAGCTGGTCCTTAGTTGGTCATGAGCTGGTTTAAGATGGTCATGAGCTGGTTTAAGCTGGTCCTGAGCTGGTTTATGCTGGTCCTTAGTTGGTCATGAGCTGGTTTGAGTTGGTTTATGCTGGTCCTGAGTTGGTCATGAGCTGGTTTAGGCTGGTCCTGAGTTGGTCCTTAGTTGGTCATGAGCTGGGTTGAGCTGGTTTATGCTGGTCCTTAGTTGGTCATGAGTTGGTTTAAATTGGTCCTGAATTGGTTTATGCTGGTCCTTAGTTGGTCATGAGCTGGGTTGAGCTGGTTTATGCTGGTCCTTAGTTGGTCATGAGTTGGTTTAAGTTGGTCCTGAGTTGGTTTATGCTGGTCCTTAGTTGGTCATGAGCTGGTTTATGCTGAGCCTTAGTTGGTCATGAGCTGGTTTATGCTGAGCCTTAGTTGGTCATGAGCTGGTTTATGCTGGTCCTGAGTTGGTCATGAGTTGGTTGAAGTTGGTCCTGAGTTGGTTTAAGCTGGTCCTTAGTTGGTCATGAGCTGGTTTATGCTGGTCCTTAGTCATGAGCTGGGTTGAGCTTGTTTATGCTGGTCCTTAGTTGGTCATGAGTTGGTTTAAATTGGTCCTGAGTTGGTTTATGCTGGTCCTTAGTTGGTCATGAGCTGGTTTATGCTGTTCCTTAGTTGGTCATGAGCTGGTTTATGCTGGTCCTTAGTTGGTCATGAGCTGGTTTATGCTGGTCCTTAGTCATGAGCTGGGTTGAGCTTGTTTATGCTGGTCCTTAGTTGGTCATGAGTTGGTTTAAATTGGTCCTGAGTTGGTTTATGCTGGTCCTTAGTTGGTCATGAGCTGGTTTATGCTGGTCCTTAGTTGGTCATGAGCTGGTTTATGCTGGTCCTTGGTTAGTCATGAGCTGGGTTGAGCTTGTTTATGCTGGTCCTTAGTTGGTCATGAGTTGGTTTAAGTTGGTCCTGAGTTGGTTTAAACTGGTCCTTAGTTGGTCATGAGCTGGTTTATGCTGGTCCTTAGTTAGTCATGAGCTGGGTTGAGCTTGTTTATGCTGGTCCTTAGTTGGTCATGAGTTGGTTTAAATTGGTCCTGAGTTGGTTTATGCTGGTCCTTAGTTGGTCATGAGCTGGTTTATGCTGTTCCTTAGTTGGTCATGAGCTGGTTTATGCTGTTCCTTAGTTGGTCATGAGCTGGTTTATGCTGTTCCTTAGTTGGTCATGAGCTGGTTTATGCTGGTCCTTAGTTGGTCCGGAGTTGGTTTATGCTGGTCCTTAGTTGGTCATGAGCCGGGTTTGATCTGGTTTATGCTGGTCCTTAGTTGGTCCTGAGTTGGTTTAAGTTGGTCCTGAGTTGGTTTATGCTGGGCCTAAGTTGGCCATGAGCTGGTTTAAGCTGGTCCTGAACTGGTTTATGCTGTTCCTTAGTTGGTCATGACCTGGTTTAAGATGGTCCTGAGCTGGTTTATGCTGGTCCTTAGTTGGTCATGAGCTGGTTTATGCTAGTCCTGAGTTGGTTTATGCTGGTCCTTAGTTGGTCATGAGCTGGTTTATGCTGGTCATGAGCTGGTTTATGCTGTTCCTTAGTTGGTCATGAGCTGGTTTAAGATGGTCCTGAGCTGGTTTATGCTGGTCCTTAGTTGGTCATGAGCTGGTTTGAGCTGATTTATGCTAGTCCTTAGTTGGTCATGAGCTGGTTTACGTTGGTCCTGAGTTGGTTTGCGCTGGTCCTGAGTTGGTCATGAGCTGGTTTAAGATGGTCTTGAGCTGGTCCTGAGCTGGTTTATGCTGCTCCTTAGTTGGTCATGAGCTGGTTTAAGATGGTCCTGAGCTGGTTTATGCTGATCCTTAGTTGGTCATGAGCTGGTTTAAGATGGTCCTGAGCTGGTTTATGCTGGTCCTTAGTTGGTCATGAGCTGGTTTATGCTGGTCCTGAGTTGGTCATGAGCTGGTTTAAGATGGTCCTGAGCTGGTTTATGCTGGTCCTTAGTTTGGTCATGAGCTGGTTTAAACTGGTCCTGAGCTGGTTTATGCTGGTCCTTAGTTTGTCATGAGCTGGTTTATGCTGGTCCTGAGTTGGTCATGAGCTGGTTTAAGATGGTCCTGAGCTGGTTTATGCTGGTCCTTAGTTTGGTCATGAGCTGGTTTAAGGTGGTCCTGAGCTGGTTTATTCTGGTCCTTAGTTGGTCATGAGCTGGTTTAAGATGGTCCTGAGCTGGAGCTAGTTTCTTAGGACCAGCATCTTGACCTGGTTTAAAATGGTCCTGTCCTGGTTTAAGATGGTCCTGGGCTGATTTATGCTGGTCCTTAGTTGGTCATGAGCTGGTTTAAACTGGTCCTAAACTGGTTTATGCTGGTCCTTATTTTGTCATGAGCTGGTTTAAGCTGGTCCTTAGCTGGAGCTAGTTTCTTAGGACCAGCACTTTGACCATCTTAAACCAGCTCATGACCAGCATAAACCAGCTCAAACCAGTTCAAACCAGCTGCAATGCTTCAAAACATACCTAACCAGCATATGCTTTTTTTTTAACAGGGATACGAGATCACAGCAATAGCCAAAAACAATCCAATTAACTCCTGATGAACAAAATCAAGTCCCGCCCCACAGTTTTCCTTTTTCGAGAAGCCATTTCACTCTGAGACAAGCCAAAACATAATGACCACCTGCTTACAAGTCCTGCCAAACAGTGTTGTCTCATAAAGGAATACACTCTACACTCTGAATGTGTCCTATGCTATCATTTACTGAGCTTGTTCGTCCAGTGCATCCCACACATTCAATCAGATTGAGATCTGAGAAATTTGGAGGCCAGGGCAACACCTTGAACTCCTCATCATGTTCATCAAACCATTGCTGAACAATGTGTGCCGTGTGGCAGGGCGCAACATCCTGCTGAATGCGGCCACTTCCAACAGGGAACCAGTGTCACGGTAGGTGTTAAATTGATGTCTACATGAATGGCCGGACCCTGGGATTCCCAGCAGAACATTGCCCAGAGCATCACACTCCTTCCACTGGCTTGTCATTGTTCCACAGTGCATTCTGGTGCCATCACACCCCCAGGTAAACAGCGCACACATACACAGGTCGTCCACATGAAGTAAAAGAAAATGGGACCCATCGAACCAGGTGACCTTCTTCTACTGCTCCAAGGTCAGTTCCAACACTCATGTGTCCATTGTAGAGGCTTTCGGCTGTGGACAGGGGTCTGCGGCGCATGCTATACGACCCCACATGCATGTGTTGTGACATTCACTGTGTGATTTGTGCCACAGAGGGTATTCGGTCAGTTTGGTCCAGATAGCCTTCATTGTCCTTGTGCATCGATGAGCCTTGAGCGCTTCGCCCAATGCCCTGTCACTGGTTTGTGGTTTGTCCCTCCTCAGACCGTTTCAGAGAATCTCTGATCATAAATATTTGGCCCTGGTTTGGTCAAAGTTACTCAGGTCTTTATTCTGGCCAATTTCTACACCATCCAACATGTTTTCTTCAAGAAATGATTGTTTGTTTAACCATCTAATCTACCCAGTGTGGCCCTGTTAGGAGATAATGAAATCATTGAGTGGTCATAATGGTTTGGCTGTACCTCACAATAGGAAAGAGATATTATTATATTATATAGTCCTTTCACACAAAATGATGGATTCTATATTGTATTTTATACTGTTTTTGGTTCATTATTTCTCTATGTGCTCACTTTTAAAGCTGCCAGGTGCACAGAACCATGTAAGCTATTTGGATGATGGTTTATAACAATAATGTCTTCTGCTTATTGAATTCTTGCCCCATGCACACATGGTTAGCGTGTAGCTTCAGGCTAAAGCTCCTGTTAGTGCAGTAAAGCTGCAGTCGTTTTTCCAACAGCCCCTCTGATACTTTTTTATGCTCAGTTATTATTGAATTTACTGTTTTTGTTTTTTGGGTGTGTATTATGAACAATTTGAAGCCAGGGTTACTTTTTATGAATACCTTGCTGCTTCTGTAAAATATGGGGTTCTCTCACATGGAAGAAGAAGAAGAAGAAGAAAAACATTCCAGATGTTTTTTCTTTTATTTTATGATATCTGCTTCAACAAAGCATCTTTCTGTCAGACACTGATGGTGGAATAAGACCTTATTTTGATTGCCATTTATTATCTTTTTTATTTTTCTATTTTTGACTAAGACTAGAACTGTAAAGTGATCTTCAGATCACTTTGTTATGGTCACATACATTTAAATACATTTTTTGAAGAGGAAAATGTATAAGAGCATAACATGTGATGTGTTGTAATTATTTCATTTTAAATGTTAATCGCACATTTTATACTGACACCTAGTGGCATAGATGCAGCATAGCATTAAAGGGGGGGGGGGGGGTCGCTATTTCATGCATTCTGGCTTATTTACACTGTTAAAGAGTTGATTCTCATGCTAAAAATTGCCAAATTTTCAAAAAAATAGTTTGATGTATGACGGAGTATTCCTGTGCCAAATACACTCCTTCAGGATTCGAACAAGTTTTTTTAGACAAAAGAAATGAACACAGCGACCCCATAGACATCAACGCAGAAGTGAAATCTGAATCACAGAATCTTGCAGAGACAGAGAGAGTGAGCAGGAGCAACTTTTGGTAAGTATTCTGATGAATTATTTTGTCGTTTTGCATAGTATTTATATACACTCACCTAAAGGATTATTAGGAACACCTGTTCAATTTCTCATTAATGCAATTATCTAATCAACCAATCACATGGCAGTTGCTTCAATGCATTTAGGGGTGTGGTCCTGGTCAAGACAATCTCCTGAACTCCAAACTGAATGTCAGAATGGGAAAGAAAGGTGATTTAAGCAATTTTGAGCGTGGCATGGTTGTTGGTGCCAGACGGGCCGGTCTGAGTATTTCACAATCTGCTCAGTTACTGGGATTTTCACACACAACCATTTCTAGGGTTTACAAAGAATGGTGTGAAAAGGGAAAAACACCCAGTATGCGGCAGTCCTGTGGGCCAAAATACCTTGTTGATGCTAGAGGTCAGAGGAGAATGGGCCGACTGATTCAAGCTGATAGAAGAGCAACTTTGACTGAAATAACCACTCGTTACAACCGAGGTATGCAGTAAAGCATTTGTGAAGCCACAACACGCACAACCTTGAGGCGGATGGGCTACAACAGCAGAAGACCCCACCGGGTACCACTCATCTCCACTACAAATAGGAAAAAGAGGCTACAATTTGCACCAGCTCACCAAAATGGAAAATGTTGCCTGGTCTGATGAGTCTGGATTTCTGTTGAGACATTCAGATGGTAGAGTCCGAATTTGGCGTAAACAGAATGAGAACATGGATCCATCATGCCTTGTTACCACTGTGCAGGCTGGTGGTGGTGGTGTAATGGTGTGGGGGATATTTTCTTGGCACACATTAGGCCCCTTAGTGCCAATTGGGCATCGTTTAAATGCCACGGCCTACCTGAGCATTGTTTCTGACCATGTCCATCCCTTTATGACCACCATGTCCCCATCCTCTGATGGCTACTTCCAGCAGGATAATACACCATGTCACAAAGCTCCAATCATTTCAAATTGGTTTCTTGAACATGACAATGAGTTCACTGTACTAAAATGGCCCCCACAGTCATCAGATCTCAACCCAATAGAGCATCTTTGGGATGTGGTGGAACGGGAGCTTCGTGCCCTGGATGTGCATCCCACAAATCTCCATCAACTGCAAGATGCTATCCTATCAATATGGGCCAACATTTCTAAAGAATGCTTTCAGCCCCTTGTTGAATCAATGCCACATAGAATTAAGGCAGTTCTGAAGGCGAAAGGGGATCAAACACAGTATTAGTATGGTGTTCCTAATAATCCTTTAGGTGAGTGTATTTTACAATTTAACGCCAGTACGCCATTTTAAGTTAATGATTCCTGTCTATATGGGTATATACGGTAATTTCTCTACTGCGCGACAGTGCAGTGCAGGGCGATAGTGTAAGATACAAGGTAATGGAGCCTTTTATACATTGTCGTGTTTGTTTAGAAATAAACAGTGGACAAATGGAGTCTTTAAACGCCTCAGAAGTAAAGATATTCGCTGTCAAAGTGACGCCAAAATGAATGGGAGTCAATGGGATGCTAACAGCAGGTGATGGCTTGGTTAGCAATGGCTGCCCCTATGGAAGGTACGCTTTCCAGGGGCTGGATTACCCCCTTGATTATGGCCCTGTATGATGTCAAAATGGGTGGAATTCCTTGTATGGGCACTTCTCCCGGATGAGCCCGTGCGCGCGCACACACACACACATCAACCAGAGCAAGAGCGTCAACAACGCGGGACACAGGAGCCGTCGGCAGCGCTGTCATTTTAGACCACAAAATCAACAATGTCACTAAAGAAGTGTGTTTCTGGCTGTGAGGGAAAGATCACCTTGTTCAGCTTCACAAATAACCCAGTGTTAAGGGAACAGTGGATGCAGTTTGTGTTTCCGGAGTTCTGCAAGTGTGTGTGTTTGTTCCCGGTCACGAGTGGAAACCGCATGCAGTGTGTGAAACTGCATCAAATGTGTGTGTTTTGTTGGCAATCGGTGCGTATGTGCATATAATGTGAACAACACAAACGTAATCGAAAGTTATCCAGGGATAATGCCATGATGTAGTGTGTGTGTGTGTGTGTCCATGACTCTTTAGCTCCGCCCACTGCACACGGGTGTTTTCTGAAAGAAGCGTATCTGTCGTTTGTATATGATAAAACTAAAGACTCTTTGGAGATATGAAGGATGCAATACTTCTCTATAGATACTCAAGATTAACATGAGGCAGAATGCCCCCCCCCCCCCCTTTAAATCAAAGGGTTTCGCTTATGCAAAATTAGAAATACCCTATTTGCAAGTGTATTTGTGCAAATAAGGCATGTATTTCATTGTGAGATTAATTTATTTCATTGATTCTGTGTTCTTTTTTAAGTGCATATTTAAGCTGGGGTTAAGTAACCTATAATGTGATTACTGCAAAAATATTCAGTCTTTCATTCTATGTAAACCCTAAAAGATAAATCAAGTATGCATCTCACATTGTATTGCTTGCTAAATGGAACAACTGAGCAATTAAGTTAAACCTATGGGTAAACAGAATAGCTACTTGCTGGTTTATTTTCAAACAAATTAGTTATTATTCTGGATATAATTATACCAATGGCTTCTCTTGAATGTTTTTCTTCCCCCACCTTTTAGAGTAAAAAAGCCATTGTTTGTGCTGAATCAGAAGCCTTTAATCGTCTAGATGTTTGTGAGACAGGTTTGCATAACACTGTTCTGTCACGGGATCCCTAATTATTAACAACACGGACACAGAGACGATTGTTCCCACAGAACACCTGCACAAAGGGTGGTCATTTTTCATTCGGCTTCACTCTCATCAATATTCTGCAGATGCGAGACCTAATTATATATTATCCTCTCTTTTCACAGGATTATTCTGTGTTTGAACACAACTTAATTGGTTTATTTGCCATTTAGAACAGGGAGCCATGTTCTTGCCGTAGTGATTAGATCGAAATAAATGACCTTGATTTCATGCAAAACAAACTTTTACGCTTCCATAGTTGTGTTTTAAGTTCACTGTGTGCTGTCATAATTGTACCTCAGCAGAATAAGTTCATTCTGAAAGGGCACTGCAGAACGCTGATAGTAACTCAAACTAGTATTGACCCCTGACATTTTTTGACTAAAGTTCACTAAATTGACCTTTAAATCGAGCTACATGTGCATTTCTTGTAAGAAGGGACAATTGGTCACCAGCATATGCAATAGATCAGACGTGGAGATCACACTTTGGGTTTATCATTTGTCATTGATAAACGTTGGGAAGAAAGAACAGATTAGATCATTTATTAATAATGGGAATGTAGCATTTCAGGTGTAACAGGAAAGGCTCAAATATTAAAGGATAGTTCACCCCACAAAAATACACACTCATCATCTTTCTTTCTTCTGTGAAACACAGCGCAAGATATTTTGAATGTGTTTTTTGGTCCATTCAATGAAAGGCAATGGGGTCCAAAACAACATTGACTTTCATCGGATGGACAAAAACAAGATACTTTATTTTGTGCGCTGCAGTAAACAGAAAGCCATACAGTCTGAAATGGCATTTGCTTTTAGAGAGAACTACCCCTTCAAGATCCACTAGAACAATCACAAACTCATTCCACATTTCCAAAAGTGTTTGACAGTGACGGACACTATGCATTGTTCGTTTGTGGGTTAATATTTGTGCTGTGCATTTGTAATGTGACTGCTAGGTTTTGCACTTCTTCCCCAGGGATTTAAAAGCTGACCAATTAATCACACGCACACACCATGCACCACTTCTTGTATATAAAGTGAGTCTTGAGTGCCCTTTACCAAAAAGTTGACTGATTCTTTGTGAGAGGGCATGCAAAGTTTCCCAGGCGAGACCTCCCTCTCCATCTGACCGACAGCAATCACTCCTAATAGTTGACTTAGAGCAAATACACCATCTTTTTGTTACCAGAGCACAAATATTTGGCATTTGGAAAACTGGACACCTCTTGCATGACAGGTGAGATCTGTTTTTTTTCCTGTCTGGTGAGTCTTGCTGTAGTACATGTCTAAAACTGCCTTCTACTGTGAACATGGTACCATTTTTTGTTTTAAAAGGTCTGTCTTTTTTTTACTTTATAATGCATTATTGTGGGGTGGTTTATGCTCAACCTTCAGCTCCTTCTTTAACCGGTCGTTTCATTAACTTGTGAATTCTAGTCATGGTCAATATTTGACTGAAGTTGACGGAGCGTGCAGCGCATGCAATATTGTTGGAGCTTATTTAACATTTAACATGTTTTCTTCGCACGGTACATCAAGTCCAGACAAGTGATGAGGTCGGTATCCGTTTGAGCTCTGATGTTCGCCTCATAATGTCATCATATATGTATTTAACACCGCGCGACGCGACGCTGCTAACAAACCGTGCACTGCAAGCGTGCGATGTCGATTGAAAATAACGCATTGATAAAAGAAAATGACAATAATGTGAGCCTCGTAGTTTTGTCGCGTCGCTTGCATGTTGAATGCAAAACCTCTGAATGTCGCATGTGCACGTTTCGTACTGAACAATTGGTAAACCTAACCAAATGACATGAAACGAGTTTATATCAGACACGTGTATTGACTCGGGTTGTGGTGACCTGTCGCGTTCGGGAAGAACAATTTGACGGTAACGAGACATTATTAATCATAATAATGCGACAACGAACATCAGAGATGTGAAGGATTGTAGTAAGCATGGTTAAAAAAAAGAGTCGGTGGACTACAGCTCATGGTCATCACAATACAAAAACAAGAGTTGTTATTCTAAACCCTTAATAAATTGGAATGAGATCCTAGTGTTGTAGTCATGACCACCTACCCATACGGAAAATAAAAGCGTAGTAAAAGTGTAGTAACCATGTTTTTTTGGCTAATTGATTACCATATAACCACAGTTTTACCACAAATAGGCTACCATGGTTAAACTATAGTTAGAGTAGCAAAATCTTGGTTAATGTGTGGTTACCATTGGTTAACTACAATGTTTTTTTGGTTTTATTTGTAGTAAAACCATGGTTCATTTTCGTAAGGGTTGTTGTAGTCATGGCCACAGTACCGTCGCAAGGGCTGTGCCAAGTGTGCGACCGCACAGGGCCTCGCGCCTCTAGAGGGCCTCGCGCCTGGCCTGCATTTTATGAAGTTTGTCTATTTTTTATTACAGTTTTTCCACCCAACATCGATAATAAATACAATTCCTACTGTCTCTCAATAATGCATAATCAAGGCCATGTGAAAAAAAAATCAGCAAATTATTATTGTTATTTTTCAAATTTCGATATGACGTTCTGCGTGGTCGCGCCACTTTGAGCCGCTCACTCTGAGGAAAAAATGTCGGGTGCTGCACGAGAGCGCGACCGATTTCGTAAACACGAGTCGGGTGGTGAGAAAAGGAAAAGAATTAAAAAGAAAGAAGAATTTCAGAAGTCACTGAGAGGATCGCTGGATAAATTTGTCAATGCCAATATTGCGACTACAAGCAGCACAACCAACACAATCACGGAGAATAATCAGGCTGCCGGGTTGCAACAACAAGATGAAGTTCAAGGTGAGGCATAAATATAACAAGTGGTCGTGGACTAAATATATATAATATATATATATATATATATATATATATATATATATATATATATATATATATATATATATATATATATATATATATATATATATATAATCCGGCGTATGGGGTGAGCGATATGACGGTAGACACGACGTAGGTAACGATTTTGGACTAACGTTAATATGTCTCTATTGCAGTTACGCTCATGTGCGCGATCACGAAAGCTTTTGTCGTTTTCATGCGTTTTTTAAGCATTGTAGTTTAAACACAGGTGATGTTAAAGCGTACAGTAAGCAGAGACAGCCAACTCTGCGCGCTGTCAGAGAGACTGTTTCTGAGAGCTGAGAGACGAGCTCCCGTTTTAGTGCTGAATGAGTAAATCTGTTTGTTAGAATGATTAAACATTTTTAGTCTAGTCCGCTTCACCGTTCTAACAGCGCTCGTCAGTGACAGAATGAGTGAGGTGGCCAATCAAATCAAAGAAGGCGGGTCTTGCTGTCAGTCATAACCACAACGCAACGAGAGTTCGTGGAGAGATGCTTGTACTGTACAGCTGAGCTGACAACTGTTTTACGATAGAAATGTTCAGCGACCAACAGTAATAGACTATCTAGTGATGCAAACTACTCAACTTTCTATGAAATTTAGCCGTCTTGAAATGAAATTATGCGTTATAAGTCATGTAAAAAATAAATTAATGTGACAAGAAACGTTTGCGTTTTCACTATTAGACGAATTAGAGTGAATGTTTGCACGTTTCTTCATACCGTTCATATTTAGGCTAGTTATTCCCTTAGATCGCTTTTAATCCTTTAATTGCTTTATTATTATTGTTGTTGTTGTTCTTAGGTTATCATTATGCAGTAGATCTTACAATTGTTATGAGCGTGTGAGTGACCGTGCATGCTGCATGTCAGTGAGCACAATAGCCTATCACACACGTCAAGATTGTATAGAGTTTTACTCAGTCCATTTTAAATTCTAATTGCAGCATCTGAAATAGGTCAAACCACTTTTGATCAGATATGCGAAAGTTCGGTTACTATAGCAATACCCGGCCGCATACACGCGCGCAAATCAATTGTATAGAGGGCCTCGCATGTCAACTTCGCACAGGGCCTCGCACCCCCCTTGCGACGGCCCTGCATGGCCACCTACCCTTACGGAAAATAACCCTGGTTTTATTATAGTAAAAGTGTAGTAACCAATTTTTTTGGGCTAATTGATCACAGTTTTACCACAAATAGGCTACCATGGTTAAACTATAGTTAGAGTAGTAAATCATGGTTAATGTGTGGTTACCATGATTTAACTACAATGGTTTTTTGGTTTTATTTGTAGTAAAACCATGGTTCATTTTCGTAAGGGTTGTTGTAGTCATGACCACCTACCCTTACGGAAAATAACCCTGGTTTTATTATAGTAAAAGTGTAGTAACCATGTTTTTTTGGCTAATTGATTACCATATAACCACAGTTTTACCACAAATAGGCTACCATGGTTAAACTATAGTTAGAGTAGCAAAATCATGGTTAATGTGTGGTTACCATGGTTTAACTACAATGTTTTTTGGTTTTATTTGTAGTAAAACCATGGTTCATTTTCGTAAGGGTAATCCGGAACCAGACCAATGTGTGCTGAGATCAAGACAAGACCAAGGCAGGGCGAGACCGAGTCGAAACCAGCACTCCTTAAATTCAGAAAGATCCACATTACCGCCTGAGAAATGACTTATTTTTAATCAATAAATCTAATTTGAATAAGACACTACATAGAGATGTTATCAAATGCAATTACCCAATTACATTAATGATGTTATAACTCAGACAATGCACTGGCAATTTTTTAATAACCCAGCAGTTGTGGTCTTGAAACAAAATCCTCTGAGACCGAGTACAAATGTGGTCGAGACAAGACCAAGACCGGTCTCGAGTACTACAACACTATGAGATCTTTCCAATAACTGTGCATCATAAAATATCAACTTAAACAGAATATGGACCTTAATTGGAAAATGATGTATGCATGTAAACATGCTCAATGAACACAGCACTGTTCATTGTACACATAGTTTCTCTTGGTTTGTTATTATTAGGTTAGCTTACTAAATAGGCATTATGAATGACTTTCCGGGTCATTGATTTTTTTCCAGGTCAGTTTGACTTTGCAGAGCACAACATATACAGAAATATAGTTTGCCATTCTGGTTGGTTGCTGAATGGGGAATTGGCAGGCTTGTTTTTGGGATATCTCCATTTGTAAATGAAGACCTTAACAACAAATATTTGTCGCTGTAAAAATAACTCCCTCTAACACCCTGCACCCTCCCTTCTTCTGCTCCCACCACAGCTGCTGGAGCTGAAAAAATGTTTTGGCAGGGTTATGGTTATCCCGAAGCACTAATTATCCATAATAAGACCACCAGTTGCTTGTTCCCTTATTCAGCTACTCATTGCATAATATGTCATAATAAACAATATTATTAATTTCACAATGCTAGTGGATAGAAATATGTTTGAATCTAGTCAGCATAATAACATTTGCACCCATATTTTTATGCATATTGCTTTGATTTTTCAAAGGATTGTACTGAGCTGTGTCTTTCAGAAGAACCATAATCAGAAAACAGACACAGAATCAGCTTGACTGCCATGAAATGAGGCGTGATTGCTGAATGCATCAGGGTGTATTTATGAAAAGAAAATCTGCATAGGTCAAACAGAAAATGACAGTGCTCCGTTATAATTTACCGTTATAATAGCATCCTTGTAATATGAAATTAAAACGTGGCGTTTCATTGCTGGTGGCTGGATTGCATGGTGTGGAACAATTCAGCCGTGAATTCACGTCACCGCAGGATCACGGTCATCCATTATATCATAATGTTCAAGACTAGGATTACGTTTCTATGTTAAATGCGTTATGAAGACGTCATTTTGTAATTAAGACTATAACCTCAGGAAACAATAAAGATATGAGGCAAATTTCCTAGAACAGTGCTGGACATATAATCAGTTAAACACAACTGTTGTACTGCAGTTTGTCATCTTGGCTTAGTAATGTCCAGTGGACGCTGAGGTCATGAGCAGGATAAAGCGTATCTCCACTGATAGAACAAGCATGCGAATCTGTAAACATTGTTTGGTCTGAACTTCTCCATGTTTTATTGTTTCATTATTTAACTCTCGATTTTGAACAATAGTCAATAAAAAATGTAGTTTCAAGTAATATTAATGAACAGCATTTGTGGCATAGTGTTGACTATCACAAGCAGAAGAAGAAAAAAAGACTTTTGTTTTCTTAAAGAAAAATCCCGGATTACAATGAGGCACTTATAATGGAAGTGAATGGGGAACATTTTTGGAGGATTTAAAAGCAGAAATATGAAGCTTACAAAATTATGTATTATTTAGACCTGTTTAAATCATTCTTACAGTTTAAGGGTTTGTTGTTTCAGCGTCAAGGTTGTAAAACTGGATATGATGTTACACCGAAAAGGTTAATACGCGATTGTTTTCACTCTAAAATCACATTGTTTAAGTTTTGTGTGACGTTACTATTGAAACAATGAGTATTTTAACATTTACTGATTGGCCCCCTTCACTTCCATTTGTAAGAGGCTTTTAATAGCCTCGTCCTACCAGACTCTCGTACATTTCATTTGTACAGAGAGTCTGGCCACTCTCCATTGACAAGCGTTAATTTCCTTGAAGGCGGGTACTCTGTTGAAGTTTAAAACTATTGGATCTGCCATAACCAATCGCTAATGTTTGGTCGTGACGTATGTCATCTCAAACAATAGACTGTAAAAAAATAGTTTTGAAGCGTAAAGTAGGGTCGAGCTGGCCGTCGCCATCTTGGCAACGCGTCACCGCGCGTCACTCCCGGATAACAGAAAATGGGCAAAGAGGCGGGACGTGGGCGGAGCTGAAGTGATGACAAACAGACAGCAGACAAACTGCTATCCACCTGTCACTCAAAGTGGCCACGCCCTTAATTATGCAGAACTTTAAGGCTTTATATAATGTAAACGAATGAGTTATAAAAAGAATTACCCCCTCACAGTCGTCATGAAGAGCAAAATTAGCCGTATAGACCAAAACCACAGTTTTTACCAGACTGTAGACATGTGTTCTTCTGCTGTAAAGTTGGGCGTTTTCACATGAGCTCAATGAGATTCTGCTCTTTCTGTCTCTAGTGGCCAGTCACTTCCGTATTGGTTTCAAGAGAAACTGAGGGAGGTGCTGCTTGTCTCAAACTAGCGCAACGTCATCGTTCTCAGCCTTTCCCTCTGTTCGCTGATTGGACCGGTTAAAATTTGACCGGAGAAAACCAGAAAATATACCGCAATCCCAGACGACACACTGAAGGAAAATGAAAATTGAGCGGAAGTGCGTAGGAGGGCGGAGCCAGGATAGTTTTTTTAGGGAAATGCTGTCTAATGAGCTGAGCTCGTACTGAACCCAAAATATTCCTTTTAAAGTGTTAAACTGATCTATTGTGAAAAATTACGGTGACACATTTCAGATTTTGTATCCAACACTGCTATAGTCAAAATGAGTTGATTTTTAAAATGTTTAACTTTAATGCAATTGTCACTTTTGCGCACACTTTAATAAAAGCATGCATGGTCATATATATCCGTAGACGCCTGACAGAGCACTTGGATGTGTGTATATTTTCAAATGATTCCTGGAGTTTAGGCAATAGAGCCGTATTGTTGAGTCATGTCCCCTCGGTCACATGTTTGTCCGAGGGCTAAAGGAGGAAACTTAATCGAGGGGGGAGGGACAGCTATCAGTGGGTGCCTCAAGGTTGGAAGTGAACAGCATGTGTCTGTGACAGATAGAGAGAGACAGAGACAGAGAGAGGTTAGGGGAAAAGGGTAGTGTGCGTCTACTTCCAGAACAGCTTTTCTGTTCTCCAATCACTGCCTTTTTTCACCTCCTGTCCCTCCTCCTCCTCCTCCTCTGTGTCTTTTTCTTTCTCTGCCTTTCGGTGGCTGTTTGGCTTCAGTGGGTCTTTGCCATCACACTACAATGACTGCTGTAGCTGTAGTCTGCCTGCAGTGAGCATTCTGAGGTAAGTCCGTCTCTCTGTGTTTCTCTGTTAGTAGCAAAGCTTTTCTTCTGCGTTACTAGGTCTTCACCCCAAAATGATCATCCTTATGCTCACCTTCATGTTGTTCCAAACCTGTATGACTCTTCCCCCCCCTGCGGAAACACAAAAGAAGATACTTTGAAGAATGTTGGGAACCAAACTATTTTGGTGACTATTGACTTTCATTGTATGGCCAAAAAAGACTGAGAAGTTGATGACTTCTTATATGTTCTACAGGAAAAAAGTTTTAGCAATTGCTTTGATTTTCTGTTGGATATTTAAGTTTGTAGAAGAACAGGCTCAGAAAGTGTTTGTTGTATTTTGCTGAAAATGTAACTGCAGCCCTTCCTGTCTTACAAAGTGTTTCCTGCTGGAATTGTTTTAATTTCATGCACACTCTCGGCGAGAGAGGAATGATACGCTTAGACATATGATTGAACGAATCGTAATGATGGTTTTGACGGACTGTGATTGTCAGGAATGTGTCTCTTTCTCTTTGGTCTCTCATCCTCTGTGTACCGATGAGGATCTAGAGTTACGCTTGGTATCAGAGCAACAATGACTTTGGCCCAGATTAAGTTCATTAGATGACTCAGTGATTCTTCTTTTGGACTGAAATACTGAAGGATTTACTCTGACAAACAATTGATTTTTCCTCATTTTCTAACAATTCTGTTTTATTTAGTGCTCCTGTAGCTTAAATAGTAGCTAGTGACATAAAGATTGTAGCTAGGGACTGATAAAATGTATAGCTTCAGCTTAAATGCATTGTAAATCACTTTGTCAAGTGAATGCATGTAAATGTGAATTCATCAATTTTGAGAGTGCAATGTTGAGAGTGTCTACTTGGCTCTGACATTTTTTCTATTTCTGACTGTCTAGTGTCATCAGACAGGCAAATGGCACAAATAACATAGCAATATGCAATGTTATGTGATTGCATGCTGTAAAGAAACTGCACGATTGCACTGTTTTGTCAGAAACTATCATTTATATCACAGTTCTGTATTTAACGTGCACATGGTAGTGGTATTTGAGCAGCATAATAAGCCTCACGGTGTGGATGTTCATATAGTCTCTGGGGAGCATCTCTGCTGAATCACTGTCCTCAGTCACCTTTAGAGGTCAGACTCACAGTGGTACCCATACATTGATCAATTCAGGCTTTTTTGTTTAAATCTAAACGAATAGACAGTTTTGACAATTAATAAACAAGCAAATATAGAGTTTGGCACATATAAAACAAAGAAAATCGGATAATATTATAGTATGAGGACACATTGAAAATCCTTTTTTTATTTAAATCTCCACATAAAGCAAATGTTTTTTGGATTTTGAATTAAAAAACAAAAATAAAAGTAGGGTATGCATTTGTTTTATTAACACTTTTTGTTATACTGGTTGAAACTCATATCCTGCTGATAGCAATCAATAATAGAAGTGGTCTGTCTAAATATTAAAACATGCACATATATCTTTTGTGAAAGTCACAGGACCAAAAAATGTTCATCCAATCATTGCATTCAGACCAATTCTGCCTGTCAACATATGTATTTCCTTACCTCCGTGCCGTTTCTAGCCATTCTGACGCCCTAGGCGAAATCCTTATTGGTGCCCCCATTGCAACATCGGTATTACTGGTATTAATTAACAAATACATACCTACCAAATTATATTTGTATATAATTGTTAATAAGGATTCAAATTAATAGCCAGATGCCTGTTTAGCCCTAGGCCTATAATATATAGCCTATATTTGTGCAGTCCCTAGTTGCTAAGAAATTGTTCTCAGACATAACTACATAATTATTATGTGTTATTAGTACATTTCACATGGAAGTAATAAGAATAAACACTGATTCAGTGCGGTTTTTGTTACTCATTGATGCGTGAACTTCCCCTTTAAATAACGCAACACTTTGCCCTCTGTGTGTACGACATTGCTTGCGTTAAGCACTATTAGAACTGAATGAATCGATTCAGCATTCAACACCATCCGTAAAGTACGTTAAATTCGTCAACGTGATTTAATAAAGGATGTATTCATGTTGTGAATTTGCACATTTTATTATACCATTTTTAAACCACTAAAGTTTTATATGGGACAATTACAAAACACACTGATTCTTTTATCAATGCATTGGCGCAAAAAACTTTTACATTTACATTTATGCATTTAGCAGACGCTTTTATCCCAAGCGACTTACAACTTGGGGGAACATGAAGCGATTGGTCATAAAGAGTCGAGAAGCACAATAAGAGCCTGAAATCCTGAGACCGTGTACATTGCTCAGTGTAGCACAGGCTAGAGTAGGGAGAGAAGAAGAAAGAGATAGAGGAGAGGAAAAGTATTTTTTTTTTTTTTTTTTATGAGGTTAAGTGCTCACGGAAGAGCTGACTTTTGAATGATGTCAATGATTCTGCGTTTCGGATGGTGTTGGGAAGATCATTCCACCAGCTGGGAACGTTGAATGAAAATGTTCTGGAAAGGGATTTTTTCCCCCTCTGTGATGGTACCACAAGCCGTCGTTCCTTTGCTGAGCGAAGGCTTCTGGTGGGGGTGTGGATTTGTAGAATGGAGTCAAAGTAAGCAGGAGCTGAGTGTGTGGTGGCTCTGTATGCAAGCGTCAGCGCCTTAAACTTGATGCGAGCAGCGAGTGGTAGCCAGTGCAGGGAGATGAAGAGAGGTGTGACGTGGGTCCTTATGGGCTCGTTGAAGACAAGACATGCTGCTGCATTCTGGATCATTCGAAGTGATTGGATCGCACAAGAGGGGAGTCCAACCAGAAGCGCATTGCAGTAGTCAAGTCTAGAAATAACCAGGGTCTGGACAAGAAGCTGTGTTGCGTGCTCTGTTAGGAACGGTCTAATCATCCTGATGTTGTGGAGCGCAAACCGGCATGAGCGAGCTGTCTTAGAAATGTTATCAGCTGGTCATCAAATGTTTCTCCAAGATTTCTGACTGACTTTGATGGGGAAATCAAGGATGTACCTAACTGGATGGAGAAGTCATGTTGTATGGTGGGACTGGCGGGGAAGATGAGAAACTCAGTCTTTGCCAGGTTAAGCTGCAGGTGATGTTTTGGAGGTGCAATTAAGAGAAGAAAGCTTTAGAGTCAAATAACTGGACACTCACTTCATCATGAAATGCTGAAGTAAGTGTGCATTTATATTTTGCCTCTAACATACACACCGAGCAATGCTATCTGCCCATTCACAGCGGGATTTCTAGACTGCCACAAATACTGCCCTAACAAAATACAGATTTGTACCTGTTATTTTAGTTTGAATTTAGCTTTATTTTATGGTTACCTTGCCAAAGCATTGACCGAGTTTATTGATCTGATGGTGTTGTTGTGGCTCCAAACGCAAACTTTTTTGACAGTAGCCTACTCTGATGTGATGGCATATAGGAATTGTCAGATTGACAGTTCTCTGATCCAATAGTGTGGGGGAACTAGTGGGGGTGGCAATAACATTTTAGGGTGGCCGTGACACCCTTTACACACAAACATCTAGTACCAGATATGTGCTTATTGGCGCCCCCCTACTGATGGCGCCCTAGGCGACCGCTTAGTTTGCCTGTGCCTAAAAGCGGCCCTGCCTCTGTGTAACCCTTCCTGTTCGAACCCGGGTCCACCGACATGAGAGTCGGACGCTCTAACAAGGAGGCTAAAGGCTGCAACCTCTAGTGTCAGTCGCTAGAGCGTCTCTTGAGATCAGAGGAGTGAGGTTTACTCGCACAGCGACTATTAGCTGGCCTCCGTTACACTCACCCCCCTAAACCTCACTCCCTTCCGGGTCACAGCACCAATGTAACCCCTCCTGTTCGAAACCGCCCACTCCAATCGGGACTCGAACCCGGGTCCGCCGGCATGAGAGTCGGACGCTCTAACAAGGAGGCTAAAGGCTGCAACCTCTAGTGTCAGTCGCTAGAGCGTCTCTTGAGATCAGAGGAGTGAGGTTTACTCGCACAGCGACTATTAGCTGGCCTCCCTTACATCCGCACACCCTGCTCGCGGACAGACATCATATGTCTTCAGAGTTGACAGACAGTCACAGAGCGCCTCAAACAAAAAGCAGCCGTCTTTTACAGTTCCTCTAGAACCAAAACAACAAGCTTATTCTGCATTCACTCCATGTCCTAACCGCAATTATGAGATGGCAAGCCGTGACGTTCTTAGACTTGGATATATGCGTTTCAATGTCAACAACACCATCAAGCTCAAATTAATCTGCAGCAGTCAGGTGGTGCAACTAGAGCGCTGTAAATTTTTTACGTTCATTATTATTGTAATGTTGTGCTTTAAGACGTGAGCAGCGAGGCAGAGGGACTGTGAGAACGGGGCGAGGCCGGTGGCGTGATGATAATGAGCGGTCTCGTGTTCGCCGGTTCCCGCCTCCTTCTTCCCATAACAACATACCTCACTACAATGAGGTAATTTAACACCATCTCTCGTCTCGTGAGCCTTTGCGGACACTGCTGTGTGCGTTCATGTGTTTTGAAGGAGGCGTGGGTTTGTAGACGCTCTGAAGGGAGGGTGGGAATCTTTCAAAGCTAGCTTACTATTGCTAGCCTGTCCAAAGTTGCCTACCCTGCCTTTAAGCAAAGTAGTGCTGTGGTATATTTGAGATTGTACAATATTTCTAGGTCTTCAAATAAGCACATTTATGACATGTAAACTCTTTTGCATTAAAGGGCAGATTTCCTTCCATTAAAGTGCAAGATGCTTGTTGTCGTTGGATCATTCTCAAGTCATGCTGGACAACATGATCATCAGGTTGTACACGAACATGTGGCGTTAATGCAGCTTGAGCACTGGAGTCATAAAAGCAAAAGTGAAAATTCTGTCATTATTTACTCACCTTCAAGTTGTTCCAAACGTGTATATATTTCCATCTTCTGCTGAACACAAAAGAAGATATTTTGAAGAATATGGGGACAAATTAAAACAGTTGATGGACCTCATTGATTTCCATAGTAGGGTAAAAAGTGCTACGGAAGTCAATGTGGTCCATCAACTCTTTGGATACCGACATTCTTCAAAATATCTTCTTTTGTGCACAGCAGAAGATAGAAATACAAGTTTGGGTGAAAAAGTTACATCAAAAATATTTAAAAAGCTTCAGTTTAATATACACCACTCAGGCAAAACATTATGACCACTGACAGGTGAAGTGAATAACACTGATGATCTCTTCATCACCTGTTAGTGGGTGGGATATATTAGGCAGCAAGTGAACATTTTGTCTTCAAAGTTGATGTGTTAGAAGCAGGAAAAATGGGCAAGCGTAAGGATTTGAGCGAGTTTGACAAGGGCCAAATTGTGATGGCTAGACGACTGGGTCAGAGCATCTCCAAAACTGCAGCTCTTGTGGGGTGTTCCCGGTCTGCAGTGGTCAGTCTCTATCAAAAGTGCTCCAAGGAAGGAACAGTTGAGAACCGGCCACAGGGTCATGGGCGGCCAAGGCTTATTGATGCACGTGTGTCCACATGGTCCGATCAAACAGACGAGCTACTGGAGCTCAAATTGCCCAAGAAGTTAATGCTAGTTCTGATAGAAAGGTGTCAGAATACACAGTGCATCACAGTTTGTTGCGTATGACCAGTCAGGGTGCCCATGCTGACCCTTGTCCACCCCCCGAAAGCGCCAGCAGTGGCACGTGAGCATCAGAACTGGACCACGGAGCAATGGAAGAATGTGGCCTGGTCTGATGAATCATGGCGTCGCTTACCTGGGAACGCCACAAATGCCCTGCCACAAAGCAAAAATGGTTCAGGAATGGTTTGAGGAGCAAAACAACGAGTTTGAGGTGTTGACTTGGCCTCCAAATTCTCAAGCATCTGTGGGATGTGCTGAACAAACAAGTCCAGCCCATGGAGGCCCCACTTCATAACTTACAGGACTTAAAGGATCTGCTGCTAACATCTTGGTGCCAGATACCACAGCACACCTTCAGGGGTCTAGTGGAGTTCATGCCTTGATGGGTCAGGGCTGTTTTGGCAGCAAAAGGGGGACCAACACAATATTAGGAATATATTTACATAATGTTATGCCTGATCAGTGTATATTGTCCTGGTCTCAGAGACATGGATTAGCCCTCAATTAAACAAGATGCACACCAGTAATGTTTTTAATGTAGTTCCTGAGACAAAACAAGGGCCCTGACATAGTTCAAGATATGTCAGTGCAAGTTGCTTTCAGTTAAAGCATAATTTTAAAGGGATAGTTCACCCAAAAATTAAAATTCTGTCATCATTTACTCACCCTCAAGTTGTTTTAAACCTGTATGAGTTTCTTTGTTCTGCTGAACACAAAAGAAGATATTTTGAAGAATGTTTGTAATCAAGCAGATAGAGCAACCATTGACTACCGTACTACCGTAGTTTTCCCTACTACTAATGTTACAAACATTCTTCAAAATATCTTCTTTTGTGTTAACTATCCCTTTAAGAATTAAGCCTTGTCTTGCAATGATGTATGTATAAGTCAGTGAACACCAAAATGTGGTCATATCATTAACACATGGCTCTGAACAATATTATGCACAGTTTAACAAGGTACTTTGATGCAAATAACATTTGTAAACCTTTTTCTTGATAATTTTGAAGACACTTTATGTCCTAATAATAAAGGAAACAGTGCTCATGAACTCCAGCTATTATAACTACTCAGCCTTGAAAAGAGTGTTCTCTGTTTAGGCAAGTGCATGCTTCACCAACGTCACACACATTAGTTAACCTTTGAATGGTGGGTGCCACAGGAAACTTTAAGAAAGAGTCAGGGGAAGTAGATAAGCCGCTTAGACTGCAGGGGGTTTTAGTGTCCTCATATTTAGGCCTTCACAGGTATGAATTATTCTTTAGAACTTTTTTGACTTCCAGTGTTATTCTCTCTCTCTCTCTCTCTCTCTCTCTCTCTCTCTCTCTCTCTCTCTCTCTCTCTCTCTCTCTCTCTCTCTCTCTCTCTCTCTCTCTCTCTCTCTCTCTCTCTCTAAAATTGCCATACTGTTTTTGTAACGGCTCAATGTCAACATGTCCGTTATAAGTGGAATATAAAAAAATACATACTGATTCTGAATGAAGAAATTAATTCTTTAACCTTTCACATGTTGTGTCCTTACACCTACATCTTATTGATTTGAATACGGATGTGGTTTCTAATTGTGGTGTTTTCCACTGAGAAATGTTACAGGATTTCCTGTGACTTGGCCAATTTATATGAGATGCTGTCACTGCGATACTGAATATGAGCTTTGACCTTGTTGTTGACTGATGCTCAGACAGATTTACTGTACAGTCTGAATATCTCTCTAATGCGGCATACAAACATCAAGTTGAAGATAAAATGTTGCACATCTTCCAGCCTCCTGTCTTCTTGGGTTTCCAAAGATGGGAAAATGCCTTTCATGGAAATGTGATTTATATGTCACCCTTGAGAACTTATTTTTAAACTTGTGCATATACAGCTCTGGAAACAAATATTTCTCAATGTTAAGTGGTCTCTTAATTTTTCCCAGAGCTGTATGCGATGTTGCAATCATTTATATAAGTACACATTATTTTGTGGTTTACTCTCATCATAATCAAGTGAAATGCCTTTTAAGAAAAATAGTTCTGCTGGGTCCTTAAAAGACTTCCAGCTATATGCTATTCACAGAATTGATCATTTATGTTATTATTTAACTATATGGATCTTTACTTTAGGGCTTTAAAGCCATTAATGGACAGGCTTTAATGGCCATAAAAGCCAAGCAATCTCTTTAGCATTGAGAGCTTTCTCAGTGCCTCATTTCTGAATAAAGGAAAAAATAAAGGTCGTTTCTAAGAAGTTGCTGGATGTCATTGTTGATATCATTAAAATCAAAGTGTCATGGAACTTTTAACCAAGCATATTTCCTTTCTGTATGTGTCACATTAGGTTATGCTGCCCGAAAGTTCCCAGTTGAGTCTGAGTGAAAGAGAAAAGGGCTAAAGCCAGAGCACTTTACAGCATCACCCACAAACCTGACCAATAGCAATGAGTGACCCTCAGGAGGCCAGTGACGTCACTTCTGCCGCAGGCTTGACAAGACATTTGGTAAGTCATTTTTAACGTTTTCACGTCCACATTGCCATTTTCGGAGTCTCTATTTACACCAAGTGCAAATAGCGTGCCTTGTTGGCAAGTGTTATTTGCACTAGCTACGCCTAATAATGCCTGTTTGGGAAAAACAAGATTAAAAAAAGTATTTAAACGCTTTCTGTGGCGTAGTCAGTAAAGCGTAAGGATTAAGCAGCTTAGGCCACATCCACACGAAGCCAGAGCTTTCCCTATCCGATCTTTTTTTTCCTCGTCTCAAGAAATATCTGCGTACACATGAAACCACTGAAACAGACTCAAAACGATGTAGTATACATGCCAGGCCAGAAATTCTGCCACAGAAATACACTAAAAACAGAGAAGAGTTGTGGCTAGAAGGGGCATAGATATCCATAATAAAGGCTAGATGTCTCGTCCGCGCTGCTGGCCAATGGAGGTCGACGTCCACACCTGGCGGCCATCTTGTCACAGTCAGCTCGCTCACTCGTAACATTGTGTTTTAATGGTGCATGTACTTTTTAAATAACCACAACTTGCTCAATTTTCTACCGATTTTCAAACTGTTTGGTCTGTTATAAACGTCAGAGATGTAGTTATGACACTGCATACTTATGAAAAATTATTAATAATTTGTTCAAGCATCCATAATTATAGCCACGTTAATAACGTTTGTAAGAAACCAAACCATTTGTAAATCCGTCAAGATTTCGGCAAGATAAGAGCATTTGTGTCCATGCAGATCACTCGCCTTACATCAGGTACCACAGAGCCCTGCCTGTGACAAGATGGCCGCCGGTGATGACGTTAGAGACTCCGCCGTAAGACATCTAGCCTTTATTATGTGTATCTATGAGAAGGGGTACAGCAATGGTAGGAAGTGAGGCAAATCTCACAATAAAAGTAAATAAATGTGCTACTTACCAGATTGTGTTTTATTAACGCCTAAACCAACCCTAAACCTACCCTTACAATAATGCAAATACAGTAATTGAATGACGCAATATTGATGTGCACATGCCCAGTGTCTGTAATTGTATCCCTTCTAGTCTTTCCCGTGCGGGACGTGGTGTGATGACATCACCGTTTCACAAAATAAATGAATTGGCTGTACACACGAAAACCCAAGGGTGTCGGTTTCAGATTTATCTACTCTTGAGACCCGGTTACAAAAAATATCGGTTTCAGGCTCCCAAAATGCCGGATCTGTGTGGATAAAACGCTGATACGGTACAAAATTTTTACGTATAGAGCTAAACGGCGCCTCAGTTTTGACGCGATCGACCTGGGTTTGAATCCGCCTTTTGCAGAGCTCGCTCTTCTCTCTTTCCCCATCACATATCACATCAGAAAGGCATTTACTTTCAATAAAAAATAAGAAAATGTTCTAAATGTGTAAATAAAGTGCCTAACGAAATGTTTAATAATAATAAAAGCATCTATTGGGTAGGGTTAGGGGTCGGTGTAGGGAGGGCTTTTATTGACCCATTAAGGCGGCATCCATTTAATAATTTTAATAAATATTATAATTTACACTGTTATTATTGCATCCTGTGAATGTACAACAATACTGAGGTGCAAATAGTTTGCATCTGTCAAAATAAAGTATAAATAGCATCGAATTACTATTTACACATATTGCAAAGAACTACTTTTACATGGTGTAAATAGAATATATCACTCTTTTCACTTAGTAAATAGCTTATCGCTGAGAAAATGTTATTTTCACCGAGTGTAAGTAGCCGCTGCCTTTCATTTTTATCAGTATTCATCCATAATACACACTAAAAGTTAGTCAATCGGGTGGATTTACAATGACCCTGATTACTTTTTTAAGGCATATTCCTGCTGTAAATTGTACAGGGCAGTGTTTCAGACTGATTCAAACAGGTAAAAAGTGAACGATTCATGAAAGAACTGCATCATTAAGAGTCATTCTGTTCGAGAATCGGACGACACTGGTTGCGCTGTATGTTTTTGATTCTTTGAGAAGAACAGACTCATAAGAGTCCTTTGTTTGTGAATCTGACTACACTGGTCCGTTGTATGTTTTTGGCATGCAGCCCTCAAGTACAGCTCAATAGAAAGACATTTTGTAGTTGAAACGTTTTGTAATATTCACTGTAAAATGTATTGTTGATTTTCCACCAGGACATTATCCAGTAATTTTACAGACATTTCCGTTAACCCTAAAACACAACATGATGTTTAGGAACATCATTAAGTACCTGTTCTGCTGATTTGTGGAGACTCTAGCAGTGGTCACTTATTGAAACAATTGCCAGGGCGTCTGATTCACCAGAATAAGATTTAAAAACAACCTGTGTAGCCATGGAGACAGAGCCGCCTAATGTGCCATACCCAGAAATCAATTTACATGTGAGGAACATGTTGTGCCATTATACAGCTGGGATGAAGACATGCTGTGCAGATTGTGTTTTGGTTTTTAAGTGTTTTTAAAATATGTCCCTGGGAAACCGTAGTGTTTTAATTAGCCTTCATCTGGGTGGTTTTCCGCTCCGCATGGCTTGATGGACTTCCTCCTTGCGCTCAAGGTGGGTACAGCGGCTCTCAGCAGTGACAAGCGAGAATTTAAAGGGATAGTTCACCCAAAAATTCTGTCATTAATAACTCAGCCTCATGTCGTTCCTAACCCGTAAGACCGTCGTTCATCTACAGAACACAAATTAAGATATTTTTGATAATATCAGAGTGCTCTCTGACCCCTCCATAGACAGCAGTTTAATTAAAGGAACACGCCGACTTTCAAGCCCCAGAAAAGTAGTAATACATCGTTAAAAGAGTCCATGTGACTCCAGTGGTTCAACCTTAAAGGGATAGTTCACCCTGAACTGAAAATAAAGTCATCTTTTACTCACCCTGCGCCATATATGGAAAGTGTTCAGGAGGCATACTATAAGGTTTTGCGAGAAAGAAAAACATTATTCAGTCAAAATACTGAGCTCGGCTGTTCCACCATTTTGAGAAATCATACTCAATAGAAACAAACGGGACTCTCGTCTCTTCTATAAGGTAAATAATACATTAAAGGTGGGGTAAGTGATATTTCAAAAATGCTCTCGGGCCGAGTACCAAAACAAACTTGTAGCCAATGGTTGCAAACAAGATACACACTGCGACTATAATTTTTGTCCTGTTTTCAAGTAAAAATAGTTAAACATCCTTAAAACCAGCTACATTTGCATCAGAAGCAACATTTTGTAACAGGTTGGCCTGGTTTCACAGACGGGGCTTAGATTAAGCCAGGATTAGGCCTTAGTTCAATCAGGGCATTTAAGTAGCTTTTGTAAATGTTCTTTAGAGGAAAACATTACTGGTGCGCATCTTGAGACAAAACAATGCCACTGACATATTTTAAGATGTTAGAGCAAAGTTACAGCTCAAACATGCATTTTAGTGCATCTGAGACTTACTTTAAACCTTATGTGTGTGAAACACAATTTATTTTCAGAAAACCCTGAATCAAGAGCAATTAAAAATCAGCTTCCAACTAAAATTAGCACAAAAATGTAAACACTAAAAAACTATTTAAACATTGCCAAAAGATCAAGGATAATTTGGTTTCTTATGTCATGCCCCTTCAATTATTATTGTAAAACTATTTATTGTCAAATACTTATTTCCTTAATTTCAAATATACACAAAAATACATAAAATATGGAAATATAACTATATTTGACTATGTGAAGTGAATTTTTAATGTAAAACAAGACAAAATTAATCAAAATTTAGTGCAGTTAATTAACATTCTTCAAAAAAAATGAAGGGATGATATCAGTCTACATGCATAAAGTGGAAATTGTCACAGGACATTGCTCTTGAAATAAATATCTCTTCAAAGTGGGTGGAACGGAACATCCTGAAATGTAATTTTAATACCTGATTACATGATGGTGTCTGGAGATTATACAGAAGATCTGGGTTTTTTTTGTGATGAGATAAAAGAGCTAAACAAATGTCATCAGCGGATTCTGAAGTCCTTTTCTGTCTGGTAAAACGATCATGTAATTCTGCAGGATCACAGCTCATTCAGTCTGAGCATTGTTCCCAAAATTAAAACGGGCTCGGACATTTCTGTGGGAAAATGTAAGTCAATATGAGTCTCTCACTGTGTAGCATCACATTTCATCCTTTGAAAAGGAAAAAAAGAAACCTTGTGTAGAGAATTCAGTATTCAGGAACACAATACTTGAAATATTTGAGTCAGGTGTCCATGATGGAGCCAAATCAGAGGAAGTGGAATGTGAGTGCGTGTTTACAGGGGCCTTGTGCATCTGGGGAACCAGAAGCATTCCTGATTTGGTGCCTTCGGCAAGGTATGACGGTAAACATACTTCCGAATCAGCACCAAATCAGGTCTGCTGTTTCCCCAGGTGCACGAGATCCTAACCAATATTCCAGTGACATGCATTTAGTCTGTCACAAAACATAAAAATGAGACGTGATGCAACACAATCAGTTATAAAACAGTTTCCTCGGTTTGCTCCCTCTCCCCTGTTTGCATTTGCATCACTACTGCCGTGGAAGAGCTTAAAGGGTTAGTTCATCCAAAAATAATGTCATTTATTCCTCACACTCATGCCGTTCTACACCCATAAGTAGGCATGTGCCGGTATCAAATTTTCATGTTGCGGTTAATTGCTGAAGCTTTTATCACGATATACCGTATTATCACGATATTGAAATTCATTGCATTGTCAACTTTCTTATAACAAAAAGAACCAAACATTTAAATACAATAAAGCAAAACACAAAACTGTATAAAGTAAACACATTTTTAAAGTGCTAAAGAACTATAAAGAACAATAGGTAACACTTTACAATAAGGTCTCACCAGTTAATGCATTAACATTAACAAAGAGCGAATTGCTACATTTTTACAGTTATTATTCTTTGATAATGTTAGTTAAAAAAGCAACTGTTAGTGTTAGCTCAGGTCCATTAAATAATACAGTTACAACTTTTGATTTTAATGATGACTAAGATTAATAAATGCTTTAGAAGTATTTGTCATTGCCAGTTTGCAAATGAATGAACTAATGTTAAATAATAGAGCCTTAAAGTGTGTGACTGAACAACAATCAGAACATATTCAATAGGGATGCAACAATTGCCAGTGATGTTTAGCCTTAGATGTTCGAGCCAGAGTCGGACACTAGGGATGCAACAATACAGTTAGTCCACGGTTCAATACATACCTCGGTTTTTAACCACGGTTTTCGGTTCGGTTCGGTTCTGATGGCTTGTCACATCAGTTTTTTGCTATTCTATTCTTAAGCGACAGGAACAGCAAGAGGTTAAGGAGAAGAAATACTATTCTTTATTGCAATACTCTTTCTTTATTTTACTTAAAATAATTGAAAAACCTTACTTAAACTTTACTTAAAAAAAAAACCCTTGTACACATTCCTAGTGTATCGTATAATATAAAATAAATATATATAAAGATTTACACTGGCAGCTCAGAGCTGTACAGCAGCATTTAAGTATGGAATTGAATAAATGTAAAAATAAAACACTACATACACTTAACTATAAAATATACATTGATTCTTATTAAAGCTACTGTATTAACATTAAAGGGATAGTTCACTCAAAAATGAGATTCTGTCATCGAGAAATGAATGCAGGTTAGGAACAATGTTAGTGAGTAAATAATGACATCATTTTAGAGGTGAACTGTCCCTTTAAGGACAGCGTGTTCACTACTGCACTGCTGTTCATTTAAGACTTGCACGCATCTAATATACAGACACACGCCGATTTTACTTTCCCTTTAGACATAAACGACTGTGTTTATGTAAACCTTGTGTGTATCTGACAGTATTAGGGCAGTAAGACGACTACTTAGTCCAGTAATCACGTGTTTGACAGGCTTTTAGTGCGCGTACTCGGAAAAGCGCATGTTAAAGCAAGCGCATGTGCATAAGCACGCGAATTAAATGTTTAACCGGAAAAGCTTTAAAACGCATGCAAATAATGAACTCTCGTGATTGTGAATAACTATAGTGTTCCGTGAGTGTAACTCTTAACACTAACGTGTGATGTGAATGTATGTCGCGTTGTTTAGTTTATTGGGATTGAGGCAAATTATAGAATTTGTAGAAAAATAATTAATTAAATGCAAAACCGAAAAAAACGCAATTAACAAGCGCGAATGGCGTACCGAACGGTTCAATATTATATTGAGAATTGTGGCATCCCTAATATTCAAACAATATCTAGGGCATGTAATTTAGTCCAGATTAAAATATAAAATGTTTAAGTTTGAAAATGAATAGCCTTAAGTCTTTAAGTATTAAGTATTAGGTTATGTGATGAGCACTGTATTGATTTGTTTACGAGGGTTACCGGGGAAACGGCTGGCTCATTCATGTTTGTTTACATCAGTGCGGGTACCTCTTTGATGTGTTGTTCATTTTAAACGGTTGATGGGTAAAGTATTCTTAATATGCATTCTAAAAATCTGAATAATTCGTAAGAAATAATTATTCACGATATTTTTACCCCCTCACAGTCGTCATGAAGTGCAAAATTAGCCGTATAGACCAAAACCACAGTTTGTACCAGACTGTAGACATGTGTTCTTCTGCTGTAAAGTTGGGCGTTTTAACATGAGCTCAATGAGATTCTGCTCCTTCTGGAGCCGCTCTCTAGTTGCAGTTTAAGTCACTTCTGTATTGGCTTCAAGAGAAACTGGGGGAGGTTGCCGCTTGGTTTGCGCTTGTCAATTTGCTGATGTTTGCGCCATTATTTACCGACCAAAAAAGCACGTCTTAAACCAGACGCTAACTGGTAGATTGTGTTGGTTATTATGCAAATTACCCAGCTGTGTCTGTGTGCTTTAATTTGCGTTTCAGTAGATCACGAGCAGAACTTTCCCCTCCCATCAGCGCCAAAGCAAGATGCAGGGCAGTGGGATGAAAAAAATCGCCCAACTAGCATGTTTACATGGAAAAACAATAGAAAATCAGTGAAGTTGAATGCAAAAACTTCCTGAAGTTTGATGGAATAGTGTCAAAGGGTTCTGGGTTCGTATGTGGTTTTATTAAACCAACTTGACTTGAAAGACAGTGAAATTTAGTTGCATTGTGAAGAGCAGCTTTGATATTTTGACTTCTTTTATGATCCAAAAATATTACGCACATGAAGGTGAAATGTCATCGGATGGACTAAATCTAGTCATGTGAATAGGTGGTTTCTGTCACAGTATTTTACACATGCTTTTTACCAACAATAATCATGCTACTTAATTTTTGAAAGTGGCATTAAAAATCCACTCAAGACTTGGCGTCTCAATATGCTTATGTGATTATATCATATTCTAGTTACTTTATGTGCATGAACGTTTTCTGTTCAGACTGTTCTCTGACGATAAGTAAATAAATCTTAAGTGTCAATACAAGCGACGTGGATGCGACTATAGATATGGCGGATGATGTCAGAGGCTGGGGGTGTAGATAAGTGTCTGATTACTTAATGTACTTTTGATATCACATCCTCTGCTTCGTTTACTCGACAGCTACCTAGTATGTGGTTGCCATGGTTATACACTGCAGATAGCTTGCGGTGTCCTGACTGGATCGTATTGTGTTTTCTGGTCCACAGCATTGGGTATTTGGTATGCTGGTGTCTTTCCAGGCCTCTTAACAAGGCTTACCAACAGCTTTATAAGTAAGACAATGCTTCGCTTGTGTCCTCGACACGTTCAGCATCATGAGCTTGACTTTAGTCTGTGAGTGGCTGTAGGAGTGCTGACTCACTCTCTGTGGCATAGGTGGGATGAGCTGCAGGATGATGTGTGCGTGCCAGAGGCCGGTATCTGTGGGCATGTTAGTTTTACCCGGAGAGGGCCCCCCTGTCAAAACACTAAATTAAATGGAGCACAAGACCACAAGCCTAAGTTTATCCTCAGGATAGCATACCACAGACTGCGGGGGACACGACACGGAATGAGAGATTGAATGTGGACAGAGCAAAAGAGAGTGGACATATACAGATATGCAATTTACTGTGAGAAAGCAATACATTTGCATTCACTTTTATGTCATTGCCAGATAATTAGGTGGTGCAAGACCCCTGGAAGTGTGTGGTTTGAAATGTGCCGTCTCAATTCTGCATCCAAGTTTTCTTTTAGCCAATAACCGAGACCCCGAAAACAGGCCCTGAAAGAGGCAGAGTACTGCAGAGTTCTGACGCATAAGTTGTGATTTATAAAAACCAACTTGACGGGAAAATTTGCGCACCTGCACACAAACTCTGACCCATGCGTACAAACTCTTTTACTTGAGTGAGAAAAGTGATGAAGTAAGAACAATTTTCATTTTGATATACACATTTACATGAATGTTCCAGTTTCATTAATGGCGATATGCACTGAAATTACATAAAGTCATTACTCAGAATTTAAAGCAAAATTATATGAATTTAGATGTCACTTTTCCTGTTTTTTAATGACAGCAAGGATTAAATGTAGGCTAATTACAATAATTCCTCTTTAAACTAAACTGCAGATCTCGTTATGACAAAAAATGTTTTAGCGAGAACGATGATCAGTGATGCACACTTACTTTGATATCACAGACACTGCATGATTCGGTGGTCGAACGGTCCATTATCTGGTTTGAATA
Organism: Romanogobio albipinnatus; assembly: GCA_023566225.1. Taxonomy (NCBI): domain Eukaryota; kingdom Metazoa; phylum Chordata; class Actinopteri; order Cypriniformes; family Gobionidae; genus Romanogobio; species Romanogobio albipinnatus. Next base: position 4,970,091 of record CM042244.1, read on the forward strand.
GGTCCAATGATAATCTTACTGTACAACCACAGCTGCACGGACACAGAGTGTAAAGACATCTTGGTAACGCTTTAGATTACGGCCCGGAAAGTACTGCGTAAGTAAAGAGAATTTACAACATAACTTTCGGTAATTATAGTGTAACTATAAAGTAAGTATGTGTAGGTATAAGGGAACAATATGTAATACTGGGGGAATAAAGGGGTAACTATCAGGAAATTTAACACATTATTTTTACTGTAAGTATTTTTTAATTAAGGGTTAATTAACTACACGAAACAAGAAGGGAACAAACACCACTTTAATTTACAGCCCGCAGATTCATACTTACCCTGTAACTACACGAAACAAGAGGGGAACAAACACCACTTTAATTTACAGGCCGCAGATTCATACTTACCCTGTAACTACACGAAACAAGAGGGGAACAAACACCACTTTAATTTACAGCCCACAGATTCATACTTACCCTGTAACTACACGAAACAAGAGGGGAACAAACACCACTTTAATTTACAGCCCGCAGATTCATACTTACCCTGTAACTACACGAAACAAGAGGGGAACAAACACCACTTTAATTTACAGCCCACAGATTCATACTTACCCTGTAACTACACGAAACAAGAGGGGAACAAACACCACTTTAATTTACAGCCCACAGATTCATACTTACCCTGTAACTACACGAAACAAGAGGGGAACAAACACCACTTTAATTTACAGCCCGCAGATTCATACTTACCCTGTAACTACACGAAACAAGAGGGGAACAAACACCACTTTAATTTACAGCCCGCAGATTCATACTTACCCTGTAACTACACGAAACAAGAGGGGAACAAACACCACTTTAATTTACAGCCCACAGATTCATACTTACCCTGTAACTACACGAAACAAGAGGGGAACAAACACCACTTTAATTTACAGCCCACAGATTCATACTTACCCTGTAACTACACGAAACAAGAGGGGAACAAACACCACTTTAATTTACAGCCCACAGATTCATACTTACCCTGTAACTACACGAAACAAGAGGGGAACAAACACCACTTTAATTTACAGCCCACAGATTCATACTTACCCTGTAACTACACGAAACAAGAGGGGAACAAACACCACTTTAATTTACAGCCCGCAGATTCATACTTACCCTGTAACTACACGAAACAAGAGGGGAACAAACACCACTTTAATTTACAGCCCGCAGATTCATACTTACCCTGTAACTACACGAAACAAGAGGGGAACAAACATCACTTTAATTTATAGCCCACAGATTCATACTTACCCTGTAACTACACGAAACAAGAGGGGAACAAACACCACTTTAATTTACAGCCCGCAGATTCATACTTACCCTGTAACTACACGAAACAAGAGGGGAACAAACACCACTTTAATTTACAGCCCGCAGATTCATACTTACCCTGTAACTACACGAAACAAGAGGGGAACAAACACCACTTTAATTTACAGCCCGCAGATTCATACTTACCCTGTAACTACACGAAACAAGATGGGAACAAACACCACTTTAATTTACAGCCCGCAGATTCATACTTACCCTGTAACTACACAGAACAAGAAGTGAACAAACACCACTTTAATTTACAGCCCGCAGATTCATACTTACCCTGTAACTACACAGAACAAGAAGTGAACAAACACCACTTTAATTTACAGCCCGCAGATTCATACTTACCCTGTAACTACACAGAACAAGAAGTGAACAAACACCACTTTAATTTACAGCCCTCAGATGATTCATACTTACCCTGTAACTACACGAAACAAGAGGGGAACAAACACCACTTTAATTTACAGCCTGCAGATTCATACTTACCCTGTAACTACACGAAACAAGAGGGGAACAAACACCACTTTAATTTACAGCCCGCAGATTCATACTTACCCTGTAACTACACGAAACAAGAGGGGAACAAACACCACTTTAATTTACAGCCCGCAGATTCATACTTACCCTGTAACTACACGAAACAAGAAGGGAACAAACACCACTTTAATTTACAGCCCTCAGATTCATACTTACCCTGTAACTACACAGAACAAGAAGTGAACAAACACCACTTTAATTTACAGCCCGCAGATTCATACTTACCCTGTAACTACACAGAACAAGAAGTGAACAAACACCACTTTAATTTACAGCCCGCAGATTCATACTTACCCTGTAACTACACAGAACAAGAAGGGAACAAACACCACTTTAATTTACAGCCCTCAGATGATTCATACTTACCCTGTAACTACACAAAACAAGAGGGGAACAAACACCACTTTAATTTACAGCCCGCAGCTTCAAACTTACCCTGTAACTACACAAAACAAGAGGGGAACAAACACCACTTTAATTTACAGCCCTCAGATGATTCATACTTACCCTGTAACTACACAAAACAAGAGGGGAACAAACACCACTTTAATTTACAGCCCTCAGATTCATACTTACCCTGTAACTACACGAAACAAGAGGGGAACAAACACCACTTTAATTTACAGCCCGCAGATTCATACTTACCCTGTAACTACACGAAACAAGAGGGGAACAAACACCACTTTAATTTACAGCCCTCAGATTCATACTTACCCTGTAACTACACGAAACAAGAGGGGAACAAACACCACTTTAATTTACAGCCCTCAGATTCATACTTACCCTGTAACTACACGAAACAAGAGGGGAACAAACACCACTTTAATTTACAGCCCTCAGATTCATACTTACCCTGTAACTACACGAAACAAGAGGGGAACAAACACCACTTTAATTTACAGCCCTCAGATTCATACTTACCCTGTAACTACACGAAACAAGAGGGGAACAAACACCACTTTAATTTACAGTCCTCAGATTCATACTTACCCTGTAACTACACAGAACAAGAAGGGAACAAACACCACTTTAATTTACAGCCCTCAGATTCATACTTACCCTGTAACTACACGAAACAAGAGGGGAACAAACACCACTTTAATTTACAGCCCGCAGATTCATACTTACCCTGTAACTACACGAAACAAGAGGGGAACAAACACCACTTTAATTTACAGCCCGCAGATTCATACTTACCCTGTAACTACACAAAACAAGAGGGGAACAAACACCACTTTAATTTACAGCCCGCAGATGATTCATACTTACCCTGTAACTACACGAAACAAGAGGGGAACAAACACCACTTTAATTTACAGCCCTCAGATTCATACTTACCCTGTAACTACACAGAACAAGAAGGGAACAAGCACCACTTTAATTTACAGCCCGCAGATTCATACTTACCCTGTAACTACACGAAACAAGAGGGGAACAAACACCACTTTAATTTACAGCCCGCAGATTCATACTTACCCTGTAACTACACGAAACAAGAGGGGAACAAACACCACTTTAATTTACAGCCCGCAGATTCATACTTACCCTGTAACTACACGAAACAAGAGGGGAACAAACACCACTTTAATTTACAGCCCGCAGATTCATACTTACCCTGTAACTACACGAAACAAGAGGGGAACAAACACCACTTTAATTTACAGCCCGCAGATTCATACTTACCCTGTAACTACACGAAACAAGAGGGGAACAAACACCACTTTAATTTACAGCCCGCAGATTCATACTTACCCTGTAACTACACGAAACAAGAGGGGAACAAACACCACTTTAATTTACAGCCCACAGATTCATACTTACCCTGTAACTACACGAAACAAGAGGGGAACAAACACCACTTTAATTTACAGCCCGCAGATTCATACTTACCCTGTAACTACATGGAAAATTACCCCTTAATTAAAAAATACTTACAGTATAAATAATGTGTTAATTTTCCTGATAGGTACCCCTTTATTCCCTCAATATTACATATTGTTCCCTTATACCTATACGTACTTACTTTATAGTTACACTATAATTACCGAAAATTATGCTGTAAATTCTATTTATTTACGCAGTACTTTCCGGGCCGTAATCTAAAGCGTTACCGACATCTTCACAAAATTATGAAAAATACCACTATATTTGAAGGATACAACTTGAAGAAAAAATTAAGATTTGCACGTTTCCTTTTTTAAAATAGTTTGTCAGTGATGCTCTGAGTCAGATGATTATATTTACGCTGCAATAAATAAGTGGGCCTATCTGATTAAATCAAAATAGTTTATCAGCAAAACTGCATGAATTTGAGTTGAAGGGTTTAAAATTAAAACAAAATATTTTGAATTACAATAACATTTGGCCCGTGGAAATTAATGAATAAACTTTATTAAAAGAAAATATCTGAGAAGTATTTTATACAATTAGGTTTTTATGGATAATTTGATGATTGTCAGCAATGAACTGTGTAAGGCACAAATGGCATATATAGTCCGTATCTAATATTTTTCAATGTCTTGTACCTTTGACAGTGTTCAACATGGTGTCACGTGGATGGTAATATGCATGCAAATGATATGCAGATGGGGTTATGCATAGTAAAACTAGGCGTTGTAAGCTCCGTATATGGGAGGAGACAGGGTGGAGATGCACGTCTAGCTTTTGTGCGTACGTACACTTTTAGAATGAAATCTACGCAAAGTTTTATAAATGAAACCCCTGAGCTGTAAATGCAGGAAAATGAGTAAACGGTGGTGTAAAGAGTACCTGAAAACCACACTAGAGTAAAAGTACAGATTCCTTACAGTGAAAATGACTCCATTACAAGTTACAAGTCACCAATTCCAATAAGACTTGAGTAAAAGTCTTAGAGTATCTGATTTGAACAGTATTTAATCGTACTGAAGGCTCAAAGATGCACCAGTGCTCAACACCTGAGAGAGACATGCCAGTGAAAATAAGAAACTATTGATTTGTAAGATTAGAAATCATGTTTATTTTCTAAAATTGAAATAAAACTGAACACATCAATGTTGCAATAAATCAAGGTCGAAAGGTCAAAGTCTCAGTTAAGCTCAAGTGCACAAAAAGGCCATAAGTAAACCAATATCCTTCAAAAAGGTCTCCTCAATATAGAGGATAAATAAAATAATGTTAAGTAAGATGAAATAGTCCGTTTTCTTGCACTGGATGTGCTGGTTTGAGTCTCATCAGTCTAACGTTAAAAAGGTATTAATAACGCATAGGCTACTTTGTATAGGCAAGCAGATTAAATCAGGTTATGAACACAACATTGTCATCACAACATTTTTCTGCCATAGAAAACCTTTTTAATGCTAGCCTACTGTTAAGTGTTTTCCTCGTCTTTATAACGAGTACACATAAAGCGTCTCTTAGGCAGAATAACGCTCACGGGGCCGGTGTCTGTTTTGGCAGATACTGCCATCTAGTGGCAGCAGGTTTTCTTAGACAGCTGTGTGTGTGGATCGTGCCAGGCCAAACCGGCGAAATGAAAGTCTCAAAATCCAAATTATTCAAATAGGATCGACTCACAAACGAGTCAATGAATGCATGCGCGTCACCGGATCCACAAATGCACATCTTACTCATTGCACGGACAAATTCTGACTTACATTAATACAAAATCAAAGTTTTGTATTCACAACTATGTCTCTATTTGCACAAATCGCTGCACATTCATGTAATTCTGTATTTTGCACTCACAAGTTAAACGGCATTTGTTTGTGGATAGTCTGCAACATTTATCAAGTTCATGGATAATTGTGTGTGCATTTTCTAATCATTTTTAGTCTAAAATCATCCCATAATAATGCATGTCTGCTTTTTTGCACAACAACTGCTTTGAGATCAAGCTATGTAGGCTAATTGAAAAGAAATGAAAGTTAATATTTTTGTCTCTCTGGTTATGTGTAGCCGGTTGCAGTGCATTCTCCTCCCCAGCGGTGTGACGATGATGACGAAGGGGACTTGAACAAGACACTAGGAGTGCAGCGCTTCCAGCAGATCCTCACGACCGCCCAGCGCATGCCCATCGAACAACACCGCACATTTAACGAGGAGGACTTTGAGTGTGAGAGCTTGACTCCTGATGCATTTGGTCAATGTCCTTAGAGAATGTTATCATATTAAATAGTGAGTCTCTTCTAAGTCTTTGATGTTTGTGGTGTTTGTAGATCACCGGCACACCTCTCTACACGTTCACCACCCTCTGTCTAAACACCTCCCAGAGGGCCGGAGGAAAAAGCCTGGGAGGAAACGGAAGGACGGGCGGAGGAGGAGTTCATCCATGGGAGCAGCTCCCCCGATAGATGAGGATGACGAGGATGAAGAGGCAGATGAAGATTCCTGCAGTCAGCAGGACAGAGAGGGCAATGTCACCACCACACCTACACCAGACACGGACACAGAGGTGGACCCTGAGCGGGCAGAGGTAATCATGGCTCACATACACACACACACACACACTCACAACATGACCTTGCTAACCCTTCTCTTGTTGGCCTGCAGTTTTTTGTATCAGAAGATGACCCCAACTCCACTACTCTAAAAAAGAACGGTGAAGCCTTGCCTCATCGAAAACTGTCAATCATACCCCATTCAACACTTCACACCAGTATCAGCATCCCAGAGGATGTCACAGCAACCGTGTAAGTGAACACGCACACAAACATAGATTACACACATGTGTGTGCTCATTCTAACCATGTTCTGTTAACTCTGCAGGGGCAGAAATTGGGTTCGTAAACCGCCCAATGGCAGACGAGTGTCCGCACCATGTTTGTTTCCAAGTTTGAGTTCGCCAGACGGCAGCGCAAAGCCCGGCCGCAGCTATGATCTGCAGGAGCGCCGCCGCACGGGCAACATGACGGGCACTGCGCTAGCACACTACCAACACATGCCCACTGACGAGAGCGAGGCACAGACGCTCGCCACGGTTGACCTGGATGGCATTAAGAGTGAGTATGTGTACAATTTGACATTCATTTGACAACGTAAGAGCACTGGAGAGTTTTAACATTTATTTATTCTTACATATATTTAAATATATATTTACGGTAGGATATTTACAAAATATCTTTACCTAATATCATTAGGATTTATGGCATAAAAGAAAAGTCGATAATTTTGACCCATACAATGTATTGTTGGCTATTGCCACAAATATAACCCTGCGACTTATGACTGGTTTTATGGTCCAGGGTCACATATATTATATTATATTTTATTATATTATCCACTGCTCTTCAAAAGTTTGGGGTCTGTAAGAAGTCTCTTATGATAACCAATACTTACTTAGTAACAGCATTAATTTGTTTGTTTTAATATATTTTAAAATATCCTCTTTTCCTGTAATAGCAAATCTCAATCTTCTGCATCATTACTCCAGTCTTCAGGTCACATGATCCTTCAGAAATCATTCTAATATGATGATTTGCTGCTCAAGAAACATTTCTTAATATCATTGTTGAATATATTTTTGTGAAAGCTGTGATTTATATTTTTTTCCTGAGTAGAAAGTTCAAAAGAGCAGCATTTATTTGAAATATTAATCTTTTGTACAGACACTAATAATAACAATAATGAGAAGAACAATTATGATGATAATGATTATTAATATTAAATACAAAATATGTAGTTTCTAAAAAATAATATATACAATTTATAATACAATACAATCCATAAAACATTTCTGAAATACCCCTGAAACCTCCCAGTGTATATAGGTTAATTTAAGATATACTGTAAACTGCAGAATTATTTTGGTTGTTTTTCATTATTAAGTAGCGTGCATTACACATTTCGGTAGATCATAGATCATCAGTGACGTCTTTTGAGTGCAGGAAAATGTATTTGTGTCCCCGGTTTCTTTTCTGTTTTTTCTAGGGTTATAAAGGACTTCTTTATTTACCTTTCTGTTCTCATTCTTCTGAGAATAAATCATGTTTTCAGTGTGTACATCTAACCATCTATGGCTGTGATTCAGGAATGTGGACATTCTCAAAGGGTGCAGAGCTGCCCACTACAACTGTGCCTTTGACGTCTCTTTTGTACCCGTGTGTGTGTGTGCGCGCGCTGGGTATACAGACAATTTGACCAAACAATAGATCATTTTGTGACATAAAATTGAGTCATGTTGTAGTGACCGCTCAGTTGAGTTTTCAGTTTGTGTTTCTGTGTTTGGATACTGAGTTTTGTGTGTGATGTAGCCAGTATTGTCAAGGATAGGTAAGCACTCAGATACAACGGATTGTGTTGTTCTGACTTGTTTGTCGTTTTCAATTTGTCTGTCTTCCTCGCAGGTCACAGGTTTGAAGATGTCCCTGGTGTGCGGCGGCACCTGGTTAAGAAGAGCGCTAAAGGTCAGGTGGTTCACATCGGCAAGGACCACAAAGAACCCAGCAGTCGTATCCGGACTAAGCTGGATCGAACCCCACATGAGGTGAGATGCCAGCTAACTAGATTATCTTTCCCCTGTCCACTTGGAGCTGTTTTCTAAGCATTGTGTGTTTAATGTAGTAAATCAAAAAAATGCATATTATGTCTTCAGTATCACCTTAAAGCTGAACTTGTATAGTGTCACTAAATGGAGTTGTAAAAATAGGATTATTAAAATCTTAAGAGTATTTTCCTAACACTTCCCCATCTGTCAAACATATAGCCACACCCCAAACTCCTGCTCAAATGAAAATATCAATTCTTTTCAGTAAAGAAACCCAGTAATAGTTTAAATATTGAGCAAATAGCACTCTTTAGCTTTCTTATACTGGAGAGGAAATCCGCTGAAGAATAGTTTTAGATGGCATGCTGTACAAACGAAACTGCAGTATCACTACCATTGGCTCACTGAGCCTGCTGTTGTTTATTAGAGGAGATCATGGCCCTGCTACCAGGACCACAGGGTTCGTCATGCCCAACACTTGAAGGTAGGGCGGCACAGAGCTGGTGCGATTGGTTTGTGGAACAGCTGAAGCTTGCGTGTGGTTTTTAATTACCACTTGTTTGCTGATACCACATCTGTATTTCTGGTGTTGTGGAAGGCAGAGAATGGTCACAATATCAGAACTGTGTATAACTAAGCTCACACTGGCAAAACTGTACTCATATAGAGCTGTTCAGTCATTAAATAATGGCACTTTTTGATTTAATAAGTACTTAAAGAGACTTTAATGTTTTGTTCTGCAACATGCAGCCACTATGTGGATATAAAACTTAAAGTAGTGGCTACAGATTTCACACGGATGTGAATTTATGTGGTTTTCCAATCAGGCGACCATTGTAGTCCTTATTATACACTACCATTCAAAAGTTTGGGGACGGTAACAACATTTCCAAAAGAAATTAATACTTTTAAAGGGGTGATGAATTGAGAAATCAACTTTCCTTTGAGCCTTTGATATATAAAAGTTAATCGTGATTTAAGAATATCCTGTACGTTTCAGAGCTGAAAACTTCCTTAGTAGTCAAAGAAAAGCTTTTATTGACACCAGGCCCAGCAAACGAGAGATCTCACAATATGTCGAGAATGCAGAAGCGCCGACTCGCGGAGCTAAATGAATCGCGCTACCGAACAATAAACATGCCGGTTCCAGCTCACGTAAGACATTGCACGTTTGTTCGCTTAATTTAACAGCGGAATCGATTGTAAACAAGATACAGGTCGAGCCTGATTAAAGCACAATGCTGTGCCTTCTATATTGGATCCGACAGGAATGAAGCAACACACACTTATGTGAGTAAAACGTGTTTTTTTATATGTGTTAGTGTTGCATTGTCACAGATCGTTTGATATCTATTGATTACATACCTTAGCGCACTGTCACAGGCTGGAGAATCCTTTATTTGAGGTGTTATTGGTTCATTCGGGATCAGACTCTGACTTGTAACGCCAGGGCTCGCAAAGTGTGTGTGTGTGTGTGTGTACGGTTTGCGGTTATATTCATTGAACGGGCCGGCCAAGTAATACAAAAATAACATTCCAATCAATCGCGGGTGGATGAGAGATAAATAATTGTGTTTGTTTGATAAAGATATTTTGCGAGTCCTGTGAGCGTTTCTCCAGACGCTTTCAAAACAATTCCCACAGGTACTGAGGGGAGCTGAAGCTCATTAAATATGCAAATCTTATCCAATCCTAGCCGTAGGCGTTTACTTCCAAGTTTTCAGTGCGGCACGCCCTTAGAAGCCGATCGTTTTTCAGAGAGCCTCAAAACCAGGGTAGAAAATAGCCTATTACTTATTCATTATGATGTTTTTGAATGTAAAAACCACGCAAACGTCATAAGTTGACCTCAGACAACAGTATAACATTTTTTTAAAAGCCAGTTCATGACCCCTTTAATAATTTGGCAAAGGATGCATTAAAGTGACTAACGTTGTTACAAAATATTTCACATAAAAGCTGTTTTTTTCAACTTTCTATTCATCAAAGAACCCAGAAAAAATTATTTGCACAAAAATATTAAGCTGGACAACCATTTTCAACACTGATAATAAAAAAAAAAAATGTTTCTTGAGCACCAAATAAACAATGATTTCTAAAGGATCATGTGACACTAAAGACTGGAGGAATGATGCTTAAAATTCAGCTGTTTGCCACCACAAGAATAAATACAAGTCATTTTTAATAAATATTACTATTTTAACTTTATTGTTTAAACAAATACAGTATGTTTGATGACTTGATATACTTTGATCAGATATACTTGATAATATACTTGAGTATAAGAAAAAAAATCTTACCAAACCCAAACTTTTGAATGGTAGTATATCTTATATCTCAAAAAACTGCAATTCTCAAAGCACACACAATATTCCGGATTCACATTTGAGGTGTATAGTTTAAAGTCTCTTCAAGTAGTGTTAACCACATACCGTATTTTACCCATAAATTGAAACCTCTATTCGAATAACCCATTAGAAATGCTTGAAATTAGTTTTAGGACCAGAAACTGAACAGCTCTACTGACAACATAACAACAGATAAAATATGCAGATATTTTTGGCTGGCTTGCCTGAAAAGATTGCTCTTGTCTGAAAGAACTGCAGATAAACTCTGCTTCCTCTAACAAAGTGTATAGCATTACCTGCCATGATGCATGAACTATATAAGTACTTTGGTTTTGTTTTTGCTAAAGGTTGTAAGGTGTTGTAAACTGTTTTGTATGTTAGATTATATGGAAAATGTCTACCAAACCAAACCCCACATAATTCCTTGTAACTTCATCAGATGTCTTTCCATCAAATTAGCAGTATTGGAAAGCTGTGTAAGAACGCTCATATAAATCATAAGTGGATGTGCTCTCTCAGGTGTTTGTTGAGCTGAATGAGTTAGTGATGGATAAGAACCAGGAGATGCAGTGGAGGGAAACGGCTCGTTGGATAAAGTTTGAGGAGGATGTGGAGGAGGAGACCGAACGCTGGGGGAAACCTCACGTTGCTTCGCTCTCATTCCGCAGCCTGCTGGAGCTCCGCAGGACCATTTCACACGGTGAGAGACTGAAATACAGTTATTTTATTATTGAATTAAATATAATACTTTTATTTGTATTATTTTATTAAAATATAATATGTGAATTCATTGCTTGTCTATATTCTTTTGATTCCTTATACAGTGAGGAAAATAAGTCTTTGAACACCCTGCTATTTTGCAAGTTCTCCCACTTGGAAATCATGGAGGGTCTGAAATTGTCATCGTAGGTGCATGTCCACTGTGAGAGACATAATCTAAAAAAAAAAAATCCAGAAATCACAATATATGATTTTTTAACTATTTATTTGTATGATACAGCTGCAAATAAGTATTTGACCATCTGTCTATCAGCTAGAATTCTGACCCTCAAAGACCTGTTAGTCTGCCTTTAAAATGTCCACCTCCACTCCATTTATTATCCTAAATTAGATGCACCTGTTTGAGGTCGTTAGCTGCATAAAGACACCTGTCCACCCCATACAATCAGTAAGAATCAAACTACTAACATGGCCAAGACCAAAGAGCTGTCCAAAGACACTAGAGACAAAATTGTACACCTCCACAAGGCTGGAAAGGGCTACGGGGAAATTGCCAAGCAGCTTGGTGAAAAAAGGTCCACTGTTGGAGCAATCATTAGAAAATGGAAGAAGCAAAACATGACTGTCAATCTCCCTCGGACTGGGGCTCCATGCAAGATCTCACCTCGTGGGGTCTCAATGATCCTAAGAAAGGTGAGAAATCAGCCCAGAACTACACGGGAGGAGCTGGTCAATGACCTGAAAAGAGCTGGGACCACCGTTTCCAAGGTTACTGTTGGTAATACACTAAGACGTCATGGTTTGAAATCATGCATGGCACGAAAGGTTCCCCTGCTTAAACCAGCACATGTCAAGGCCCGTCTTAAGTTTGCCAATGACCATTTGGATGATCCAGAGGAGTCATGGGAGAAAGTCATGTGGTCAGATGAGACCAATATAGAACTTTTTGGTCATAATTCCACTAAACGTGTTTGGAGGAAGAAGAATGATGAGTACCATCCCAAGAACATCATCCCTACTGTGAAGCATGGGGGTGGTAGCATCATGCTTTGGGGGTGTTTTTCTGCACATGGGACAGGGCGACTGCACTGTATTAAGGAGAGGATGACCGGGGCCATGTATTGCGAGATTTTGGGAAACAACCTCCTTCCCTCAGTTAGAGCATTGGAGATGGGTCGAGGCTGGGTCTTCCAACATGACAATGACCCGAAGCACACAGCCAGGATAACCAAGGAGTGGCTCTGTAAGAAGCATATCAAGGTTCTGCCGTGGCCTAGCCAGTCTCCAGACCTAAACCCAATAGAGAATCTTTGGAGGAGCTCAAACTCCGTGTTTCTCAGCGACAGGCCAGAAACCTGACTGATCTAGAGAAGATCTGTGTGGAGGAGTGGGCCAAAATCCCTCCTGCAGTGCAAACCTGCTGAAAAACTACAGGAAACGTTTGACCTCTGTAATTGCAAACAAAGGCTACTGTACCAAATATTAACATTGATTTTCTCAGGTGTTCAAATACTTATTTGCAGCTGTATCACACAAATAAATAGTTACAAAATCATACATTGTGATTTCTGGATTTTTTTTTTGATTATGTCTCTCACAGTGGACATGCACCTATGATGACAATTTCAGACCCCTCCATGATTTCTAAGTGGGAGAACTTGCAAAATAGCAGGGTGTTCAAATACTTATTTTCCTCACTGTGTATTTAAAGAGGACCTATTACGTTTTTTTTTTACATTTTCAACATGTTTTGGTGTGAAAAAGTTAAAAAGCACACAGTCCACTCTATATCAGTAAGCACTGATTCTGAACTGAAATGCTTCGCGTCTTGAGTTTCTTCTGGGAACGTGCACGTCACAATATTTTTAATAATTCCCGCACAGGGCACACTCAAAATAAAGGGGACGAGGCCCGGTTGAGTTGCTTAAATAAGAGCCGATCTGGCGCTGCGTTTTTGAAATCATGCAGTGCTCATGGCGCTGTTTTCAGTATCAGTGGCTCGTGCACAGACAAGTGCTTCAGTCGATTGCTGCTGCGGAGACTTTATTCGTTCTTGATATACAATCACTGATTAACATCTTTAATTTGAATGAGAAAATAAGTAAACTACACAATGGTGGATTATAACCCAGAACCTCTGGCACGCTTAACAACAATTCTACCAGTAGACCATCAAGAGCTCACACACACTCATAGCGGATCTATGTATTTATTCACTAACATAAAGAATCTCTGGACTACAAAATATTGTGTTATATAGCAGATGTAAGGATGAAACTATCATCCTATTTCTGGACACACACACTCAATTTATTGACCTGAGGGAGGGGTTCTGGCAGACCAATCACAGCGCTTGCGGTCCACGTAGAATTGACGCGTTGTTACATTTTTGGAGAGGTGCACGTCAGGGTACGTCGTAGGGTACGCGCGCAACACACAGCCTACGGCGTACTACACTCAACGCATAAATTGGGCTTTAGTGTGTTGAAACTTGTGGTTATGCTACACACTCAAAGCAGTTGACCAATCACAACACAATGATCCAGCCATCAGGGCACATTGTGCTTTTCAGAAGGAGAGGCTTCATCAAGACTGGAACTGTTAATGACAAACTGGGAAGAGAGATGCTGCAATAATATAAAATATGTGAAAAATAATGTGTTTTTTTGAACAATTAAGCATGAAAACGCCTTCTAGTAGACCTTAAAGACAAAATCAAGACTTTATAAAAGGGCTAAAGTTTGTGGAGGGGGGTTATGGTGTGGGGTTGTTTTTCAGTGGTTGGGCTTGGCCCTTAGTTCCAGTGAAAGGAACTCTTAATGCTTCAGCATACCAAGACATTTTGGACAATTTCATGCTCCCAACTTTGTGGGAACCGTTTGGGGACGGCCCCTTCCTGTTCCAACATGACTGCAATAATATAAAATATGTGAAAAATAATGTGTTTTTTTTAACATTCAATCATGAAAACGTAGCCTGGATGCCAGCCGAACTTAGCCCCTCCCACAACATTTGAGGTCGGGAAGTTCGGTCTGGACTTGATCCGTTGTGGAGCAACTATGCTCAAACCAGAGCTATTCGGACCAATCAAATTGTCAGGGCGGGCTTTAGACGATGATGAACAGATGATCAACAGTAACGTAATCATGCACGTCACCAAAGAGCGCTTGGGTTGAATTTCGTTACTAAACGGAGAACTTGTTCGTATATGCATTCACCTTTACTATTTCTCTCAAAAATGATGATCGTGTTGCGAAGTACTCCGTGTATCCTTTTTTACAACACCGGCAAAGATTGTTTACACTCATCTTCTTCTTCTACTTCTTCCAGTGTGCGTTCAGTTGAGTTCTGTTGACAACTATGTGTCTGCTCCATTGCTCTGATTGGTTGTAGGTCTATCCAATTGAGTGCAGAGGCATTTTCTTTCCTGGTTCGGATGAAACACGCCCCCATAATCAAAGCCCAATGGAGCAGAATCAGACTCATATTCTGACTAGAATTGTGTATGATGACATCAGGCTAATGAAAACGCATACCATAAAGACAAAATCAAGACTTTGTGAAAGGGCATAATATGGCCTCTTTAAAATATATTCTGAGCACTATATTACAGCTAGCTCGTGACTGAAATGCTTTCGTTGCAATTACGTTTTGTGATGTGTTTTGGAAGAAGTGTCTGATGTATTGATGATATAATTTTACAGGTGCAGTGTTGTTGGACCTGGACCAGAAGACCCTTCCTGGTATTGCTCACCAGGTTGTAGAGCAAATGATTATCTCAGATCAGATCAGAGCAAAGGACAGAGCCAACGTGCTCCGAGCCCTGCTCCTCAAACACAGGTTAGTTCACATAGGTTATGTGAACATTACATTGCATATCTCCAAAAACATTCCCTTGAAGATACTCGCCTATTCAGGAACATCTTACTCATTTGGATCATGCTGCTAAATCTTCTGCTTTTTTGTTCTTCTGTTTGTCAGTCACCCGAGTGATGGCAAGGAGCACAGCTTCTTTAAACGAAACGTCTCTGCAACCAGCCTTGGCTCTCTCATATCTCATTACCATAGCAGTAACCATATCGCTGTGCCCGAGCCCCCTGCCACAGACCCGCTCATTGGAGGACTGCGCAACTTTGCATCACGCAGTAGTGTAGACTTAGATAAGAATGAGGTACTGTGTTCATTACATTCTCTGTGAGTCAAAGAAAGGTAAAATAGACAAACAATAGACCTTTTCCTCATTGTTTCCACAGAGAGACACACCCCAGTTTTTTGGTTTGCACAAGACCAAATCTAAACATGAGCTAAAGTTGCTTGAGAAGATTCCAGAGGATGCAGAAGCGACCGTCGTCCTTGTGGGTCAGTTTACTGTCCGTTCTTAGCTCTGTGATATCACAAGAGTAGACATATGACATACTACATCGGTTAAAGCCTTGACGCAGATGATCTCGATTTTCACAGGTAGCGTGGGTTTCCTGGACCAGCCCACTATGGCCTTTGTGAGACTGCAGGAAGCAGTTCTGTTAGAGTCAGTTCTAGAAGTGCCGGTTCCAGTACGGTTTATTTTCGTGCTCCTTGGCCCACCCAGTGCCAACGTTGACTACCACCAAATCGGCCGCTCCATATCAACACTTATGTCGGATAAAGTAAGCACACAAGACACTATCAAGTCTCATTAAATAAGGGATAGTTCACAAAAAATTATATTCTGACTTAGTATACACTATATTGCCAAAAGTCACTGTTTATTTAAGTCATTGTCACCCTTCCAAATCCTTGAATTCAGGTGTCCCAATGGCCACAGGTGTATAAATCAAGCACTAGGCATGCAGACGCTTCTGCTAACATTAGTGAAAGAATGGGTCGCTCTCAGGAGCTCAGTGAACTCAAGCGTGGTACCGTGATTGGTTGCCACCTGTGCAATAAGTCCATTCGGGAAATTTCCTCACTACTAAATATTCCCCACTCAACTGTTAGTGGTGTTATAACAAAGTGGAAGCAATTGGGAACAACAGCAACTCAACAATGAAGTGGTAGGCCACGTAAAATCACAGAGCGGGGTCAGCGCATGCTGAGGGTCACAGTGCACAGAAGTCGCCAACTTTCTGCAGAGTCAAGAGCTCCAGACCTCCAAACTTCGTTTGGCCTTCAGATGAGCTCAAGAACAGTGTGTAGAGCTTCAGGGAATGGGTTTCCATGGCCGAGCTGCTCATCCCAGCCTTACATCGCCAAGTGCAATGCAAAGCGTGGGATGCAGTGGGGTAAAGCATGCCGCTACTGGACTTTAGAGCAGTGAGACGTGTTCTCTGGAGTGACCAATCACGCTTCTCTGTCTGGCAATCCGATGGACGAGTCTGGGTTTGGCGGTTGTGCCAAGTGTAAAGTTTGGTGGAGGGTGGATTATGGTGCGGGGGTTGTTTTTCAGGGGTTGGGTTCCAGTGAAAAGAACTCTTAATGCTTCAGCATACCAAGACATTTCGGACAAGTTCATGCTCCCAACTTTGTGGGAACAGTTTGAGGACGGCCCCTTCCTGTTCCAACATGACTGCGCACCAGTGCACAAAGCATCGCTCCATAAAGACATGAATGAGTGAGTTTGGTGTGGAGGAACTTGACTGGCCTGCACAGAGTCCTGACCTCAACCCGATAGAACACCTCTGGGATGAATTAGAGCGGAGACTGAGAGCCAGGCCTTCTCGTCCAACATCAGTGCCTGACCTCACAAACGCGCTTCTAGAAGAATGGTTGTGGAGAGAATCCTTGTGGAAAGCCTTCCCAGAAGAGCTGAAGCTGTTAGAGCTGCAAAGGATGGCCAACTCCATATTAAACCCTACGGATTAAGAATGGGATGTTATTAAAGTTCATGTGCATGTAAGGGCAGGCGTCCCAAAACTTTTGGCAACATAGTGTGTGTGAATCTTTAAAACAAGATACATTTACTGAAAAAGATAGTAAGACTTTCATAGAATATGCTCTACCCTTTTGAGCTTTGGTTGAAGCTGCATTTATTTGATCAAAAATACAGTAAAAACAGTAATAATATTATTATTTTTATTGATACTGAGATGCATTTTTTTTCTAAGAACTCTTAAGATTCTTTAAAGAATGAAATGTTCAAAATAACATTTATTTAAAAAAAGTTTTTGTAAAATTGTAAATATCTTTATGGTCATATTTGATACATTTAATGCTTGCTTGCTGAATAAAAGCATTAATTTCTCTAAACTAAAATCGTACTGACCCCAAACTTTTGAACAGTAGTGCATCTTTAATACAAGTATATGTTGTCTAACTGCTCTGTGAGTAAGTAAAAGTGGTATTTCAAACGTCCCTTCCAGCACTTTCATGAGGCGGCATATTTGGCAGATGAGCGCCAGGACCTGCTGACAGCCATCAACAGCTTCTTGGACTGCAGTATTGTGCTTCCTCCATCTGAGTTTGGAGGAGATGAGCTGTTGCATTCAATCGCTCGCTTCCAGAAAGAGATTCTTCAAAAGAGACATGAGCAAGAGGTCAAACTACAGGCCAAGGAACTTAAGAGCCCCGATGACATAGGTACAAGGCTCTCGCTCATATACAGAATACACAAGTGAACAGATTAGTGTCCTGTTTGTTCAATATACAGGAAATGTACTGAATGACCATTTTATTCATTCTTAATGTTCTCAGCTCTTCATCCACCTTTGAAGCCTGTAGACGATCCTCTTCAGAGGACGGGTCGGCTGTTTGGCGGGGTTATCCGAGATGCACAGCGCCGTTACCCTAAATATATCAGTGACTTTAAGGATGCCTTAAGTCCTCAGTGCATGGCCACAGTCATATTCATTTACTTTGCTGCCCTTTCTCCTGCCGTCACCTTTGGAGGACTATTGGGTTCGTTAAAGCGGTTATATTTATTATTTAAAGCACTGTTTTTAATCAAGGTACCTTTGCCTGATCAAATATATATTTCTCTCATCCCCAGGTGAAAAGACAGATGGTTTGATAGGTGTGTCAGAGCTGATTATTTCCACTGCCGTTCAGGGGATGTTGTTCTGCCTGCTCGGGGCTCAACCTCTGCTGGTGGTGGGCTTCTCTGGACCCCTTCTAGTATTTGAAGAGTCCTACTATTCAGTTAGTATTTCTAATAAATGAATACAAGTAGTTGACTAATGAAACCTTATTGTAAAGTGTTACCGATGTATTTAGACTGAAATAACAGTAACTCAATTAAAATATTGGCTGTGCTATTGCAATGCATTTAGTTCTTGGTTTATTGAAAGATACTATATGTAACTTTTGGACCTTTAGCAGTAAAAAAAATCTTGTTTTGTTTGTGTTTCGGCTCTCCGTGACTGTGTGGTATATGACCATTTACAATAGATAATGCTTTACAATGAACTGAGCTATATTTGGCAATTATCGGTTTAATAAAATACCTTACTCACCTGTTGAGTAAGTACTCGCTCCCATACTCTGAAAATACCTACTCACCTGTTGAGAAAGTACTCGCTCCCATACTCTGAAAATATCTTACTCACCTGTTGAGTAAGTACTCACCCCCATACTCTGAAAATACCTACTCACCTGTTGAGTAAGTACTCACTCCCATACTCTGAAAATACCTACTCACCTGTTGAGAAAGTACTCGCTCCCATACTCTGAAAATACCTTACTCGCCTGTTGAGTAAGTACTCACTCCCATACTCTGAAAATACCTTATTCACCTGTTGAGTAAGTACTCACTCCCATACTCTGAAAATACCTTACTCACCTGTTGAGTAAGTACTCACTCCCATACTCTGAAAATACCTTATTCACCTGTTGAGTAAGTACTCACTCCCATACTCTGAAAATACCTACTCACCTGTTGAGTAAGTACTCACTCCCATACTCTGAAAATACCTACTCACCTGTTGAGTAAGTACTCACTCCCATACTCTGAAAATACCTTACTCACCTGTTGAGTAAGTACTCACACCCATACTCTGAAAATACCTTACTCACCTGTTGAGTAAGTACTCACTCCCATACTCTGAAAATACCTTACTCGCCTGTTGATTAAGTACTCACTCCCAAACTCTGAAAATACCTTACTCGCCTGTTGAGTAAGTACTCACTCCCATACTCTGAAAATACCTTACTCACCTGTTGAGTAAGTACTCACTCCCATACTCTGAAAATACCTTACTCACCTGTTGAGTAAGCACTCACTCCCATACTCTGAAAATACCTACTCACCTGTTGAGTAAGTACTCACTCCCAAACTCTGAAAATACCTTACTCGCCTGTTGAGTAAGTACTCACTCCCATACTCTGAAAATACCTTACTCACCTGTTGAGTAAGTACTCACTCCCATACTCTGAAAATACCTTACTCACCTGTTGAGTAAGTACTCACTCCCATACTCTGAAAATACCTACTCACCTGTTGAGTAAGTACTCACTCCTATACTCTGAAAATACCTACTCACCTGTTGAGTAAGTACTCACTCCCATACTCTGAAAATACCTTACTTGCCTGTTGAGTAAGTACTCACTCCCATACTCTGAAAATACCTTACTCACCTGTTGAGTAAGTACTCACTCCTATACTCTGAAAATACCTACTCACCTGTTGAGTAAGTACTCACTCCCATACTCTGAAAATACCTTACTCGCCTGTTGAGTAAGTACTCACTCCCATACTCTGAAAATACCTTACTCACCTGTTGAGTAAGTACTAACTCCCATACTCTGAAAATACCTACTCGCCTGTTGAGTAAGTACTCACTCCCATACTCTGAAAATACCTTACTCACCTGTTGAGTAAGTACTCACACCTATACTCTGAAAATACCTATTCACCTGTTGAGTAAGTACTCACTCCCATACTCTGAAAATACCTTACTCACCTGTTGAGTAAGTACTCACTCCCATACTCTAAAAAATACCTACTCACCTGTTGAGTAAGTACTCACTCCCATACTCTGAAAATACCTTATTCACCTGTTGAGGAAGTACTCACTTCCATACTCTGAAAATACCTTACTCACCTGTTGAGTAAGTACTCACTCCCATACTCTGAAAATACCTACTCACCTGTTGAGTAAGTACTCACTCCCATACTCTGAAAATACCTTACTCACCTGTTGAGTAAGTACTCACACCTATACTCTGAAAATACCTATTCACCTGTTGAGTAAGTACTCACTCCCATACTCTGAAAATACCTTACTCACCTGTTGAGTAAGTACTCACTCCCATACTCTAAAAAATACCTACTCACCTGTTGATTAAGTACTCACTCCGATACTCTGAAAATACCTACTCAACTGTTGAGTAAGTACTCACTCCCATACTCTAAAAAATACCTACTCACCTGTTGAGTAAGTACTCACACCCATACTCTGAAAATACCTTATTCACCTGTTGAGGAAGTACTCACTTCCATACTCTGAAAATACCTTACTCACCTGTTGAGGAAGTACTCACTTCCATACTCTGAAAATACCTACTCACCTGTTGAGTAAGGTATTTTAGGTATTTTCAGTTCTCACCATCCATAAATAGCCAAGGAAATGTTGATTCTTGTTTTATTACAAGTCGTGTTCTCATTTTGCCATCAGACTCACCTCTGGTCAGCATATTTTTAAATGGATGATTCCCTGCAGGTTTGAGATTTAGCTGCTTCATGTCAAACTTTCTCGCTCGTTGTGATAACTATCCCACACCATACACGCATTAAAATAGCCGGAGCAACTTGACGAGACATACACGGGTGAGGAATGCATGTTTGCAATTTCCTGCAAAAACCATTCCGACAGGTCTAAAATATACACTCTTACCATAGTGAATCAGGGGAAGACAAACACGTTTTGGAAGAAGAATTAATGATAAAAAATAAACATGACGACATGTAGCCAAGTACACTCTAAAAAATGCTGGGTTAAAAATAACCCAAGTTGGGTTGAAAATGGACTAACCCAAATGGTTGTTTTAAGCAAACATTTAACCCAACCGCTGGGTTAAAACAACCCAATTGCTGGGTTAGTCAATTTTCAACCCAACTTGGGTTATTTTTAACCCAGCATTTTTTAGAGTGTATACGTGTCCCATACTCTGAATTTGTGCTAATTCACACATCCAAGTGCACACACACAGCAGTGAGTATTGAACATCCGGAGCAGTGGGCAGTCATTTTTGCTGCTGCGCCCGGGGAACGATTGAGGGTTAGGTGCCTTGGGCCCTGTCCTAAATATCACCCTAAACACTTGCGGTCTTCCAACAAGTCCGCTCTTTTGAGACGTAACGCCGCTTTGACTGTCGGGAAGAGGTCTGCTGTGGAGCTCGCATCAGTGTGGGCTCACAAAAGTGCACATCGAGGGCACAAATCGACCGCTCGCGAGCACCGATCTAAGACCTAAAATGACAAATGGGACACCCTTCGGTCTCGTGGACTTAACGGACATGAGCACGCGGCAGCCATTGTAAGTTCAGAAGACTGAAAGTGCACTTGAAGTGTGCCATTTGGGACAGGGCCTCGCTCAAGGGCACTTCAGAGAGTTGAAGAGAGCGCTGTTCATTCACTCCCCACACTTACAGCTTTCCTGTAGCTCAAACAATAGAGCGTGGCGCTAGCAACGCCAAGCTCATGGGTTCGATTCCCAGGGAAAGCAAGAACTGACAAAATGTAAATGTGTACTGTAAGGCTGCTGAGTTCGCTCCAAGGATCAGTAGCGATAGCGATTCGAAGGCCGTTCGTGTTTCAGCTGGGCAAAATGGATTTAATTATAATATTCTCTATCTGACTCCATTTATCATATTGTCGAATTTAGGATAGAATGCCAATGGGTTGTTTGGTCATTTATATCTAATAGTTAATCATACATTTAATCATTCTGTTTTAACCTTTTGTTGCAATTATATAATTCCGTACTGGAGATAGTTAATAATTACAGAGTAATTCAGAAAGGATCTAAATGTAACAATTTTATTAACAGTCGGGTAAATGTATAATGCCAATTACATAATCAATTCAACGGGCCAACTCTATTACAGTATGGGCCCTGAACTCATTACTACATCGCTTTAAATAACTCAGACCAGACCGAAAAACTGTTTCAAATGGAAATACATGAAAGCAAAGGGAATTTAAATTGAGTCGAGTTCCCATTTGGCTCGATTGAAAGGAAACCAAATGGCTCCAACAGCCACACCCACCATCATAAGTAAAATACCTCTAAGCTCTAAAAACTCTTATTAACTTCTTATATACTACTGTGATATTTTTGTACCATTCGCACTGAGACATTTCAAACGATACCAAACACATATAATATTGTATAGTGAGAATTGACATTGAAATATACCCAAAATCTTTTGGATTTAGTGATCTCCCAGGAGAGGGGATCAGGAGTTTGGGGGAAGTTTGGGACAAGGTAAATACATGCAAATGAAGCCATTCTCAGTTGATTCACTCAGTGGGACGTTGTCTCAGATGAGAGTGATAATTGTATGGAGTGGATTCAGATGTTAATCTCTTTCATTAATTTTACTCATCCAGACAATCTGGCCTGGTTCTTTACATTCTTACAGTACCTTGAATGCAATGTAAGTCGCTTTGGATAAAAGCGTCTGCCAAATGCATATATGTAATGTAAATGTACATTTCCTGCCAGTACTGAGACTCGAACCTGCGACCTTACAGTTATAAGTCTGACTCTCTAACCATTAGGCCACAACTGTCCATGTATTGACTCATTATTTAAATTTTGTTAAAAGTTACATAGTGTACCTTGA
This sequence comes from Romanogobio albipinnatus, assembly GCA_023566225.1. Lineage (NCBI taxonomy): Eukaryota > Metazoa > Chordata > Actinopteri > Cypriniformes > Gobionidae > Romanogobio > Romanogobio albipinnatus. The sequence continues at coordinate 4,993,285 of CM042244.1, forward strand.
ATAAGAGACGTTTTTTTATGCTGAAGTGGTGCAACTGTTTAGTGAATTTACCCTACAAACAAACTCAATTGTAAAACTGAATGTGACCATGGATCAATGTGTGTGCAGTTCTGCAGATCCAACGAAATCGAGTTTCTGACAGGACGTGCGTGGATTGGAATTTGGCTGATCGTCATTGTAGTTCTCACGGTGGCCTTTGAAGGGAGCTTCCTGGTGCGATTTGTGACGCGCTTCACCCAAGAGATCTTCTCCATCCTTATCTCTCTCATCTTCATCTACGAGACCTTCTTCAAGCTGGGCAAAGTATTGAGATGCTGTTTGTTATTTAAACTCACGTTCAAAAGTTTGGGGTCTGAAAGATTTGTATAATGTTCACCAAGGCTGCCTTTATTTGATCAGAAATACAGTAATATTGTGAAATATTGTAAACAATTGTTTTGGCCAACTGAATGCATCTTTGCCAAATAAAAGTATTAATTGATTTAAAGAAAATTGGCCCCAGGCCTTTGAACAGTAATGCATGTCTATGAGAGAGATTTAAATGCGATTAGCAGATATTCAGACAGTCTTTGTCTACTGTGCAGATCTTTATGGATCATCCTCTCAAGAGCTGCTATGTGCGAGAAGAAAATGACACTGCTTTACCAACACCCACCAGTGACGGCCGGTCTGCACCCCCTGCTCAAACCCTGAACCAGCCAAACACAGCCCTCCTCTCTCTGGTGCTCACGTCAGGCACCTTCTTCATTGCCTTCTATCTGCGTAAATTCAAGAACAGCGCTTTTTTCCCTGGCACGGTAAGCTAGTATCCCAATGTACATGCTAACAAAGGGTGGCATTTACTTGATTCTGAAGTGCTATTGACCAACTGAATTGTCAATTTCGTCACCGCCCCTTTTTAGGGGAAAATAAACTAGACTTCCCATAGACTTCAATACAAAATGGCGGCACAAAATAACGTCCGTACACTGCCGGCAGGCGTGAATAACTTAGGAAATCACTCAGATTAAAGGGTTACTTCAGCGATTTGCATTAAGCTTTGTATCAGTAGAAACCATAGACTGTAAAAAAATATGGCCGTAGTGTCCGTTGACGTCACTCATAGGATTCTGAAGAGCAGTTTTGAAGCGTAAAGTAGGGTCGAGCTGGCCGTCGCCATCTTGGCAGCGCGTCATCGCGTCACTCCCGGATAACAGAAAATGGGCAAAGAGGCAGGACGTGGGCGGAGCTGAGGTGATGACTAACAGATAGCAGACAAACGGCAATCCACCTGTCACTCAAAGTGGCCACGCCCTTAATTATGCAGAATTTATATAATGTAAACGAATGAGTTATAAAACAATTCACCCCCCTCACAGTCGTCATGAAGGGCGAAATTAGCCGTATAGACTAAAACCACAATTTGTCCCAGACTGTGAACATGTTTTTTTTCTGCTGTAAAGTTGGGCATTTTAACATGGGGCTCAATGAGATTCTGCTCCTTCTGGAGCCTGTCCCTAGTGGCCAGTCGATGAATTGCAGTTTAAGTCACTTCCGTATTGACTTCATGAGAAACTGGTGGAGGTTGCCGCTTGGTAGAAACCCGATAGTATATTAAAATGATCGTACTTTCCCTCCTCATGTCCCCCTGAGATGAGAGAATTATGCATTTTATTTCTGGAAACAAATCTTCCGATGAAGCAAATATCGTAATTTTGCATCATCTGAGGATGTTTTGGCCAGAGGCAAAGACTACAGCCAGTAGAAGGAGCTAGTTCTGCATGTTATCAACCCGCCCACAGGGGAGGATCTCACTCACAGAATGTAAATGCACGCGGCCGCTGCCGCTCGCCTCGGCTCGGTGGTAAAACACATTCTTTCGAAGGCTTGATTGTGTTTGTGGGGTGCACTGTAACACACACACACACACACCTATGACGCACAGTCGCACACGCATATGCACGGTCAGCGATGGCAAGTCCAACGACTTCAAAGGTAGCGTTCGCAAACTGGAAGTATAAGCGCTACTCTTCCCTCGTTGAGGTGAAAGGTAAGAATGTTTATGTAACGTGCAACTTATGCCCAGGAAGAAAGAGTCTCTCCACGTCGGTGGCAATAATTCTAATCTAATGAAACCTCACATCATCACAGCCACAACATTAGTGGCTAAAAACCCAGGAGATAACATGAGCTCCACTACCAAAGGAGTAGTATAGTACTGATAATATTTACACAATATTTACACTATAGTAGGCCTACTGATAATATTTACACAATATTTACACTATAGTAGGCCTACTGATAATATTTACAATATATTGAATTTGATAGGTGTATCACATTGTCCCACAGCAACATTACAATAGTGTACATTAATGTACAATGTTTCGTGTCTAATTCATTCATTTAACATATTTAAATTGGGGGCATCCAAGTTATTTGACATATTTGAACTTTTGACCAAAAAAAAGTAACGCAGTAATTACTTTCCCTGATAATTAGTTACTTTTATAATGATGTAACTCAGTTACTATTTGTAAGAAGTAACTAGTAACTATAACTAATTACTTTTTTAAAGTAACGTGCCCAACACTGCCAATTTGAGCCCGAATCAGACCCAGACAATATTAGTGAAGATGATCGAGCAGAACCTGTTCAGTCCTCAAGAGTAAAGACTGCGGATCTATAGTGATCGCTACTGAATGGCACTGTTACTTTTGTATTTTAGAACGATTTGCCAAATATCTGTCGCAAGAACGAACACTAAACATTGGCTTTACTAGTAGCCAAATCAAACACAGAAGCATGTTTAGCATGCCTGTAGATAAACAATACATAAAAGCTCTAATCAAAGAATAATTTACACTAATGTCAAGTTCACTGATGAGATTTAAAACAGTTTGTAACGTGAGGTGTTTGTTGGATAACGTTAAGTATGAATGAGCATTTAACAAACAGCGTTGTCATCTGTTTACTTCCTTGCTACAACGTACAATTAACAATACGAACTATTACAGGAAAACACATCGACGAAAAATAAATCATACTACAGGTTGTGTCCCGTAAACAGCTTCTGTTTTTAAATCCATCTTTCAGGACAAGCCGTTGTAAGAATCCTGCATTGAACTCGTGAAGATTGTGGAAGCTTTCCTCCGTGAAATGTGCAGCGGGAGCCGCGCGCGCCCATCTCACACTGGCAGTGTTTGTCTCGCGCAGCTGAACCGCCGCTCCTGTATTGCAAATACAGACGAATATTGTCCATTATGTCACATTTTCCGGTCTTCTCCTCCGACCCCTGTCTGTCTCGTACTTTGATTTATGATGGGCAGCATATATCTGCTGCAAATGCGACCTGTTCCCCTCTGTCTCATACACACATGCATATAACATGTTGTATGTTAAACGCACTGCAACGCACCCCCGTCCCTAGGAAGGCTGAACAAAGTGGACCGGATGGAAATAACAGCCTTTCGTCAGCATTGGCAACAACACTCCAGCCTTTTTAACTATACCACAACAACTATTCCCCGCGGTGATACAAAATGGCCTCGCCCCCCTTATTTAATATTCTCGGAGGAGGGGTTTATGTAAATATTGGGGCTGGTGATGTCAGAGACCCTGGAGGAATGTCTGTAGTCCCTAGCGGCCGTTTGCTGTAGTCCTTAGAAATGGATTTCTTTAAAAGCAAATATCTCCCTTTGCTTTAAACTTTGAGCGTTGTAACTTTGCAGATGTTGTTTATGCTCAAACAGCAACATTACACACTAGCTAAAGTTAGAAAAGTGAAATCGTGGTTTACCACCCCTTTAATAACGGAGCGGTACGGAGTAAAGCGAGTGTTTCAACTTTTCAATGAATTCCAATGAAAGTTACGCTTCCATATGCATGATCTGAAAACACGTTGTGAATGACGGCCGCTCTTACCTCAGCTCTGCTCAGCTCATCCCTCTCGTGAGGAATGAAATCTGACTCCTGCTGCGTCTGTGACGTGACTTTCGTTCGGCTCACTTACACTTTATTGAAAAGACACGTTCAGTTTTTAATTGTAGTGTTTATTCTCTAACTGAACAAAATTATTTTATTACTATGGAGATTAAAACGACGGTGGGGTGGAGCCGCAGTGGGCAAGTGATAACCAGTAGCCGTGGCTTGGGAAGCAAGTGCTTTCTGGGAGTTGTTGTCTTTCATCCACATGAGACAAAAATACATTTTCTGTCTTTTCTCAGTCTAGAAGGCACCAAATTCAAAAATAATTTGACATTTATACTACATAAATGACCCAGTTTAAATACACAATCATCTTCCCAGCGCTGAAGTGCCCCTTTAAACATGTGAAGTAATTATATGTCCAGCCTGCCTGCCAAGAGCGTGAAAGATCCACAAACTTGTTAAAAAAACATGTCCCTTCATTCTCCCACCGTCAAATTAGTGTAACAACCCCACCCAGTGTCTTACCTTGACATTTACTCGTACCTCATCGAGTCACCGGGTAAGCCAGTCAATGATTTAACTTCGTTTTTGAATCATACTTTCAAAAACGAAGTCAAATCATTCACTTGTTACACCAATTTGACGCTGGGAGAATGAAGGCACCTGTTTTTAAATTGACCAATTTAAGTTTGTGGATGTATCTTTCGCTCTTGGCAGACAGGCTGGACATATAATTACTTGAATTTAATCTGAGTGATTTCTTAAGTTATTCACGCCTGCTGGCTGTGTACGGACGTTGTTTTGTGCCACTATTTTGTATCAAAGTCTATGGGAAGTCTAGTTTATTTTCCCCTAAAAAGAAGCGGTGACGAAATTGACAGTTAAGTTCCCGGATGTGCCGGTGGTCCGTATAGTGATATTGAATCTTATTTCCTGCACAGCTCCGAAGGGCTATCGGGGATTTTGGAGTTCCTATTGCAATCTTCACCATGGTTCTGTTGGACTACGGCATTAAGGACACTTACACACAGGTGACACAAGAAGAAATGTTTATATAATTTGATCAATGTTTATTGTTAGCGTTGTCCACTCAAACACCCACATTCATTGTACATAAATGAGACATTTAAAAAAAATATATATATGTTTTTAGACGTATGACATTTTGAAGTACATAAAATGTAATACAAAATTTAATCTTTTTTTTTTTAACAGACACACATAATTTAAGACCAATTATCCAAAGATTTAAAGCACCAATTAGTCTTAAAAAAATTTTTTTTCAATTCTATTTAAGATACTTTTGAAATGAGATTAAATGACTAAAGACTAGCATTATTTTTTAATTTAGACATATGACATTTTGAAGTACATGAAATCGTATTAAAATAAATGAAAATTAAACATTTTATTAAAAAAACTAATTTTGAACAGACAGATTTTTTTTTTTTTACTATTTCTATGCTATTTAAGATACTTTTGAAAAGTGAATTTAAGACATTTTAATACTTTTTAAACATCCACCCTCTATTTATTAAAGTCCTATGATATTACCATCTGATACCATCATCTCAGTAATTACTTGTAAATATGCAGCACATTTACTATTGTTCAGTGATTTTTGTTCTCAGGTGATGTTCAGATATTTTGATAGGAATCCACATTATCAGGAATTTTGCATGAGGGTGAAAGATTTCCCCACACAGATTCGCCATATTGACCAACAGAGAAAGTGTTGGTTATATATCGCTACACCATTGACAATAGACATTGAATATTTTTTACCTGTGAAATTTCGCTAATGTGACCGTGCCTTAAGGGTTATAAGTTACCCTGAGCTTTCTCATTGATTAGAAACTGGAATATATTTGCATGTCTTTATAGCAAATGACTCCATATCCCCAGAAGTCACCTGACACAGATGATTTTAAGAACTTCTTTTGTCCCCATATAGAAACTAAGTGTGCCTGATGGCTTTTCTGTGACCAGCCCGGAAAAGCGCGGGTGGTTTATACACCCACTGGGCTCTGATGGCCAGTTCCCCATCTGGATGATGGTTGCCAGCATTCTACCGGCTCTGCTTGTCTACATCCTCATTTTCATGGAGACTCAGATCACCACGTGAGTCACAGGCATTCACTAACCTGTTCTGACCATGCCTGCTAAAACCTCCAATATATTATTCCTCTGTTTTTCTTTTTCTTTACAGTCTTATTGTGAGTAAGAAGGACAGGATGCTGGTTAAGGGTTCAGGGTTTCACTTGGACCTGCTGATCATCGTGGTCTTGGGTGGGATTTCAGCGCTGTTTGGGCTGCCATGGTTGACTGGTGCTACTGTTCGTTCTGTAACTCATGCAAATAGTCTTACGGTGATGAGCAAAGCCGTTGCACCTGGTGACAAACCTCGCATTCAGGAAGTGAAAGAGCAGAGAGTAACAGGATTTCTGGTGGCTTTTCTTGTAGGTAAGTGGCATAATTTCATGGATACATACACTATATTGCCAAAAGTTATGGGACACGCCTCCAAATCATTGAATTCAAGTGTTCAATCACTTCCATGGCCACAGGTGTATAAATCAAGCGCTAGGCATGCAGACGCTTCTACTAACATTTGTGAAAGAATGGGTCGCTCTCAGGAGCTCAGTGAACTCAAGCGTGGTACCGTGATTGGTTGCCACCTGTGCAATAAGTCCATTTCGGGAAATTTCCTCACTATTAAATATTCCACGCTCAACTGTTAGTGGTGTTATAACAAAGTGGAAGCAATTGGGAACAACAGCAACTCAGCCACGAAGTGATAGGCCACGTAAAATCACAGAGCGGGGTCAGCGCATGCTGAGGGTCACAGTGCGCAGAAGTCGACAACTTTCTGCAGAGTCAAGAGCTACAGACCTCCAAACTTCCTGTGGCCTTCAGATGGTGTGTAGAGCTTCAGGGAATGGGTTTCCATGGCCGAGCAGCTCATCCAAGCCTTACATCACCAAGTGCAATGCAAAGCGTGGGATGCAGTGGGGTAAAGCAAGCCGCCACTGGACTCTAGAGCAGTGAGACGTGTTCTCTGGAGTGACCAATCACGCTTCTCTGTCTGGCAATCCGATGGACGAGTCTGGGTTTGGCGGTTGCCAGGAGAACGGTACTTGCCTGACTGCATTGTGCCAAGTGTAATGTTTGGTGGAGGGGGGATTAGGGTGTGGGGGTTGTTTTTCAGGGGTTTGACTTGGCCCCTTAGTTCCAGTGAAAGGAACCAAGACATTTTGGACAATATCATGCTCCCAACTTTGTGGGAACAGTTTGGGGACGGCCCCTTCCTGTTCCAACATGACTGGCGTCCCAAAACGTTTGGCAACATATTGGTTAGCCAGCGATTTAGTTTATCACTATCGGTTGATATTAGATATATAAATCGGCTGGTATAAGATTTTTATTCGTTACATGCCTATTTCTACGATTTTTACATTTAGATAACCTTGCCATCATCTAACTTTCAATCTAATAGTCAAATTAATCTTTAACTAATTATTTAACACTTGAATAACATTTAATACTTCATCATAATTTACTTAATAGCACTTTAATATTTTAACACCATTAAATGTAATGTTTAGCAAATCTCACAATGAATATAATTGTCTTATACTGTACATTATAATGTTGTGATGCCTAATAAGATTTAAAATAAGCTTGATTTTTACCATTTAAAATAGCATTCAAAATAGTACAGAATTTTAATACTGCCATTGATTTTTTATAAGCCATAACATGAGAATAATTATTGTTTATAAAGAGCAACAGTGCCCGCCGAGTTGGTTCAGGAAGTATTTTTTCCATTCATTTCTCCTATAGTGATTTCAAAAAAGTCTTTGTTACAGCTTTATAAGCCTCGAATCAAGCCAACAAGCTATTAGGAGAATCATAACATTACAAACTTTAATCGGAAGCAAAAAAGTATTAAAAAATATGACAGAAATACAAAGGTACAAACGGCTTTAGTGACAGAATGAAATACAATCCCACAAAGCATTGTAAACAGCATAATCAGATTAAAAACGATGGACAAATATAAAAATACTCATTTAAAAATGTTGATTATATATAAAAGTTGCAAAATATGCATATATATTCAAGCATTTAAGCATTTTGAGAGTGTAGGGAGACCAACTCGATTACGTCATTTGTGGTGCTTTATGGGAGTGGGCGGAGCTAATGAACTCTTTTGGCGTGTTTTGCTTGTTTCGGCTCTCTGATTGGTGGAATTTTCTGTACACCAACATGGGTATGTAGTTTTTCAACATGAATTCTGCTGTTAAACATAATTATTTTAAAACTAAGTTGAAAGAACGCAGGCTAAAAGCTTCAACTGAAGCAAATACTATTGAGCAACCTCATAGCTCGCAGTAAGGCTGTCTTTAATAATTCATCATTAAAAGTCAATTCACCTATGGAGAAATTGACCTATGGTGTTTTTGCTTCCAAAACCCGACAGTTGCACTCTATTGGTATCAGCCAGAATTTTAATATCAGTGTGTACTTAGATACATTAGCAGTGAACGGCTAGTTTTGGCCTTTATTGGTTGTATTTTCTTTTTATGTGTTGACAGTATAAACCCTCTTCTTTCCAAAGGTCTCTCCATTGTGATTGGAGATCTTTTGCGGCAGGTTCCTATCGCTGTGTTGTTTGGGATATTCCTCTATATGGGAGTGATGTCTCTCAATGGGATCCAGCTATCAGAACGCGCGATGCTGCTATTCATGCCACCGAAGTACTACCCTGACCACACCTATGTCCGCAAGGTTTGTCACAGAGATTCTAGCTAATTACAGTATTCCCCATCCTTAAAATCAATATTCTGATGACATTAGGTCTAGAATGCTGTCTTCAGATTTATCTGTGCTTTAACCTTTTGGCGTGTCTATTTCAGGTGCGTACTCTCCGCATGCACCTGTTCACATGTTTGCAGCTGGTGTGCCTGGCTGTGCTGTGGATTGTAATGTCAACCGCGGCCTCGTTAGCCTTCCCGTTTGTCCTTGTCCTCACTGTGCCATTCAGGAGGTTCCTGTTGGCCCGAATATTTACTCAACGTGAGATACAATGTGTAAGTGTTTCTTTTCTTTTTGTTTATATTTGTAGATGCAGTGGTGTTTAATATAGTGTGTTCTATACTAAAATAGATTTGACAAGGGGGTAAGACAAATAAACTGTCAAGATACATTCTCTAAAAACATGTCTAATTATATCTTATGTACATTTATGAGGTAAAAAAGTGAGATTTTATATATTTCCATTTTTTACTTGTATTATATATATATATAGCCTACACTATATTGCCAAAAGTTATGGGACACGCCTCCAAATCATTGAATTCAGGTGTTTCAATCACTTCCATGGCAAAAGGTGTATAAATCAAGCACTAGGCCTGCAGACGCTTCTGCTAACATTAGTGAAAGAATGGGCCGCTCTCAGGAGCTCAGAGAACTCAAGCGTGGTACCGTGATCGGTTGCCACCTGTGCAATAAGTCCATTCTGGAAATTTCCTCACTATTAAATATTCCCCACTCAACTGTTAGTGGTGTTATAACAAAATGGAAGCAATTGGGAACAACAGCAACTCAGCCACGAAGTGGTAGGCCACGTAAAATCACAGAGCGGGGTCAGCGCATGCTGAGGGTCACAGTGCGCATTAGTCGCCAACTTTCTGCAGAGTCAAGAGCTCCAGACCTCCAAACTTCCTGTGGCCTTCAGATGAGCTCAAGAACAGTGTGTAGAGCTTCAGGGAATGGGTTTCCATGGCCGAGCAGCTCATCCAAGCCTTACATCACCAAGTGCAATGCAAAGCGTGGGATGCAGTGGGGTAAAGCACGCCGCTACTGGACTCTAGAGCAGTGAGACGTGTTCTCTGGAGTGACCAATCACGCTTCTCTGTCTGGCAATCCCATGGACGAGTCTGGGTTTGGCGGTTGCCAGAAGAACGGGACTTGCCTGACTGCATTGTGCCAAGTGTAATGTTTGGTGGAGGGGGGATTATGGTGTGGGCTTGTTTTTCAGGGTTTAGGTTCGGCCCCTTAGTCCCAGTGAAAGGAACTCTTAATGCTTCAGCATACCAAGACATTTTGGACAATTTCATGCTCCCAACTTTGTGGGAACAGTTTGAGGACGGCCCCTTCCTGTTCCAACACGACTGCGCACAAAGCGTCGCTCCATAAAGACATGGATGAGCGAGTTTGGTGTGGGGGGAACTAGACAGGCCTGCACAGAGTCCTGACCTCAACCCGATAGAACACCTTTGGGATGAATTAGAGCGGAGACTGCGAGCCAGGCCACAAACGCGCTTCTAGAAGAATGGTTGTGGAGAGAATCCTTGTGGAAAGCCTTCCCAGAAGAGCTGAAGATGTTAGAGCTGCAAAGGATGGCCAACTCCGTATTAAACCCTACGGATTAAGAATGGGATGTCATTAAAGTTCATGTGCATGTGAAGGCAAAACTTTTGGCAACATAGTGTATATAACAAAACTAATAATCAAATCTGACATTTTATTTAACACGGTTCATTTTGTCTATGTGACAGCTTGACCCAGATGATTCAGAGCCGTCATTTGATGACAAAGAAGGCCAAGATGAATACACAGAGATGCAAATGCCAGTATGACCTCATTCCTCTTCTGTCACTTCCTGGGCTGGCCTGACTTTCTTTTCAGACAGAGACGCCCAAATGTACTGCCTGTCTTTTTTATTTTTTCATCAATCAATGTTTGTCTCCATTTTGTTTCTCCCATTTTGCTTTTCCTTAATTCACAAAGATGATATATTTATATATATGTAAAAGTGTTAAAAAGTCGCTCAATGTCAGTTGTTTCTGTTGCGTAAAGAAATCTTTGTCACCTGTACTATTAATATTTTACCTGTTTATTTATCAGAGTTGAAATGCTATTGTGTGTGTGTGTGTGTTGTGGAGGGTTAAATGAATTTGTGATCTCCAGTCAGCTCAGAATGATACAGGAAGCACTTTAAGGTCAATTTAAAATGAAGCCTTTTCTACTGCTTATCAGTTCGTTTTATTTCATTGCAAGATGACATATAGTGTATTAATGCAAATTGTGTGTGTGCGTATGTGCGTGTGTGTTCAATATTTTTGTAGCTAAACAGAAATATACAGTATATCTATAAGAATTGCTACTAGCGACGAAACACTGATTGCAGTCACCGGTTTATTCGGAAAAAGAAAATATAAAGATGAAAATGGTTGCATAGCTATTTTGAAACCACTTTTCTCACCAGAGCACAAACGAGGACTGTGTTTATATCACATGAACACTAAGGGAATCTTATAAGTAGTCTTAATAGTTAAAATAATACATAAAGATGCAAAAAGCCATTTGATTATAGTGGATTTTATTCATCCCGAAAATGAAAGAGAGAAAAGTCATCGTTAAAAGGAATGTTTTATGGAGTTCGAAGGGTTATGTTTTACACTATCTGTGCTATGATGAATAATGTTATGATTGAATTGTCACTTGTGAAATGGTTTGATCGTTCGCTGCACTACTGTTTAGTTTCATTAACAAGTTTCATAGGTGAATATTTGTTTGATGGTACAGATTTAGAATGTAAACAAGAAGCAAGTGCAGATTTGGTAAAATGCTGTCATCCTTTTTCCTAAATGTATATTATGTACATTCCAGTCTCCAAGATGATTATGCGAATAATTAATTTTATAAAGAAGGGACTACATCTAAGATGTTGTTTAGTCTGTTGTGTATGGTTTAAAAGAATGTCGAAATGTGTATTTTCCCTACTCCTTAGCCCACACACTGTAGTAGTGCCTTCTTCACTCGATTGTTCCTTTCAGATACGATGTTGCTTTTAAAAAGCTGAAGAAGTGACCTTAGCAAGAGAACACAGCAAGTGTGAATGAGAAAGAGGTGTTTGATTATTAATATATATATATAACTGTAGAATGTCAATGATTTGGGCATATATTTTGGTTTTAGCTCTGTAAATATTTAGAGTACAGGTCCAAGCATAATTAAAATAATGGAAATGATTTTACATAAGACTTTGTGTCTTCTGTTTTATTTAACATTTTACACACACACACACACACACACACACACACACACACACACTCACAAAAAGTCGAAAATGTGACATGCTAAGTCATAATTATAAGATAAAATGTTGAAAATATGATTTTAAAAGTCCTCATTATTAGATAAAAAGTTAAAAATATGACATGCTAAGCCATAATTATAAGATAAAATGTTGAAAATATGATTTTAAAAGTCCTCTTTATTAGATAAAAAGTCAAAAATATGACATGCTAAGTCATAATTATAAGATAAAATGTTGAAAATATGATTTTAAAAGTCCTCATTATTAGATAAAAAGTCAAAAATATGACATGCTAAGTCATAATTATAAGATAAAATGTTGAAAATATGATTTTAAAAGTCCTCATTATTAGATAAAAAGTCAAAAATATGGCATGCTAAGCCATAATTATAAGATAAAATGTTGAAAATATGATTTTAAAAGTCCTCATTATTAGATAAAAAGTCAAAAATATGACATGCTAAGTCATAATTATAAGATAAAATGTTGAAAATATGATTTTAAAAGTCCTCATTATTAGATAAAAAGTCAAAAATATGACATGCTAAGCCATAATTATAAGATAAAATGTTGAAAATATGATTTTAAAAGTACTCATTATTAGATAAAAAGTAAAAAATATGGCATGCTAAGCCATAATTATAAGATAAAATGTTGAAAATATGATTTTAAAAGTCCTCATTATTAGATAAAAAGTCAAAAATATGGCATTCTAAGTCATAATTATAAGATAAAATGTTGAAAATATGATTTTAAAAGTCCTCTTTATTAGATAAAAAGTCAAAAATATGACATGCTAAGTCATAATTATAAGATAAAATGTTGAAAATATGATTTTAAAAGTCCTCATTATTAGATAAAAAGTCAAAAATATGGCATGCTAAGCCATAATTATAAGATAAAATGTTGAAAATATGATTTTAAAAGTACTCATTATTAGATAAAAAGTAAAAAATATGGCATGCTAAGCCATAATTATAAGATAAAATGTTGAAAATATGATTTTAAAAGTCCTCATTATTAGATAAAAAGTCAAAAATATGGCATGCTAAGTCATAATTATAAGATAAAATGTTGAAAATATGATTTTAAAAGTACTCATTATTAGATAAAAAGTAAAAAATATGGCATGCTAAGCCATAATTATAAGATAAAATGTTGAAAATATGATTTTAAAAGTCCTCATTATTAGATAAAAAGTCAAAAATATGGCATGCTAAGCCATAATTATAAGATAAAATGTTGAAAATATGATTTTAAAAGTACTCATTATTAGATAAAAAGTAAAAAATATGGCATGCTAAGTCATAATTATAAGATAAAATGTTGAAAATATGATTTTAAAAGTCCTCTTTATTAGATAAAAAGTCAAAAATATGACATGCTAAGTCATAATTATAAGATAAAATGTTGAAAATATGATTTTAAAAGTCCTCATTATTAGATAAAAAGTCAAAAATATGGCATGCTAAGCCATAATTATAAGATAAAATGTTGAAAATATGATTTTAAAAGTCCTCTTTATTAGATAAAAAGTCAAATATATGGCATGCTAAGTCATAATTATAAGATAAAATGTTGAAAATATGATTTTAAAAGTCCTCATTATTAGATAAAAAGTCAAAAATATGACATGCTAAGTCATAATTATAAGATAAAATGTTGAAAATATGATTTTAAAAGTCCTCTTTATTAGATAAAAAGTCAAATATATGGCATTCTAAGCCATAATTATAAGATAAAATGTTGAAAATATGATTTTAAAAGTCCTCATTATTAGATAAAAAGTAAAAAATATGACATGCTAAGTCATAATTATAAGATAAAATGTTGAAAATATGATTTTAAAAGTCCTCATTATTAGATAAAAAGTCAAAAATATGACATGCTAAGTCATAATTATAAGATAAAATGTTGAAAATATGATTTTAAAAGTCCTCATTATTAGATAAAAAGTCAAATATATGGCATGCTAAGTCATAATTATAAGATAAAATGTTGAAAATATGATTTTAAAAGTCTTCATTATTAGATAAAAAGTCAAAAATATGGCATGCTAAGCCATAATTATAAGATAAAATGTTGAAAATATGATTTTAAAAGTCTTCATTATTAGATAAAAAGTCAAAAATATGACATGCTAAGTCATAATTATAAGATAAAATGTTGAAAATATGATTTTAAAAGTCCTCATTATTAGATAAAAAGTCAAAAATATGGCATGCTAAGTCATAATTATAAGATAAAATGTTGAAAATATGATTTTAAAAGTCCTCATTATTAGATAAAAAGTCAAAAATATGGCATGCTAAGTCATAATTATAAGATAAAATGTTGAAAATATGATTTTAAAAGTCCTCATTATTAGATAAAAAGTCAAAATATGGCATGCTAAGTCATAATTATAAGATAAAATGTTGAAAATATGATTTTAAAAGTCCTCATTATTAGATAAAAAGTCAAAAATATGGCATTCTAAGCCATAATTATAAGATAAAATGTTGAAAATATGATTTTAAAAGTCCTCATTATTAGATAAAAAGTCAAAATATGGCATTCTAAGTCATAATTATAAGATAAAATGTTGAAAATATGATTTTAAAAGTCCTCATTATTAGATAAAAAGTCAAAAATATGGCATGCTAAGCCATAATTATAAGATAAAATGTTGAAAATATGATTTTAAAAGTCCTCATTATTAGATAAAAAGTCAAAATATGGCATTCTAAGTCATAATTATAAGATAAAATGTTGAAAATATGATTTTAAAAGTCCTCATTATTAGATAAAAAGTCAAAAATATGGCATGCTAAGTCATAATTATAAGATAAAATGTTGAAAATATGATTTTAAAAGTCCTCATTATTAGATAAAAAGTCAAAATATGGCATGCTAAGTCATAATTATAAGATAAAATGTTGAAAATATGATTTTAAAAGTCCTCATTATTAGATAAAAAGTCAAAAATATGGCATTCTAAGCCATAATTATAAGATAAAATGTTGAAAATATGATTTTAAAAGTCCTCATTATTAGATAAAAAGTCAAAATATGGCATTCTAAGTCATAATTATAAGATAAAATGTTGAAAATATGATTTTAAAAGTCCTCATTATTAGATAAAAAGTCAAAATATGGCATTCTAAGTCATAATTATAAGATAAAATGTTGAAAATATGATTTTAAAAGTCCTCATTATTAGATAAAAAGTCAAAAATATGGCATGCTAAGTCATAATTATAAGATAAAATGTTGAAAATATGATTTTAAAAGTCCTCATTATTAGATAAAAAGTCAAAATATGGCATTCTAAGTCATAATTATAAGATAAAATGTTGAAAATATGATTTTAAAAGTCCTCATTATTAGATAAAAAGTCAAAATATGGCATGCTAAGTCATAATTATAAGATAAAATGTTGAAAATATGATTTTAAAAGTCCTCATTATTAGATAAAAAGTCAAAAATATGGCATTCTAAGCCATAATTATAAGATAAAATGTTGAAAATATGATTTTAAAAGTCCTCATTATTAGATAAAAAGTCAAAATATGGCATTCTAAGTCATAATTATAAGATAAAATGTTGAAAATATGATTTTAAAAGTCCTCATTATTAGATAAAAAGTCAAAATATGGCATTCTAAGCCATAATTATAAGATAAAATGTTGAAAATATGATTTTAAAAGTCCTCATTATTAGATAAAAAGTCAAAAATATGGCATTCTAAGCCATAATTATAAGATAAAATGTTGAAAATATGATTTTAAAAGTCCTCATTATTAGATAAAAAGTCAAAAATATGGCATTCTAAGCCATAATTATAAGATAAAATGTTGAAAATATGATTTTAAAAGTCCTCTTTATTAGATAAAAAGTCAAAAATGTGACATGCTAAGTCATAATTATAAGATAAAATGTTGAAAATATGATTTTAAAAGTCCTCATTATTAGATAAAAAGTCAAAAATATGGCATTCTAAGCCATAATTATAAGATAAAATGTTGAAAATATGATTTTAAAAGTCCTCTTTATTAGATAAAAAGTCAAAAATGTGACATGCTAAGTCATAATTATAAGATAAAATGTTGAAAATATGATTTTAAAAGTCCTCATTATTAGATAAAAAGTCAAAAATATGGCATGCTAAGCCATAATTATAAGATAAAATGTTGAAAATATGATTTTAAAAGTCCTCTTTATTAGATAAAAAGTCAAAAATATGGCATGCTAAGCCATAATTATAAGATAAAATGTTGAAAATATGATTTTAAAAGTCCTCTTTATTAGATAAAAAGTCAAAAATATGGCATGCTAAGCCATAATTATAAGATAAAATGTTGAAAATATGATTTTAAAAGTCCTCATTATTAGATAAAAAGTCAAAAATATGGCATGCTAAGCCATAATTATAAGATAAAATGTTGAAAATATGATTTTAAAAGTCCTCATTATTAGATAAAAAGTCAAAAATATGGCATGCTAAGCCATAATTATAAGATAAAATGTTGAAAATATGATTTTAAAAGTCCTCATTATTAGATAAAAAGTCAAAATATGGCATTCTAAGTCATAATTATAAGATAAAATGTTGAAAATATGATTTTAAAAGTCCTCATTATTAGATAAAAAGTCAAAAATATGGCATTCTAAGCCATAATTATAAGATAAAATGTTGAAAATATGATTTTAAAAGTCCTCATTATTAGATAAAAAGTCAAAAATATGGCATTCTAAGCCATAATTATAAGATAAAATGTTGAAAATATGATTTTAAAAGTCCTCATTATTAGATAAAAAGTCAAAAATATGGCATTCTAAGCCATAATTATAAGATAAAATGTTGAAAATATGATTTTAAAAGTCCTCATTATTAGATAAAAAGTCAAAATATGGCATTCTAAGTCATAATTATAAGATAAAATGTTGAAAATATGATTTTAAAAGTCCTCATTATTAGATAAAAAGTCAAAATATGGCATTCTAAGTCATAATTATAAGATAAAATGTTGAAAATATGATTTTAAAAGTCCTCATTATTAGATAAAAAGTCAAAAATATGGCATGCTAAGCCATAATTATAAGATAAAATGTTGAAAATATGATTTTAAAAGTCCTCTTTATTAGATAAAAAGTCAAAAATGTGACATGCTAAGTCATAATTATAAGATAAAATGTTGAAAATATGATTTTAAAAGTCCTCTTTATTAGATAAAAAGTCAAAAATATGACATGCTAAGTCATAATTATAAGATAAAATGTTGAAAATATGATTTTAAAAGTCCTCTTTATTAGATAAAAAGTAAAAAATATGACATGCTAAGTCATAATTATAAGATAAATGTTGAAAATATGATTTTAAAAGTCCTCATTATTAGATAAAAAGTCAAAAATATGACATGCTAAGTCATAATTATAAGATAAAATGTTGAAAATATGATTTTAAAAGTCCTCTTTATTAGATAAAAAGTCAAAAATATGACATGCTAAGTCATAATTATAAGATAAAATGTTGAAAATATGATTTTAAAAGTCCTCTTTATTAGATAAAAAGTCAAAAATATGACATGCTAAGTCATAATTATAAGATAAATGTTGAAAATATGATTTTAAAAGTCCTCATTATTAGATAAAAAGTCAAAAATATGACATGCTAAGCCATAATTATAAGATAAAATGTTGAAAATATGATTTTAAAAGTCCTCTTTATTAGATAAAAAGTCAAAAATATGACATGCTAAGTCATAATTATAAGATAAAATGTTGAAAATATGATTTTAAAAGTCCTCATTATTAGATAAAAAGTCAAAAATATGGCATGCTAAGCCATAATTATAAGATAAAATGTTGAAAATATGATTTTAAAAGTCCTCATTATTAGATAAAAAGTCAAAAATATGGCATGCTAAGTCATAATTATAAGATAAAATGTTGAAAATATGATTTTAAAAGTCCTCATTATTAGATAAAAAGTCAAAAATATGACATGCTAAGCCATAATTATAAGATAAAATGTTGAAAATATGATTTTAAAAGTCCTCATTATTAGATAAAAAGTAAAAAATATGGCATGCTAAGTCATAATTATAAGATAAAATGTTGAAAATATGATTTTAAAAGTCCTCATTATTAGATAAAAAGTCAAATATATGGCATGCTAAGTCATTGTGAGATAAACATTTGAAATTAGGACTTTTATTTAATTATGATTAAAAGTCCTAATTATGAGATAAAAAGCTGAAATTAGATTTTAAAAAGTCTAAATTATGACCAAAACACACACTAAGACATTTAAGCTTAATCGCGCTTTTAATTTTTTGATTCACACTTATAACAATATTTACATTATTGTTTTCATTTTGTGCAATATATATTTTGTACTTGCGTTTTTACATTTTGAAATCAGTTTTTACAACAGAAATGAATCAATCGAAATCTTACTTTAGCTTTTCATCTAAAACACAACTCATTCCTCTCATCACTGTAAAGCTGCTCTGAAGCATCTGTGTGTGAAAAGAGCTGGAGAAATAAAGGGGACTCGACACACACACACACACACACACACACACACACACACACACACACACACACACACACACACACACACACACACACACACACACACACACACACACACACACACACACACACACACACACACACACACACACACACACACACACACACACACACACACACATTGAAAATTGTGTTGGTATATCTTGCTGAAATGCAATCATATTGTTTTAAATTGTTAGATAATTACATTTCAAATGGTAATACCATTACAATATTATCTCAAGTAATCCTCAAATTTGAAAAACAGCCGTATAGTCCAGCCACTGGCGTCAAAACTCTCACATCTCCTCTATCGAATGCAACATTTATGTTCTCTTTACTATGCTAGAATGATATTTCACAACTTGCTGTAACCTGAAGAAAGACAAACTGACAGAAAACAGCATTGAGTGATATGTGCTAGAACAAAAAACAATCCATATGTTGAAGTGGCAGTGATGACCGGTGGCATAATGAATGGCTGGTCAATGCACCTCTGCTGCCATCTCATGGCCACTCAATAGTGCTAGCAATGCCACAGTGACCAAGAGTACATGGTCCAAACACTCACACACTTCTGCAGAATTAATTAACATTTATTAATAACATTTTCTGGGATTTTCTTAACATTCAATAAACTTGCATTGATGGAAATGTGTAAAAAATTGGACTCCCACACATTTTTTTCCCATGATGGGTGGAAAACATGCTAATTCATGACCTAAACAAACAGTTTACATAAACATGAGGTGACTCTCACACATTATAGTCACTTTGCATGATTTTCTTACATGCATACATTGTTCCATGGCTTATAAAATTGGGTTAATTTGAATTCAGAGGTCCTTTTGATATCTGAAAAACAGTCCCCTGTGTTATTTTTAGGGGTTCAAGCATGAAATGCTGAAACCCTATTGTAATTGTAAGGATTCGTAAAACACATCGTGCAGGCCAAACCGTAAGGCCTAGAGACATGAAACCGGGCCAGATGGTAGGCCTCAATTTGGGGACAATCTATCAGAGTATGACCCCGAATGTCCCATAGGTGGCGCTACAGCAATCAAAAGTTCAAAATTGCTCACAACTCTTAGTCCCAACAGTGTCAAGTGTCTTATATCGTTGGAATCCTTGGCTCAAGGCGGACAAAATGGCTATCTACGATTTTGATTTAGGCAGGGAAAATGTTCTGCTATGTCGAATTTTGTCCAAAACCTACTTTTGCAAACTAGTCCCTGGTTTTTCGCCCGATCGGAACCAAACCAGTCTAGGACAATTCTCTGGACTCGCTAGATCAATAATTATCGCAAACAAGTTGAACTTTTGCATTTGAGTGGCTGTAACAGGGTCATTTAGAAAAGGGGCGTGGCAAAATACACCCAAAAGCCTATAAATTAATTAAGGGAAAACTCAAAACTTCACGAAAATTGGTTGGCATGTGTGACATTATATCCTTAACAAGCATGCAAAGCTTTATAGAGATCGGACCATAGGTGGCGCTATAACTGTTAAAAACCATATGTTTCCTATGGTAAATTGCCTATATTGCCTGTAATTTGAGTTTTCCATCTATTATTTCAGTGTTTAAAATCTTGCTAAATAAAACTTAATGTCTTTTGATGCTTGTGTGCTTAAAGGCCTTAAAGGCTTGAACCCCGCTAAATGCTGCTTGCAGCTTTAATTTTATTAATTTATTTAGAAATGACCACTTGGATCACTCCCTGTTCATACTGCATTTCGTTGCCTTCTACTTGTACTTGTGTAATGACAATAAAGTTGAATCTAATCTAATCTAATGCCATCAAGCTCAATACCACATTGACATTTGACAAAAAGCTGCCTAAGTAAATACTAATCATAGTAGTCAATGCTATACTTGTTTCTCAGTCACTCCAGTGATCTGTGTGAAGCATCTCTTTCAGGCCTGGCCAAAGAGAGGGGGTTGAGTCAGTCACAGCTGTCTCCTCCTTTCCTCGTGCCATTGGTCAGTTTCACATGAAGAAATCTCGTGACGATTGTGTACAATCAGAGAGCATGAGGATATAGGCAATGGCACTTTTACTAAGGCTGAGGGGAATCGGTGCCTCTGTGACAGTGATATCATTCAAACGATGGGAACTAAAAGCCCAAGCAGCCACCAGCGTCCCTGCCAACACACCAGTTTAACGTCAAATTGGAGACAAACTCCACACACTAATCGACTGTGTTTGGGCTGAGAGACGAGGTTTCTGGAGCGCGGAGGCCGTGCGAGTCTCCGCGGCAGCAGAATGAATGTGGGCACCCTAGTCGGTTTCGCACTTGAGTAGTTGCAGGGTTGGCAGAGTCCTGCTCTTTTACAATGGGAACCAGTAAATATTTTGTCATGTTTACCGGCCAGCCATAAAAATAGAGCTATATAGCAATTGTGAACTAATATCAACGTAGTTTATTATTGTTAGATGCATGTGCGGAATTTCCCGGCGCGTAAAAAGCATGAGAAAGTAGCGCTTTAAAATGTAGAAAAATGCATAACAATTGTATTAATATAATTTAGAAATGCATCATAATGTTATAAATAAATATTATTTTTAAGTTTTAGCCTCCGCCTTTTTTTCTCGCATGTTTTCCCTCGGAGTTCCTCCCCCTGCGGCGCTGGGCGGAGTTTCATACCGAACCAGACGCTCCTTTTGTCGGATTCGTTTCGACCTGACTCCCCGGGGTTTACGGCTAAAATACAGATACTTAAATACAATAAAACCGTTTAACACGAACACATCGCTATTTAATAAGCACGTCCGTGCTGGAATATTGAAAAAGGTAAGTGATTTGATCATCTATGAGCCCGTTTTGAACGGTTTTCAATTTGCTCGTCCCCGAGTCTTTGTAACATTCATGGCGGCTCTGCAGTGAGGGCTCTGGGGCGAGAGAAGGCACAAGCGCCCGCTCATACCTCTCTTTCTAATTCTGATTCACCGAAACATTGTATTATTCAACTCATATCTAATATGCGACCAGAATTAAGCATTTACGCATTTTATTCATGACAAAATTGATTTTATAGTAAAATAATGCATTTTGTGATATTGTCACAATCCCTGCACACGCACAAAAAACTAAATCTGCATGCATCTACATCTGGTTTTCAGCAAGTATGTAACTGATAATCGTATATAAAGACATTTTTAATCGGTGTAAGCGATATTCGTCGTACTTTCGCCAGTAGCTCGCTCGGCATTCGTGCCAGCGGAAGCTGCGTGGTGACTCCTGCCGGAATAAAGACGCCATTACCGGGGTTGCCAACAGACTAATGGTCGGTGCACTACATGAAACGTATTTTACACTCATTCATTTAATCAGTTATAGTGGGCTTCACATGAATTATTAAAGTAAATTAAAGTAAAAACGTTGTTGTTGATGGTAGTTTTAATAAAACTTAATGTATTTTTGCACTGTTTATTTTGTCATACCTTCTGTCAGAAGTGATTAGTGCAATACTTCTCGAACATAACACGACTAATAATGTGTATTGTTAATAGAAAGACTCGGAATATTGCAGAAAAGTATTTTTTTCCCGTGTTTTTAGCCTTTTTGGCTCAGTTGACCTTGCGCGCGGGCGGGGATGACACTGTTACCGGGAAACCGGCGCCTCGTGCGGGCGCGCAGCGAGACACACAGCTCGAGAGGGACGCGGGCACGTGCGGGAAGCATCAGTGACACTTCTCGGTGATGTTGGATAAGTTATATGACATAGCATAAAATACAAGACGGTAAATACGGTAATATAAAAGTATACATGCGAGCATTTATACCGAATGCCAGTGTATCATCGGACTTGTTATCAAAGTTAAAATAAACACGATATGTTATAAAACCAATAAAACGAGCGAACCCTATGTGTTGAAATGTATGTAACATTACGGGTCAGAATATATATTCTAATATTAATAATGTAATATATTTAGTTAGTGAAGTACTCGCCTATGAATGTGCAGAATGTAAACAGTGCGCGCTCGCGGAGAACCGAACGGGAGACCGAGACTTCCGCGGATCACTCGAGCAAGGGTCGTGTTCGTCCTCGCGTCTCGCTGGTCGTGGTTACATAATCCCAAAGGAAAGTCTTTCCTGCCATTCCTTGCCAAGATGACCCTCGACACCATGTACGTGCCTTTCTCTCGCATCCGCAAACCGTGGCATGCATCGCGCAGGAAACGCGGATAGTTGTCGGTCCTTCCTGGATGTTTTCGCTCTTAGTGAACCGAGATGAAAATCGCGGCTTGGTCATGTAAAGGCGTTGGAAATATGCGATCGTAGCATCCTCCTGTCGCGGTTTCTCGCCGTTCTCCGCCGCTGGTGCACTGGTATGGCCACAGTGTGGTGACGCGTCCGTGTCGAGGTTGTCCAGAGGCGGGGCATGGGCACATGTTCCTCTGGGTGGCAGTGATGGCATCCAATACATTTCATTAAACATATCATAGTTAGACGCAATATGATAATAATAATTAAATCGAATCAATTGTTTAATATATTAATTGTAAATGTATCCTTCATTACACTCCTATGTGCCAGTGATGTTTTTGTTAACCAAAACTATTAAAAAGTGTGGTCCCACTTTACATTAGGTGGCCTTAGGTCTACTATGTAGCCTACTTGACTCAAACAAATACGTGCAATGTGTGGTGGTGTGGGTAAGTTTAAGGGTAAAGTTAGGGACAGGTGTTGTGTTTTGGTGTGGGTAAGTAGAATAGACTTTTGTCCACTGTAGTGGACATTATATTTTAGTGAATTTCTCTGACATCATACATGTCACAGTCTGGATGTCCTGTAAAGAGCACATTCGGGGCTTTGCAGGGATACCAAATGTTTGGAGGTTTCACCAGGACAACAACTTCTTCTTGCTCTTTAAAAACGGCTGACATTAATGTTTAGCACTCTTATGGAAATATGATCATATTTTTTAATTATAATTTAAATCTGATTAATTTTCAAATTGTTTGTTATAAATCAACATCTCAGGAAAATGTTATCAAAATATGACTTTCTGTTACAAAACAGGGCATTGATTTCATAAATGACCACTGTAGTGGACACCAGGAGTTAAATCATGATTATCAGGCATTTTGGAGACATAACAAGTGAACAGGGAAAGAAATTACATATCAATATTCCTATGAAATATTAGATATTATTATGAAAATGTTGCCAATTTTTCCTCCCATTATTACACTTCTTTTTTCATTACATGTTGCACCAAGAACACATTAATATGCAAATTAGATGCAGTGAATAGATACATTGTATTGAATGGGAAAATCCAAGTATTGTCATTTTACCCACATATTTAATAAAGTAAAATGCTATATGAATGCATTTCATTATATCTTTCATAACATAGTTCAGAATCATCTTTAAATAAAGTTTGTTAAAAAAAAAACCTTAAACCTAAAAATTGATTGGTGAATTAAAAATAAATCCCATTGTTTTTGCCTATACATGCAATTTCATGTCATTTAATTTTTTTATCAACTGAGTCCTGCACCTGCTACAGAGGACATATCATAACATATGAATAAAATATCATTTTTCAAAAATGTTTTTTTCCATTTGTTTCTTATGCTCTAAACAATGTAATGACATAAAAAAAATACTAAATTCAAAAAACTTTTTTTTCTGGGTCCCAGGAGGTTAAGGGTAAAGTTAGGTGTAAGGGAAGGGTCAACAGTGTAATTATAAATGTAATTAATTACAGATGTAATTACATGCAAGCAATTTTTAAAATGGAAGTACAATGTAAAAACACGTGTACACAATAAATGCATTGTATCAAATGGTTAACCTAATATAATGTGGGTCCAAAATAGTTTTCGGTTATTTAAATGAAATGAAATTAAATTAAATATAAATGTAAGAGACCTAAAAATAACTTAAATGAAAATTAGAAATGTTGGCATGACTTTTAACTGAAAGTACTAAAATGACTAAAACTGAAATAACCAAAACGAATAAATTAGTAATTTAAAACAAAATTACTAAAACTGAAAATATTTCATAAAAATGTATTAATACTATACAAATAATACTAAAGTAACACTGCTCTGCACAGGCCTTCATTTTATGATATGAGTTACTGAGAACTCAACTTTTTAAACATTTATTCCTTAAAACTAACTAGCATCTGTTCTTGTGTAAATAATAGGGTTGGGTATTGGCACACATTTCACAATTCGATTCGATTTAGATTCACAAGCTGGCAATTTAATTAGATTATATCATTACTGATTATTTTGGATCAGGTACAATGTCAAATTTTCTCAAGGAAAACAAATCTTTTAACCAATGCTGTAAACTATGGGAGTCCGCTGTAGCCAGGCTACATTACTATAATATTGAAGGTAAAAATGAACTGATTTGTATACAAACACTTAAATTATGCTCAATTATGTCTTTTATAATATTACAATTATAATATTAACTTTACAATTACATATATAATTCTACTTTTGACATATTTGGTGGCTGCTCTCCCGATTTATTCAAACATGCATTAAATATTGAAAAACATATAATGAATATGGAATATGGTGCCTATATTTATCAAAATGCTCCTCTCTAGAGATAATTGTTCTAGCTGACTATAGTTTATGGACAACTGGATATGGTTTTTCTGAGGTAAATGTGACATTGTTTACAAGCTGCTACTGACGTCTTTCCGCGGTTTGAAACGATGATTGAGCGATTTCATGTGACGTGATACGGATTTCGGTAAGCTTTATTGTATCTTTTAACAAATTTTCAGATGGTCGTTCATGTTTATTTCGCGCTGTAACTGGTATTAAAGCAGAAGAGAAGATCACGTGAGCCCGCGCTGCCGTTTCTCTAACGGTATTTATGTTTTTTTATTCAGTAATAAAAATATGTCCATGATGTGTCTTCCTACATGGTTGTTTAAGAAATGAAAAGCTACACACTCCATCCATTAGGATTAGAAGAACTGTTGCCAAACATATAACATGATGGAAACAAAATAATCACTGCAATAATGATCCAATCATTGACTCTTAAGCATTTGGCCATTTAAATCCAAACAGCAGGTGTTTTTTTGGGCTGGGCTGTATACAATATTATACTATATAATAATAAATACCTTTATTAGATATTGAGATGGTAGCAAAGGAATAAGCGCTAATATCTAATGAATGTTGAAAAGGTTTGCCACATTCAGTAGCTCATATTTACATCCTAACTTTGAATTGTGTTTCTCTCTCTATGCAGCCGCTTGGCCAGTGACGTGTCAAGGTGGAGCTTGGTGAACTCTGTCATCATGAATGGCAGCACCAGTGTGTCTGGCACCCAGACAGGACGAATCAAAATTGAGTCAGGTACGCTCGCATGCTGTCTATGAAGGACATAATCATACATACAGACACACAACAACTACACTGCTTTTGTCAGCATTATAAACACCCTTTGGTTTTGGCCATTCAGCATGATCAATGCTTTGGTGCTGGTTTTTGTTAGCCGTAGATACATGGAGCAAAGAGGACTGTATGACACTGCTGGAGAGGATACGCAGTCTGCTACCTGATGGAGACACAATGAAGTATAAAACCACAGAGTCTCATTTTGACTGGGAGAAGGTGGGGTTTGGGGTTTTCACTGGAGACATGTGCAAGCAGAAATGGCAGAAAGTTTCCACAGAGGTGAGCCAAATTCCAGTGAGCTAAAGCAATAATGTGCCTGTTTTCCAAATAACACTGAGAGGCGTTTATGTGAAAGATGGTCAATGTAAAGATTACAGAACAATAAAGCTGCACTATGTAACATTTTTTCAGTAAAA
The DNA here is from genome assembly GCA_023566225.1 of Romanogobio albipinnatus. NCBI lineage: Eukaryota > Metazoa > Chordata > Actinopteri > Cypriniformes > Gobionidae > Romanogobio > Romanogobio albipinnatus. Next base: position 5,019,669 of record CM042244.1, read on the forward strand.
TATCCAAAAACCACTAGGCCAGTGTTATATATTTTGTTCAGTTGAGTACTTACAATATCCCAAATGTTTCCAACTATTTGTAAACCGTGAGAAATTGCTATTTTAACCAATGAACCGGGACGTGTGAGGGAGTCGCCTGTCGATGACATCATATCTGCGTTATCCTCGGTTTTATTTTGCAGAAACGCTTTACTCTCACTGCAGTGTGAACAAGTGTCATAGCAGCCGCCGAGAGAACGCACAGAGTAACGTCATAACATCATTTTCAACACACACAGATGTGTCTGATATGATAAACAGAGCTGCGTTACCTCACACTCATGACCGGAAAAGGGGAAGTGGCACGGGTGACTGTGTCATAATAAAAGTCCCGCTGCTCGTGAGGCGTGTGTTGCGTTCATCTTATTAACAATTGCTCCAGCGGTTCCTCAGCTCCACAACACTCGCTCCTGCTCTGCTTCAGACTACAGTAACTAGGAATGCACCGAAATGAAAATGCTTGGCCGAAGCCGAATAATAATGAAACACTTGGCTGAAACCGAATACCGAACACGTTTTTTCGATTTTCTTTCCCCATTTATTTTGCCAATTTTTTCACCATTGCATAAATTAGCTGTTTTACTATTTTGTCTTAGCCTAGAAATCTAGACGCACCCTAGCAGCAGTAAATCTCATTTGCAGCCAGGGCGTCTAGCAACTCTCTGTTGGCGTGTGAGCTGGAAAAACCAAACTCTGGTCAGGCCAATCACATCGTGTATAGAGTGGGTGGGCGGGCTTAACATAATGACGGCAGAGTTGCGCCGGTTCCGCGTGCTCCTCATAAACAAAGAAGCTAGTGAACAGCGGTCTTTCGAATCGGCTTTGGTCGCGACTCTGAAAGACGAAGCTTTTCTTTGAGAAAAGAACAAAGAACGCCACTGAAGTCATTCTCAAAAAAGGAAGATGTGTTCAGAGTTTTGCCGACCGGATACGGCGAAAGTTTAATCTACCAACTAGCTCCGCTTCACCTTCTTCTTTTCTCTGGTTGGTTGTGGTGCTCATGGCGCTATCCAATTGCGTGCGGAGGGAATTTGAAAGACAACCGTTTATCCCGCCCCTCGGATTGAGCCCTGCCAATGGTGAGTTCCCAGACCCAACATCTTGATGTGGGTCTGGCTTGTCAGGCTAATTTTGTCTTGCTTTTAAAAGAAATTAAAATTTTCTTATACAAAACTACAATTATAAAAACAATAATTTAGCACAGAACATTTTTAGCATACAATATAACAAAAAAAAAAAAAAGTAAAATAAAAATATTTTTATTTGGCCATCTTATCTAATCTTTGGCCTATTATGCCTACAGGTATCATAATCAAATTTTGTTTGTTGGTTTATGAGAGGTTTTTTAAGCCTGTATAACTCAGCACTGAATAAAAACGGGTGGTTTGAGCAGTGAGTGGAGTCTGACTAACATATTGGCCATTGCGTACACGAGATCAACAACTATGTCACCGCTGAGGGTGCTTAGACAATTCAGCAGAACAGTGTCTGCAAACGGCCATTTCTGCGTCTTTCTCGGACACTTTAAAGCCTTCTTTAAGCCTTGTTTATACCACATGAGTGCGAGGGTGCACGCGGCAAAAATGACATCATCGCCGAGTGCCATGCGGACGCAGTCAGCGGAGGCTTGCGCTGCAGAGCCAGACAAAAGTATAAACAAGGCTTAATGCTTCCACACTTCCGACATGTGCTGCATTTCTCACATGCACTGGTTGCTATATTTGATTGCGTCATCAAAAACCTCATTGTCCGGTAAAATTTATTCTGTCTTTTCACTTATTAAAGTGCAATTTTAGCTATTTTCGGCCGAATAAGTTCGGTTGCCGAACATTCGGTGCATCCCTAACAGTAACGTTAATAATCACATGAACATGATTTCTGCCCGAGTCCTATCCCGCTTCTTTCCCACTGGCTGTGAGGTGAAGAACACATGTCCCAAGATTCTGCGCTCAAACGTGGCGTCATCAAACTACGCCTTTGTTTTGAATAGGCGACCTCTAGTGGACGGAAAGGTTACATAGTGCACCTTTAAAATTAAATCAAATTGAGTTAATCATTTATTGAGTATAATAAATTTCCCACTCTAGGTGCGCAAATACAGAACGATGACAGAGCTCATTGTGGATGCTATTGAATATGTGAAGAACCCTTATAAGGGGAAAAAATTGAAGGTGAGAATGCGAAGATATCAAAAGTTCTTGATATCTCTTTTATCCTAATCAAATTTCATGATTTACTCTGGTGTATTATGTCAAATTTCATAGTGTTCATGCATTTAACTCTGTTTAGACACATCCAGACTTCCCAAAGAAACCCCTCACTCCCTACTTTCGCTTCTTTATGGAGAAACGAGCCAAGTATGCAAAAATCCACCCCGAGATGAGCAACTTGGATCTCACCAAGATTCTGTCCAAAAAATACAAAGAGCTTCCTGAAAAGAAAAAGGTTAGTTTTTGTGGGTAGGTTTGGGAAGTTTATTTGTCCTTCAGTGTAACATGCTATACTTTTGATTATTTTGCTCATTCTTTTTAAATTATTATGCATGCAACTTGGTGATGTTATTGTTAAATAAAACTAAAACTATTAAAAAAATTGGTTTTGGTAATTGCAGTAAAGATGAACTATATTAAAGGGGTCATGAACTGCGTTGTTTTATTGTTTTATGATGTTTCCTGGGGTGCACTTATAATGTTAGAATGCTTTTTACATCCAAAATGGTCATAATTTATAAATAAAGGGCATTTTTCCTACCGTGATTTTAGCCCTCTGCTCTGAACGCTCCGTTTTAAGGGGCGTGTCCGCTGTGAGAGTTCAGCGTAAACATCCACTGCTGTGATTGGCTAACGTCTTTCCATTTGAAATAGTATTACTCTCTCGTTTAGCATGTTTTTACTATTACAGCTCTCATGGTAAACCAATCATTATATTTAGATCTATGGCATTAAGATTGTGGCATGAAAGGTTGCAGTGATGATCATTGTAGCCGATCACACACATGTTGAGCTCATGAAAGCAGTGATCTCGTCATTGCAACTCAGTTTCTGTACACTAAATGAATGCGTTCATCTTCACTAACAGTGCAATTGTGATATAGTTAAGAGATTCGTTGAATGAAACGGGAGTCACTGATAAACTCTTCTGTTTGATTGACAGCTCCAGCGCGCGCTGCTCAAACGACTGCAAAGGGAGCTTTCTATGATCGCTTTCTTTATAGAATTGAATCACCATTAAATAACAGATTATTTTCATCCTACTTAGAGAAACAACGCAAGTTGATGTTTAGTCACTGGTCTGATTTACTGACACACAAACAAAGAACATCTGACTGTACATGAATCATTACATTTCAGATCAGGCATCAGAATGAACACAGTTACTTACATGTTGCATTACTGTCGAGCCCAGGCACTGCACAATATTTTGTAATTCTCAACGGCATGTTTGTTGCTTTGTAGCTCGATCTGGTTCAACACCAGGTCTATGTTACATGCGTGAATCGTGGGCGGGGCTAAACAGGCAGTGATGAAGTAGGCGTTATTCTTCTTCTGCAGAGGCGGTGCTTGCCTCCCTTTGACGTCGTTTGCTGGGTCTGGTGTCAATAAAAGCTTTAATTTGACTCACAAGGAAGTTTTCAGTTCTGAAAATTACAGGATATTCTTATAGTATGATGACCTCTTATATGTCAAAAGCTCGAGGAAAATTTGATTTCTCAGTTCATGACCCCTTTAAAAAATTATAAATATAAAACTATTGCTTTTGTCAGCTCAAGTACATTCAAGAGTTCCAGAGAGAGAAAGAATCGTTTGAGAAGAACATGGCACGGTTCAAGTTAGTGTCCACGTTCCTCTGCACAAAAATACCTAACACAAGTATGTCTGTTTTTTTTACTGGTGATTCAACGAGAAGCTTCTATTGTTTTTAGGGAGGACCACCCAGATTTAATAGAGGAGCGAAAGAAGTCAGACCTCCCAGAGAAGCCCAAGACCCCTCAGCAGCTCTGGTACAACCATGAGAAGAAGGCCTACATGAAAATTCACCCAGAGGTAACAAAATTTGGCAGGGAAAAAGACCCAAGTGGTCATATAGTCTTGGTATAGCAACTCAAGTACAAAGAGCGAGAACTGAGTAACTGAATCCAGCTGATGACTTATTTATATAAAATGCAACATTTTGAGCGCATATTCAACTGTTTATGGATGGACCTACACTCACTTTTCCATGTTTGACACTTGTAGATAAGCCAGAAGGAGCTGAAGGAAGCATTACGCAGACAGTGGTCCCAGTTACCAGACAAAAAGAGGCTGAAATGGATCAGCAAAGCTCTAGAGCTGCAGAAACACTACGAGGTATGGCTTTGTGTTCTCACTGAGGCTGAGGTAATGAAGTCTTTGTTGATTAGAGGGATAAAGGACACTGTGAACTATGTGAAATATTACTTCCTCATACAGGACAGCATGAGAGTGTATTTTGAAGCTCATCCAGATGCAAACTCTGATGAGCACGTCAAGTCTGTTTTGACCAAGGCTGAACGGCAGCTCAAGGACAAGTTTGATGGCCGGCCAACCAAACCACCACCGTATGTTTTAAACCGCTAAGTAACATTTGGTTTTCTCAGGAATCTCTTAATGTAGTGGTTTTGCTTATGCAGACTTTCCTGACCAAGATATGCTTCTCTTATCTTTAAGAGCAATAGGGTTGCTGAACTAGTGGTTCTTCTATATGCAGTTTTTTAAGTATATTTGGATGGTTATGTTCTGCAGAAATGGCTATTCTCTGTACTGTGCTGAGCTAATGGTAAACATGAAGGACGTGCCAAGCACGGAGCGAATGGTGCTGTGCAGTAAGCAGTGGAAGATGATGACCCAGAAAGAGAAGGACATGTTCCAGAAACGATGCGAACAGGTCTTGTAGACCCATCTACTCTTGATTGTTTAAACCAAAAGAGAAAATATTAAAAGTCAATATCAATAGTAATCCAAAAAGGTCTCTGTGGTTGACCAATGGCTGGCCCTGATTGGGGTGGCCGATGACCAAAATGGTACATGCGTGTATATACACTACCGTTCAAAAGTTGAATGCTTTAGAAGGAAGTCTATAATGCTCATCAAGGCTACATTTATTTGATCAAACATGCACTAAAAAGTAATATTGTTAAATATTATTACAATTAAAAAGAACATTTTATATATGTTTAAATGTAAATTATTCCTGTGATGGTAAAGCTGTATTTTCAGCATCATTACACTAGTCTTCAGTGTCACATGATCCTTCAGAAGTCATTCTAATATGATGATTGGGTGCTTAAGAAACATTTCCTTTTCATTTTGTGCCGCTTAATATTTTTGTGGAAACAACTTTTTCAGTATTGTTTGAACAGAAAGTATTAAAAACAGCATTTATTTGAAAAATCTTATTTTCTTTACTGTAACATTTGGTCAATTTAAAGGGTTAGTTCACCCAAAAATGACCCTCCTGTCGTTCCAAACCCGTAAGACCTTCGTTCATCTTTGGAACACATTAAGATATTTTTGATGAAATCTGAGAGTTTTCTGAACCATCCATAGACAGCAACGTCTTTGCAACTTTCGAGGTCCAGAAAGGAAGTAAAGACAGCATTAAAATAGTCCATGTGACTCCAGTGGTTCAACCTTAATGTTATGAAGCGACGAGAATACTTTTGTGCGAAAAAATAAATAAAATAACGATTTCTTCTCGTCTGTGTCATTCTCCTACGCTGTTGACGTAGTAAATACAGTGCAGCGCTTCCAGGTTCTGCGTCAGAACGCCGACTTACCATTGGCCGATGCTGTTCACGTGAGCACCACAACACATGCGTGGCCAATAATGAGGCGGCATTCTGACGTAGAACCTGGAAGCGCTGTACCGTTTTTACTACATGAATAGCGTAGGAGACTGACACTAGGTGCGTTTACATGGAGCACTGTAATCGGTTTAAAAGTCCAATCCGAATGAAAATGCTCCATATAAACACCTCAATCGGAATAAAAATGCCCAAACCGAATGAAATTGTAATCGGTTTAAGAGGGGTGGGATAAACCTTTTCATGAACCGATCAAACGCAAAATTCCACCATGTAAACGACCTGATCCGATTACTTTGAGTGTACGTCTTTCTGTGATGTGATATACACCGTATGGCATACGCCGCGCTCACACCAGACCAGGCTAATGTTGACAAGAGAGGAAAGTTAATTTTGTGTTTTTCAAAATGAATGAATTTAATTCATTTTGAGTCCGCATTCATCATTCACAGCTGTTGAAATAGCCATTGTATAGGACATAAATTAGGTTAAACAACTGCATGTCCGCCCACAGAAAAATAAATAAATATAAAAACTACCAACACAGAACTATTGAGCCACGAACGTCTGAGTTATTATAACTGGCAACGTTACGATTCTGATGCGACAGAATTGAACAACTGTGATGTGATTCCGACAACAAAATGATTCCGACTGAAAGTCAGCACATGTAAACACAAAATCGGTTTAGATAATGTCTCATGTAAACAGTCTACCGAATCTTTCAATCGGAATGATTTTAATCGGAATGACAAAAAAGTGCGCATGTAAACGTGGCTACTGAAGAGAAGAGATTGTTGAATAAAGTCGTTATTTTTGTCAAAAAGTATTCTCATCACTTCATCACATTAAGGTTGAACCACTGCAGTCACAATTTTTTTTTTTTGGGTGAACTAACCCTTTAATACATTTTTGCTGAATAAAAGTATGATTTCTTTAAAGAAATAATTAACCAAAGAAAACAATTTTCTTCATTGACATAACTGTGAGCAGGAACTGACAAAGGGGGACGGTAAACACTCCAGTTAATTAGCAAAGCAGGCATGGCTAATAATAATAAATATTATTATTTTAACAATTCTTAAAGGGGTCATCGGATGCAAAATTCACTTTTATATGGTGTTTGCATATAAATGTGTCTTTGCGGTGTGTGGACACAACCACCCTACAATGATAAAAATCCATTCACTCGTTTTTTTTCATCCTCAAAAAGCCTAAACACTCTCAATAATCAAGCCGTTTTAATTTTGCTCCGCCCACAACCGCTGACGGACTGTCCCATAGTAGCATATTTTCGCCCTCAGCCAGTTGTACACTGTCCGTTGAGGCAGTACTTCACGTGTCTACACACCCCACGGAAGAGAGGGGTGGGGTGAGCAGTAGCTCATTATCATTTAAAGAGACAAGAAAAGAGCTGTTTTTGAGGAGGTAAAAAGAGGTGTTGTTTTACACAAACATTGAGGAATTTTAACTAAAGTACGTTACAGAATATACATGAAGACCCTAAAGGATCATACCAACTTGTGGGAAATGGGCATCTGATGAACCCTTTAATAACACAGTTGTTACATTAACACTGGCTTAGCTATAACTAAAAATAATTTTATCTGTCTCATCAGAAAAAGAAACAGTATGAGATTGACCTTCAGAGGTTTATTGAGGCAAGTACAAGGCACCACAAATTCATACTATTACAACAGAGACTGTTGAATTCTTGATTCTGCCTTTAAAGGATGGCCCTGCTTATTTTGACACTTTGTCTCAAATGCTGTCTCTCTGCAGAGTCTCCCAGAAGAGGAGAGGGACCGTGTGCTGGGAGAGGAGAAGCTGGGAGGCAGTAAGCTGAGCTTAGCGGGGGCAGGCAGCCCCCTGAGGGCCAAATCCCCATCTGTGAAGGTGGCCATGTGCAAGATGTCCTTGTTTATATACATGCATGCTGTTATGCTCTCTGAATCAGAATGAGTAGTAGTTTCTTCTTGTTGTGCCGTAGGAACGGTGCCGTGACCCTGAGCTGGATCAATGGGGACATGGGCTTTCAAAAGAGAAGCGAGACAATAAGAAGAAAACACGGCTTCCTGAAACGCCGAAGACTCCGGAGGAGATGTGGCAGCAGAGCGTGATAGGAGACTATCTGGCTAAATACAGAGTAAGAGCAACATGAAAGATTTTTCATAAGTTAGGAAGAGTTGAATCACAGAATGCTAAAGAAAGATTAGTTTTTAAAGGAACACGCCAAAATAGGCTCAGTTGAGTTTTACCATTTTCGAATCCTTTCAGCCGATCTCCGGGTCTGGCTGTAGCACTTTTAGCATAGCTTAGCATAGATCATTGAATCTGATTAGACCGTTAGCATCTCGCTCAAAAAGGACCAAAAATGACCATGAGTGCAGCAGGCACAGCGCCTGAAAATAGGCTAACTTCCATCAACATAACCAATGTGAAAACCTGCTTTCACAGAGAGCGCTGGGGAATATCATTGCGCTGCTGCACTCATGGTACGGCACAAAGTTCCTTGATTATTACACAGGAATGAGAGGATAGTCTTATTTAAGATGTCGGTTGGTCTTAGTACACGATGTAACTACAGAAAAGTCAAGTTATAAACAGGAAAAATATCAAAACTCTTTGGTCATTTTTGAGCGAGATGCTAACGGTCTAATCAGATTCAATGATCTATGCTAAGCTATGCTAAAAGTGCTACCGCCAGACCCGGAGATCGGCTGAATGGATTAGAAAACGGTAAAACTCAACTGTTTAACTCTATTTTCAAAAAAAGTGGAGTGTTCCTTTAACCATGAAATTTGTATTAAAAATTTGTGTCATCATGCAGGGCAGCTCCGCCCAGAGTAAAATCTCATTACTCTAAAACCTTTCCAAAGTACTTGAGCTAGCACTGTACTCTTTTCTAAAAACAATAAACTTAAACTTCTCTTTACAGAACGACCGGAAGAAAGCGCAGAATGCAATGGATGCTGCTTGGAAGGCCATGGAAAAGAAGGAGAAGATTCCTTGGATCAAGAAGGCTGCAGAGGACCAGAAGCGATACGAGGTTCAGTACCGGACCGTGGTCAGTGACCAGACGTTTTGACCACTGTCTTCTCACCTGTGCTGAAGAAATGTCAAAATGTTGGTCACCCCTAACTTTCCTCCTCCCCAGAGTAGAGGCGGAGGGGTCTACAATGGATGCACTTGTGTGTATGTGCTTAGTTTGAGCTGTTTCCAGCTGAAGTTGGTGGAACTTGTACTTTTGAGCGTTGCTCAACATCATTGCAGTGATGTTTAAATGTCTTCATTTTAGTGTCACTTATTCGTGCATATTCTCATGAATCTGGCATCTTAATGGGCTAACTTTTTTGTATATACAGGGAGTGCAGAATTATTAGGCAAGTTGTATTTTTGAGGATTAATTTTACAACATTAATAATTAAACAACAACCATGTTGTCAATGAACAAAAAAAACTAATTAATATCAAAGCTGAATATTTTTGGAAGTGGTTTTTAGTTTCAGCTATTTTAGGGGGATATCTGTGTGTGCAGGTGACTATTACTGTGCATAATTATTAGGCAACTTAACAAAAAACAAATTTATACCCATTTCAATTATTTATTTTTACCAGTGAAACCAATATAACATCTCAACATTCACAAATATACATTTCTGACATTCAAAAACCAAACAAAAACAAATCAGTGACCAATATAGCCACCTTTCTTTGCAAGGACACTCAAAAGCCTGCCATCCATGGATTCTGTCAGTGTTTTGATCTGTTCACCATCAACATTGCGTGCAGCAGCAACCACAGCCTCCCAGACACTGTTCAGAGAGGTGTACTGTTTTCCCTCCTTGTAAATCGCACATTTGATGATGGACCACAGGTTCTCAATGGGGTTCAGATCAGGTGAACAAGGAGGCCATATCATTAGATTTTCTTCTTTTATACCCTTTCTTGCCAGCCACGCTGTGGAGTACTTGGACGTGTGTGATGGAGCATTGTCCTGCATGAAAATCATGTTTTTCTTGAAGGATGCAGACTTCTTCCTGTACCACTGCTTGAAGAAGGTGTCTTCCAGAAACTGGCAGTAGGACTGGGAGTTGAGCTTGACTCCATCCTCAACCCGAAAAGGCCCCACAAGCTCATCTTTGATGATACCAGCCCAAACCAGTACTCCACCTCCCCCTTGCTGGCGTCTGAGTCGGACTGGAGCTCTCTGCCCTTTACCAATCCAGCCACAGGCCCATCCATCTGGCCCATCAAGACTCACTCTCATTTCATCAGTCCATAAAACCTTAGAAAAATCAGTCTTGAGATATTTCTTGGCCCAGTCTTGACGTTTCAGCTTGTGTGTCTTGTTCAGTGGTGGTCGACTTTCTGCCTTTCTTACCTTGGCCATGTCTCTGAGTATTGCACACCTTGTGCTTTTGGGCACTCCAGTGATGTTGCAGCTCTGAAATATGGCCAAACTGGTGGCAAGTGGCATCTTGGCAGCTGCACGCTTGACTTTTCTCAGTTCACGGGCAGTTATTTTGCGCCTTGGTTTTTCCACACGCTTCTTGCGACCCTGTTGACTATTTTGAATGAAACGCTTGATTGTTCGATGATCACGCTTCAGAAGCTTGGCTATTTTAAGATTGCTGCATCCCTCTGCAATATATCTCACTATTTTTGACTTTTCTGAGCCTGTCAAGTCCTTCTTTTGACCCATTTTGCCAAAGGAAAGGAAGTTGCCTAATAATTATGCACACCTGATATAGGGTGTTGATGTCATTAGACCACACCCCTTCTCATTACAGAGATGCACATCACCTAATATGCTTAATTGGTAGTAGGCTTTCCAGCCTATACAGCTTGGAGTAAGACAACATGCATAACGAGGATGATGTGGTCAAAATACTCATTTGCCTAATAATTCTGCACTCCCTGTATATATATATATTTTGTAGTGGTTTATCAGCCTGCTCATCAGTTTTCATGAGCATTTCAACATAGACTTGTCTTTTGTCTTGTTTTTGCATTTGGATCAATAGTAAAAGTCTCTTTGCTCATGTTTCTCCTTGTTTTTTTTATTCTGCAGAGGGAGCTGTTAGAGATGAGGACAGTTCTGTCTGGACAGGGGCAAAGAAAACCCAAATTTGATGGCGAGCCTAAGAAGCCCCCGGTGTAAGTGTCACATTTTTAGCTTGTTGTTTCCAGAGAGACTTTGGTTACATTTTGTTTTAAGGTGTCCTTGTTACTATACTGTAACTATACATTTAACTACTGAGTAATATCAACTAACAACATGTACTACTACTATATACTAAATAATTAGGGTTTAGTTTAGATTAAATACATTTTTTTTAAACATAATTTACTGTTATTACTACAGTAAGTACATGTAACATGTAACAAAGTGTTACCAAAACTACTTCTCCTTTCCAACTTCAGGAGCGGGTATCAAATGTTCTCTCAGGAACTCCTAACTAACGGTGAGCTGAATCACTTCAGCCTGAAAGAGCGCATGGTGGAGATCGGCAAGCGGTGGCACAAGCTTAGTCAGATCCAGAAGGACAAATATAAAAAGCAGGTGGAGGAACAACAGCTAGAGTACAAAGCTGAGCTTGAAGCTTGGGTAAAGGTAAGACGTTTGTTGAATCATCCAGTTCTGCAAATCAAATACACTTTGTTTATTATTGGGTCAATGGCATGGTGCCAACTATAGAAATACATTAAAAATACAATTCATATATACAATCACTTAAATACACCTCATCTATAATGAGCATATTTTCAATTTCTAAATAAAAATTCATTTTGATCATTTTTGGGGGGCATTAAAGGGTAACTTCAGTGATTTAGCATTAGACTTTGTATCAGTAGAAACCCGGTAGTATATTCAAATTATGGTACTTTCCCCCCTCATATCCCCCTGAGACAAGAGAATTTTGCATTTTATTTCTGGAAAAATTCCTCCGATGACGCAAATATCGCCATTTTGCGTCATCGGAGGATTTTTTGGCCAGAGGCTAAAGACTACAGCCAGTAGATGGAGCTGTTCCGCGTGTTATCAACCCGCCCACAGGGGAGAGATCTCACACACAGAATGTAAGACACAGACGGCCGCACGGACATTCATAACGGTGCGCGGTGCAGAGTATAGTGAGTGTTTCAACTTTTCAATTAATTCCTGGTATAGTTTAGCTTCCATATGCGATCTGAAAACGTGCCAGACTGGCGCTTAACGTTACCTCAGCTCTGCTCAGCTCTTCGTGAGGAATGAAATCTGACTCTGCTGCGTCTGTGCCGTGACTTTCGTTCGGCTCACTCACACTTTATTGAAAAGACATGTTCAGTTTTTAATTGTAGTGTCTGTTCTCTAACTGAACGAAATGATTGTATTACTATGAAGATCAAAGCAATGGAGTACGGAGTGGCCTCGTAGGGCAGCGAAGCAAGTGCATTCTGGGAGTTGTTGTCTTTCATACACATGAGACAAAAATACATTTTCTGTCTTTTCTCAGTCTAGAAGGCACCAAATTCAAAAATAATTTCACATTTATACTGCATAAATGACCCAGTTTAAATACAAAGCTTAATGCTAAATCACTGAAGTTACCCTTTAAGTAAAAAATGATAAAAAGAGAAATTTTAAGAGAATTCAGAACCCTAAAGAGTAAATTCACCCATAAAATGAAAATTCTGTCATTAATTGCTCACCCTCATGTGGTTTTAAACCTGTAACACTGCATTCACACAGGGCGTCAGCGTTAATGCTTGACGGAGGGCGTGGCTGAAGCTTGACGCTGATGCGACCGTCATAGTGACAACAGCCAATCACATTACCTGCCACGTCTGCTCTAGGGTTGCATGAACATATTTGGTATATAATATTGGGTATTTGCATTGGATTTGATTGGGTGACGCCTGCGTTGGCACTTGAAAAGTTGAGAAATCTTCAACTTCTGCGCTTGCAACGCGAGCGAAGCAGCGCGACAGAACCCAGAATTCAGTTCGGCAACGCATGACATCACCCATCACCCAAGCTTTAAAGGGTTAGTTCACCCAAAAGTGAAAATTATGTCATTAATTACTCACCCTCATGTCGTTCGACACCCGTAAGACCTCCATTCATCTTCGGAACACAAATGAAGATATTTTTGTTGAAAGCTGATGGCTGAGAAAGGCCTCAGCAAGCCCTCCATAGGGATTCAGTACATTTACACTCTCAAGACCCATAAAAGGCACTAAAAACGTTGTTACAAAGTCCATCTCACTACAGTGGCTCTACAATAATTTTACAAAGCGACGACAATAGTTTTTGTGCGCAAAAAAAAATCCAAATAACGACTTTATTCAACACAAACTTTGGCCTCTGCCGTGAACTCATGAAGCACCATGACGCATGCGCGAGAATATTACGCAGATCCGGCGTTCGGACACATAACCCAGAAGCGAGGAGGAGATGTGTTTACAAGCGGAGGAAGACGCGCCGTATCTAAGCTGTTGAATTCTACATTGATCGTGCTTTAGGTCTCGGCGTAGTGCTCAAAATTGGACTAAAGTGTGCATTTCATGGATTCCCGAACACCGGCGCTACGTCATATTCTCGCGCATGCGTCATGGTGCTTCGTGAGTTCATGGCAGAGGCCAAAGTTTGTGTTGAATAAAGTCGTTATTTTGATTTTTTTTTGCGCACAAAAACTATTGTCGTCGCTTTGTAAAATGATTGTAGAGTCACTGTAGTGAGATGGACTTTGTAATGACGTTTTTAGTGCCTTTTATGGGTCTTGTGAGTGTAAATGTACTGAATCCCTATGGAGGGCTTGCTGAGGCCTTTCTCAGCCATCAGCTTTCAACAAAAATATCTTCATTAGTGTTCCGAAGATGAACGAATGTCTTACGGGTGTCGAACGACATGAGGGTGAGTAATTAATGACAGAATTTTCATTTTTGGGTGAACTAACCGACGCCTCATGTGAATGAGACACAGATGAGTCATCACTGTACTCTAGAGACAGAGCGACACGTGTCATAATCTAAAAACCCCGCCCAACGGGACAATCCAACGCTCTCCATTGACTTTGGTTTGCGTGAGGCGGTCTCCTTGTCATTTCTGAATTGTAACAAAAAACAGAACAATGTCTTAAAGCTGCTATGTGACGGTGTACAGCAAACAAGCTAAACAACACAGAACCAAGTAAGGAGACAAAAGTGGATACAGGCAATTGAGACAGAGCGCGACATGTTGTATTACACTGTGAACTACGCCCACTGGACGGGAACGTGATCAGAGACAGGAAATATCATATATAAAACTGTCACTGTTAAGTCAAATATCCAAATGTCAGTGTTTACTGCACACACTGAGTGTCAGGATCACAAAATGTACCCATTCTTCCTGCTGATGCTTCACGTCTTATTGCATGTATCCACTTTTGTCTAGTTTAAATCCTCGTTTTTTTGGGTCGACGACAGCTTATAAAAACTTAGTTCTGTGTTTTTAGCTTGTTTGCTGTACACCCTGTCACATATCAGCTTAAACCCGGAAGTTGAAAATGTCGCAAAAGAAAAAGCTAGTTTTCTCCGACAATTAAAACGAACAGATGTTAACGTTCATGTTCAACACGCATAACAAATCTCAGGAATTTGAGCTTTCATGACAAGAAATTGCCACGTGTTTTATTTCCTTTTCTTTAACATGGACACTTTTGTTTGTCTTCTACCTTATTACAAAAAATAAATGCATGAACAATGTGACTTTGGAGATTTGTAGTGACTTATTTTCCTTTGTTTTTGCTTTTTTCCTAGTCACTATCCCCTCAGGAGCGTGCGGTTTATAAAGAGTTCTCCACTACGGTAAGTCATTGCGCTTTTTCGCAGCTGTAACCTGCGCTTTATAAAGCAAAGCTCTGTATATTAGAGTTACTTCTCACACAGAATTGACCTATCGGTAAGCCCCTCCCCTCGAACGCAGATGAGCCAATAGCAGTTGAGTATCAGTTGCGCTGGGACCGGAACTCGGACATCTTTAGGTGTCAGCGCCATAGAGAAACATTGGAAAATCCGAAGCTCTCATCGGTTTGATGGTGTTTATGCTACAAAAATGGTAAAACGTCGTGCCTGAGGTACTGTAACACTGATTCCAGGAATCCTGAGAGGATTTTGTGTTTGTTACGATTAAAGTCCCTGCTCACATATAAACTGAAATAACTGTTCTCACGTCATGTAACACTGTAGGTCAAAAACACGAAGGTCTACATTTCAGTGCCTCTCCTTATTAAACTGGTTATATGTAAATTAATTTAATTTTAGATATGTTTAAGGTCTACATTATCTGTCCTACTAAGGAGGACTCCTAATTTGATGGGTATTATAGTCTACGGGTAGTGAAAGGAAGAGCTCGCACGCAGTTTATCGGAGTTGTTTAGCAGATACAAAGTTTACCAGTTATTAACTGCACCCCCGAAGAGTCATAAGCTCTGTGTATATGTTTGTTTACTGTTAGTTGTATGAGTGTTTTTGTGTAATTTGCTGTGTATGTTTGTGAATGAGACATTAATGCGCACTTCTTATGCTTCGTTTGTTCAGCTCTTACGATGATTTTTTTGGAGTGAAAAAGGACATAATAAACTTGATAAACCATCAGTTAAGTTTGGCCATCATTCGGACGGGATATACGCTACATTCTGTGTCCAAAAACATCTTGGGATAAGGTTTTCACACTGACAGCTGTCATTGTAAGATATAGCAACTCTGTTTGTTTGTCCGAGTTAGCAACAGTAACTAAGGGGGGCGGGGCTTACCGATAGGTCAATTCATATAGCTGTGATTTACTCTAAACCGATTCCCCCTGCACGGCATGGCAAGATGGGGTTAATTTAGTGGATTGACTTTAGTTATAGAGGCTGTTTCTGTCCCAGCCATCACATGTGGCTTCATTATTTCCTTTCTGTCCATTCAGAATCACATGCGTCTCTCAGCTCAAACTAACAAAACTTGAATGAATATTGTTCTCAGGGCTGTTCTATGGGGCGACTAATCATTGCTTGAGCTTGAACGTGTTTTGTTTTGTCCTTGCGCCCCCCACCCTGCCCTATCTCTGCCCTTATAGAAACGGCGAAGCACGACAAAAGCACGAGGTCCCGGGGCGAAAGTCCGAGTCACCAAGGCGAAGGCGGTAGGTGCCAGAGCCGCGCCGGTGGGTCCTGGGGGGGGCAAGCGTTCCATGGCGTACCGAGCCAAGGTAACGCCCGCTCTCTCTGGGCAACTCACCCTGACAGGCTATGGACTTAGAGTGTTACATCATCTTAAAGTTTGCTAATTAATTTGTGCTGATGGTGTGTGTGTGTGTGTGTACACAAGCAAATACCGTGATACGCATGTATAGCTTCCTGTTTGAGAGAGATGTGACTCTTGGTTTCCAGCAGGACACGTCGGACTCGGATGACGATGATGAAAAAACAGACTCCTCAGACTCGGAGGATGAAGATGATGAGTCATCTGGCAGCACTGATAGTGATGATGATGACGAAGATGACGAGGTTCGTGTTCCTTGTGTTAAACAGTGGTTCTCAAAGTGTGGTACGAGTACCACTACTAGTGGTACTCAAGCTGCCTCTAGTGGTACGCAGAGGAATCATTAAATAAAGTAATGTTAAAATGCAATAATTTAAGTACAGTACAGTTTTAATTTATTTTTTAGGTACAACACATTTTAATTTAATCATTATTAAATTATTTGATTTACCTGTATGTAAGCACAGTGTAGTGTTAATCAGTCCCTCCAGAAAAACGTGATTATGCGATCGCATGATTTAATGCATAATCAGCCAAAGTCTGCATATTTATGCGGGGGCCGCATTTTTTCAAATACGCCGCACTTTCGCCGCGTAAATTGCCTGTGCAAAATATGCAGGGCTAGCATGATTTCATAATCCCCGCATTTTCGTTGCAAAAAAAGTCATTTATATTAGCAGAAAGTTGAAAAATGTTAGTTTACTTCACACAAGAGCCGCCATTTCCCCCTGTTGCCATGGGAACGTTTTGAAGTGACGTAATTACCCGACGCGAACGTCATCGAAAAGCTACAAACCCCGTGGAGAAACCATAGATATCGGTGAAACCATGATGAAGCACGCAAATTGCCAACAAAAATAACAGCAAAAGACTGCGCAAAGCAGTTTCCCGGTGTGTTGACCGATTTTAAAACACAGCATCATGAAGCTTTGAAGCGTTATGAATCAATGAGTCGATTCAGCGGTTTGGAGCGTTATGAATCAATGAGTCGATTCAGCGGTTTGGAGCGTTATGAATCAATGAGTCGATTCAGCGGTTTGGATCGCCAAAGTCACGTATTTCAGCAGTTTGACACGCGATCCGAATCATGAATCGACTCACTGATTCATAATGCTTTGAAGCTTCATGATGCTGTTTGTTTTTAAATCGGTCATCACTATATAATTCGTTATTTAGGTTTTAGCACAAAAACTATTCTCGTCGCTTCATAAAGTTATTGTAGAACCACTGTAGTGAGATGGACTTTGTAACGATGTCTTTAGTGCCTTTTATGGGTCTTGAGAGTGTACATTGTGCCAATGGAGGCCTTTCTGAGACATCGGATTTCAACTAAAATATCTTCATTTGTGTTCCGAAGATGAACGGAGGTCTGACGGGTGTCCAACGACATGAGGGGACGTCATTAATGACAGAATTTTCATTTTTGGATGAACTAACCCTTTAAGAGATTGCACTTTGTGCATTGGAAGCACTCAAATGTCTGTTTTTTAAAGCTACCTCTGTAAAACAGGAAGTTATTTATTCATTTTTTCAGAAGTTGTAGCATATTCCTTTTGTAAAGCTACAGAACTTGTTTGACTCAATGTTTTGTAAATTTGAGCCATGTGTTTATTAAGGTCTTCAATAAAACAAGATGAGAACTTAAATATTCGCAGCACTTTCTGTGATGTAGTGCTTTTTTTCTCTTTTTCATCAAACCGCAGTTTTTGCAAGTTCCCGCAATTTTATCGCATAAAATTGCATAAATATCCCGCATTTTCCATCGCATTTTTTAAGAAAACATGCCTCATAATCAAGGATTTTTGCCTGCAACAATCACACAAAAAAAGCCGCATTTTTCTGGAAGGACTGGTTAATGGACAAACTGTATTTACAATGTTAAAGTAGTTGACAACAATACATATTCTTATTAGGAATAAACTGCCTTGTTTTTGAACTGTGCAGAGCTGTAGCTGAATAGTTAGGCCTACCACGCTACTGTATTTTGATGTTGGTCTTTATGGTGGTACTTGGAGAGCTAAATATTTTCTGAGGTGGTACTTGGTATAAAAAGTTTGAGAACCACTGTTCTAGAAAATCTGCTCTATTATTATTATTATTATTATTATTATTATCAGGTGTTCATGTTTTTTCTAACATTGATGCGTGATACACAGAATGAAGATGACGATGAGGACGATGACCGGTCGGACGGCTCCAGCAGCTCATCATCAGAAGATAGTAGTGACTCTGATTCAGACTAACCTGTCCCACCCCCTCTTAGAGGGGGCTGTGCCGGACACGCCCCCTAGCAAAACCCCTCCCAGAAAACAGGGAGTGTGTTCAGTAGCTGTGAGCTCACAGCATGCAGTAATCTTGCTCCCTAACTTTACAGGGCAAGAGACGAGATGGGGGCTAACAGCTCTCCCCATCACCGCGTCCATGGACTTAAAGTCGATCGGACGACTTTTTCTGTTGTTATTTCTTTTAACGGAGCTGTGTTACATGTGTGGTAATCGCATCAGTTTTTATTGCCTTTATATAGGTGTGTTATTAAAATCTGTGTTGGCTGTTTTGTTTTTTGTTCTTTTTATTTTAACTTGAAAGGAATTTGTTCGATTAAGCCGGTTGAGCTTTTATAAGTTTCGAAAGCATCAGGCTTGCTTGGAGGTGGAAATTAGGGATGAAAGACTTTGAAATGGAGATGAAATCCCCTGTTCTCATGTTTATATTGGTTCGCCTCAGTTAGTTGCTGAGGCTCTGAGGGCTATACGAGCTGCTCAAGTCTTGTTTAGAACATTCTGTTGCAGATCCTCCATAATAAATGCACTTTTTTCCCTCTTGTACTCAATTGTGCATGTTCAGATGCATCAAAAAAAGTGATATTTATTGCTGTTTCGCTAGGGGACTTTTAGTGTGTGGATAAGAGTGTGTACCAAATGATTCAATCCATTGTTATAAAAACATGATGGATGTATTTAAGAGCGATGATTTTCAACCCTTTGCAGATACAACCCAATATAGAAATAAATAAATATATGATCAGGCATAACATTATGACAGGTGAAGTGAATAACACTGATAATCTCTTCATCTCCTGTTAGTGGGTGGGATATATTAGGCAGCAAGTGAACATTTTATCCTCAAAGTTGATGTGTTAGAAGCAGGAGAAAAGGGCAAGCGTAAGGATTTGAGCGAGTTTGACAAGAACCAAATTGTGATGGCTAGACGACTGGGTCAGAGCATCTCCAAAACTGCAGTTCTTGTGGGGTGTTCCCGGTCTGCAGTGGTCAGTCTCATCAAAAGTGCTCCAAGGAAGGAACAGTGGAGAACCGGCCACAGGGTCATGGGCGGCCGAGGCTCATTGATGCACGTGGGGAGGGAAGGCTGGCTCAGACGAGCTACTGGAGCTCAAATTGCTCAAGAAGTAATGCTGGTTATGATAGAGGTGTCCGAATACACAGAGCATCACAGTTTGTTGCGGATGACCAGTCAGGGTGCCTCGACCGGTCAGCAAAAAGGGGGACCAACACAATACTAGGTCATAATGTTATGACTGATTGATTTATTTATATCGTTTCTATAACATTTATTTATAGAAAAGTATATGAAATCATTTTAAAGAAAAAATATGTCTTTCAAGGAGATGAAGGATGTGGATTTGATCTTTGCCTGATTTGAAACATTTGGAAAAAAAATTAATTTTAAAAACCATTTACTATTGTAGGTCTATTATCCAAAATACGTTGAAAGTAGTTTTTTTGTGTGTGTCTAATGATCTTAATATAGGAGTGAGTAGCATTGCTGATGATGTTTTCTTCTCAGCTTGTCATTTCTGTCAGTGAGGCTGAATTTAATACCGCAGAACGCGTTCATTTCGCCAGCGGTATCAGATTTCCATTTAAAAGTTAAGCGTTCCCAGTTCCTGCCATTAGTTGTGGTCCTGTGCAGGATTCCCTCCTCCGGCCCCCTCCAGCCCACATGCTTGATTTTCGCTTCCTGTCCAGCAGCTCCAGATGGGGCAGATCAATGCGCGCATTCCAGCTCATTGTAACTGTAGCGGCATGTGATCCAGCGCGTAATGTCCGCGCACAATGCAGTGAATATGGTGCCATTTGGAAACACGGAGCTCTACGCACAATCGCTTTTGCAATTACTTTTTAATCTGTTAATACGGAGTGAAACCGCAGCTGTCTCGGTAAGTTATAAGGCGTGGCTTTTTTCCCTGTGTGGCAAAATTTGTTTTAGAAGCAAGGGGATTGTAATTTTCATTGGAAAGATGAGCATCACACTTTAACTATTGACATGTTTACTTCAATGGAAAATCCAGCCTAAATTGGAGAAAATGTGTTTTGGAACATGGTAACTGGTTGACCAATTAAACAAAACCGACCGGCCAAGTTAAAGATGCTGGTTAAAATGCTCCAAAATTGGACCAGAAACTACTAGTTCTGGATTTTCCAATAGGGAACAGATGTATTTGACACATTCTCCTCTCACTGATGGTAATGCATTTTTATTGTCTCAACTCGAGGCTGTTTTATTGAGGTGACTACAGAGATGAGGTCCTCATCCTCTCGTTTATCAAGTTTTTCCTCCAGGGATTCTTTATGGAGTCGGTGAGTAGAAAATGTACTGCTCTTTTTTTATGTAATAACGTTAAATCTGCGCATATGTGCTTCTAGTGAGTTTATAGATTTGCACATCAGTCTATAACACTTTTCAATTTACAACAGAGTAAACTTTCTTTAGGTTTATGTGCCTGAACTCTTAAAGGGATAGTTCAACCCAAAAAAAAATGAAAATTAGCCAATGATTTTACTCACTTAAGTCATCCGAGGTGTATATGACATTCTTCTTTCCTGGCTCTTCCAAGCTTTATAATGGCAGTGAATGGCTTTCTCTGTTTTGAAGTCCATAAAAGCGCATCTATTTATCATACAAGTGCTTCTATTAAAAAAAAAGTGCATCTATCCATTATAAAAGTGCATCCGTCCATCATAAAAGTGCATCCGTCCATCATAAAAGAGCATCCGTTCATCATAAAAGTGCATCCGTTCATCATAAAAGTGCATACGTCCATCATAAAAGTGCATCCTTCCATCATAAAAGGGCATCCATCCATCATAAAAGTGCATCCATTCATCATAAAAGTGCATCCATTCATCATAAAAGTGCATCCATCCATCATAAAAGGGCATCCATCCATCATAAAAGTGCATCCATTCATCATAAAAGTGCATCCATCCATCATAAAAGGGCATCCATCCATCATAAAAGTGCATCTATTTATCATAAAAGTGCTTCTATTAAAAAAAAAAGCATCTATCCATCATAAAAGTGCATCCGTCCATCATAAAAGTGCATCCGTCCATCATAAAAGAGCATCCGTTCATCATAAAAGTGCATCCGTTCATCATAAAAGTGCATACGTCCATCATAAAAGTGCATCCTTCCATCATAAAAGGGCATCCATCCATCATAAAAGTGCATCCATTCATCATAAAAGTGCATCCATTCATCATAAAAGTGCATCCATCCATCATAAAAGGGCATCCATCCATCATAAAAGTGCATCCATTCATCATAAAAGTGCATCCATTCATCATAAAAGTGCATCCATCCATCATAAAAGTGCATCCATCCATCATAAAAGGGCATCCATCCATCATAAAAGTGCATCCATTCATCATAAAAGTGCATCCTTCCATCATAAAAGGGCATCCATCCATCATAAAAGTGCATCCATTCATCATAAAAGTGCATCCATTCATCATAAAAGTGCATCCATCCATCATAAAAGTGCATCCATCCATCATAAAAGGGCATCCATCCATCATAAAAGTGCATCTATTCATCATAAAAGTGCATCCATTCATCATAAAAGTGCATCCATCCATCATAAAAGCGCATCCATCCATCCATCATAAAAGTGCATCCGTCCATCATAAAAGTGCATCCATTCATCATAAAAGTGCATCCATTCATCATAAAAGTGCATCCATCCATCCATTCATCATAAAAGTGCATCCATCCATCATAAAAGGGCATCCATCCATCATAAAAGTGCATCCATCCATCATAAAAGCGCATCCATCCATCCATCATAAAAGTGCATCTGTCCATCATAAAAGTGCATCCGTCCATCATAAAAGTGCATCTATCATTATAAAAGTGCATCCATTCATCATAAATGTGCATCTGTCCATCAGATGATGCGTTTGTGTGAGAAAAATATCCTGATTAAAAACTTTATAAACTAAAATAACTAGCTCCCGACAGACGCCGTACACATTGATTGACGGTGAAAGAGTAACCTTTGAATAGATGCACTTTTATGATGGATGGATGCACTTTTATGATGGACAGATGCACTTTGACGATGGATAGATGCACTTTTATGATGAATAGATGCACTTTTATGATGGATAGATGCACTTTTATGATGGGTAGATGCACTTTTATGATGGATAGATGCACTTTTATGATGGATGGATGCACTTTTATGATGGATAGATGCACTTTTATGATGGATGGATGCACTTTTATGATGGATAGATGCACTTTTATGATGGATGGATGCACTTTTATGATGGATAGATGCACTTTTATGGACTTCAAAACAGAAACAGTCATTCACTGCCATTATAAAGCTTGGAAGAGCCAGGACATATTTTAATATAACTCTGATTTTATTCGTCTGAAAGAAGAATGTCATACACACCTCGGATGATACTTACGTGCTTGTGCCCATAATAAATATGACTGAGTGTCATACGATCTATAACCGTATTTAGCTTGAGCTTATATGACTGCTTCTTAAACATTTTATGCCTCTGGATGCGCACAGACATCAGCAGGCCATTACATTTATAATCTATGAATTAAATAATAATAAATATAACCTAAGGCATACATAAATGACCCAATTGGACCCTTTTTATTTTTGCACAATTCAGTCCTGAATTTATTTGTTTTTATTAATATACTAATTTGTTCACTTGACCAATAATTTAATATTTATAACTATGATATTATATTCAATACTTTTATGAATTATATTGAGAAACCATGAGAAAAAAGTGGAATAATGACTGAGAGTCAATGTTCAGAAATTAATAATTATGATTATGCTTTGAACTATGATGTATAACTGTGTTTTGTGTTTGTTGTCAAACTCAAAAAATTATTTTCAATTATTAAAAAATGACATTATTTTTTTATTTGAAAAACGTAATAATTGTATTTTATATCTTTTTTTTATTAGATCAAATAACATTTGTACCCCACCTATGGGGCATGTTGTCACATTTCACTTTTTTCAATTTTCAATTTTTGTTTTCTTTTCAATTTACAATTTTCTTTCGGGTTAAATCAAGAAAAAAAGCATACACCGTATTAATAAAACAAAACCCCATAATGTGGGAAATTAATGTGGGAAAAAATAACCACCCCAAGTGAATTTACACAAACTGAGAAAGTTAAAAAACATTAGTTGTTTATTAATTTGATTTGATATCTTGATGTAAAAAATTTATTTTATAAAGCAGCAAAGGTAAAGCATTCTGACGCATGCGCAGTCTCTCCTCTTGCTTATCCCGTCATCAGTGGTGGGAGGAGATGAGCGTGCGTGCACGCGCTGGTGTCAGGGAGCTCAGACCGTCAGGACGGGGGGGAAAACGGAGGAAAGGGAAAACAGAATGATACCGCTTCCGAAACCGGAACAGCAATAATTGAAGGAAATACTCCAAAAAACATTCAACTTTAAAGCTAAATTACGGAATGAGGGCATTTTAAACCAGCATTTTACTGGAGAACAAGGAGAGGATCCCGAGCCGTTGTATGTAGATGCAGGGGATAATTAAGAGGGGAAAAGGAAAGACGTGGAAATCACACACACACGACCCTCTCCAGGGACGGGAGAAAAAGCCACTGCCACACATTTGGCAACGTTTCTTTTCATTTTACGCATTGCCTTGCCATCCAACCTTCCCCAGAACCGAGACCTCGCTCCGCTCCTGACCACCCCTGTCTAATTCATGGTGCTATTGTGATCTTTCTCCCCTCCATTTTTATTATTGGGCGACTGTGTTTGCAAGGATGCCGGACCAGATCTCCGTGTCCGAGTTTCTCTCGGAAACGACGGAGGATTACAATTCCCCCACGACATCGAGCTTCACCACCCGCTTGCAGAGCTGTCGGAACACGGTCCATGTTCTGGAAGAGGTAAGGCCGCTCTGTCACTGCCCAACACGGATAACGGTTCCACAGCGAGCCCACTTACACACACTTTACGCTCATTTCTGTCCCGCAACCTCTAAATTCTCCTTGGCACTCTTTCTCGGTTGAAGCACCGGTTCGTCCCCGTTGGGTTGACTGTAGTTCGGTAGATATTGATGTACACGGAATACACAGAATGCGGTGCTGATGAACACGTCCATTGTTTACACATTATTATCCAGTAATATTATGTCAACAATTCTTGTTTTTAGTCGTTATTTCTGCTGTTTTAGTGGTATTTTATTGCTTTGTGCGCATGTTAGCGAATTTATTTTTTAATAACAACAAATAACTGTTCTCTTGGGTTCATCGAGCGATGCCTATTGTAAGTTAATGCGCTTATGAAAATTAATTTTGGATATCTAGAATTGCATGTAAGCTGGAAGAGGTCCGTTGGATTCAACTCTGATGTCATCGATGCTGTGGTGTGGATGTGCAGTGAATGTCAATGGGAATTTGATTAAATTGTATTTGTGTCATGAAATTACATCTTTCAATATTTAAGGTGCACTTGGTATTTAAAAAAAAAAAATATATATATATATTATAATAGCGCTTTTGAAAAAATTGTTTTATTCTACATGGAGCAAACGGGTTGCCTCTTAAAGCCCCCATGAAATCGTTTTTTAGCTTTTAGTATGACTATGTTAGCCTTACGGTTATGAATAAGCTGGTGTGTTCCAAAACAATTACAAAATTTGCATTTCGCAAAACGTACAGTCTCTTACTTTCGTTAAAATTTGACGACATCATTGCAGACTTCATCTTCTCTCCAATCAAGTGCTCTCTAGAATCTGAAGCCCCGCCCCCTATACTCTAATGCTGGGTTCACGCCAAACGCGAATAGAGCGTCATAATCGCGTCTACCGTGTCTAGTTGGACGCTTGAACATTTTGAATCCATTCGCGCGTCTAGAGCGAATTGGACGTGCGTGTAAATTGAGCATTTGAAGCTAAATAGTGTTCAAGGTGTTTTTTAAATAGGCGCTCTCTTTACAAATAAACCACAGATTTGAGCTTTAAACAACTACATTCTCACCTGGAAAAGTTAACGCGGCGCGAATTGATGCCAAAGTTAAAAGTGTTCAACTCGGGCGTCAGACGCGAATTCGCTTCAAACGCGTGAATGCACAAAATGCAACACTTGCGCAAGAACTGGACGCGATTTTGCCTCATTTGCGCGTCCAGTTCTTGCGCAAGTGTTGCATTTTGTGCATTCACGCGTTTGAAGCGAATTCGTGCCTGACGCCCGAGTTGAACACTTTTAATTTTGGCATCAAAGATGCAAAACGCGTCTTTCGTGCCGCAGGACCTCCAGACGTGCGTCAATGCGCCTTTCCATTGACTTAAGGAATAGGAATAGGAAACGATTCAGACAGTGTAAATATGCTTTCAGTTGAGGCGAATGAAGTCTGGTTTCACGTTTGTTTCACACGTCACGCACTTCCGCAGCACATACACACACACCAACTAGACCAGAGCCGAGACACGAGAGCACATTGCTGATCATATGCGCGAGTCCGCGCAAACAACAAAACTTATCGCACCCATTTGAATTCTGCACAGAATGCTTTATTTCAAAGCGATATGGAGGAGATTATGAGGAGAAACGGTTAGTGATTAGGGGGAAACTGTGGCTTTAACAAGCAGAGAGGCTCTAGTCAAAATGCTATTGGCTGTTTTAAAAAAGGGGAGGAGTCGTTTCAGGGGAAATTACGTCAACACATTGAATAATGCTGTGCATTTCAAGGCACTTCAGTGGGCATTAAAAGGGATCGTTCACCCAAAAATGAAAATTCTGTCATGAATTCCTCACCCTCATGTCATTCCAAACCCGTAATGTGGTGTTCACACCGGACGCGATTCGCGTGAATAATTTGCGCTAATCGCGTGAAGGTGGACGCTTGAACATTTTGAGTTTACTCGCTTCATTCGCGCGTGAAATTCGTGTGTGACAACTAGGGATGTTAACCGATGACCGTTTGACCGATGGTTGACCGTATCAACGTTAACCGATCAAAGTTGTCGGTTGTCGGTTAAAAAAAAAAAAGTGATCTCTAAATTAGGCTATTTATAGAGAATGGGAACGTGACGTCACCAACGCAATGCATTCGCGGACTTTAGGACACAGACACTACATTAGAGAATGAGTAATAGTGGAGGTAGACTTTAAAACTTGTATTATACAGTTAAAAACACATTAGAATGGTGAACGCTTGCTGTGTTATGAACTGTCATAGCCTCTCTTACAACCTGCGTGGAAAACATATCTCAAATCATGCGCAATATTTCAGTTTACCAGCTTGGAAATAACAAAAGTAAGTGAAAGTAATGCTGCCTTCACGTGCTATCGGAAATTTGACAATTCCCACTTCTAAAGTCGTGATTATGAAGTATGAACTCATCTCGTTCACATTTCGAGGGGTGGAGCGCGTAGGGCTGTACGATTAATCGAAAAATAACCGAAACCGACATTCAGAACCTCTAACCGACGTATTTTTCCCATGTCGGTTATTTCGGTTTTCACGTGACTCCGCCCCGTCAGTCACATCAAGTGCAGTTTGCAGGCACACAGAGATGCTGGAGCAGTAATCTTTGTTTATAGATGTCCAGAATCACTATAGTAACTGCATGTTTTACACAGTTTATACAGGTCAGTTAATTGCTGTTCTTATAGCCTACGCGCTGACACACACACACACACACACACACACACACACACACAAAGAGAGAGACGGCGCGCGCAAGCCCCGAAGCCGCTTTCACTTTCTTGCTCGTAAAGTTTGTCAAGTAAATGCGTTTAAACGCGACAACGCGCGCGCCCTGAAGGCAGACCTCTTTCACCTGCGTTCTCGCAAAGCTTTGTCATTTGTATGTCGTTTAAGCCCTGTCAGTTTGAACATTAAAGCGAGTTTCGACCATCAGATGTGTATTATGTTGAACTAATGCCTGATTTATTGACAAACGAACACTCAAGACAGAAGCTCGCACATCACGTGAAGATCGCGCGCAGAGCAGCACAGAAACGCAGTGTAAACGCCGTCCTGTGACTAAAGTAAAGTCACTAAAGTAGCTTAGAAACTCAACCGTTATTTTAATACCTTTGAATTGAGTACAAACCACAGCTTCATAATGAATAGAGACAGAGTAATTCACACACACAATCACTCTCTCATTAATGCATTCAAATAAATGTAATGTAGGCCTACAGTGTTAATTTATCTGTAGGCCTATCTGATGTACAACAAACAGAAATCTGCTCCATAGACAATAACTGCTGAAAGTGAACCGTTTCCTTCAAGTGTTTTAAAATCACAAACAAATGTACTTTTTCATTAGAAAAAAAAAATCCACCTTTAGGGCAAAAAAAAAAGCAAAATAATCGTTCATTAATCGTAATCGAGGTCAAATGTTCAATTAATCGAGGTTTTTATTTTTGGTCAAATCGTTACAGCCCTAGGAGCGCGTTCACGTGCAATTTTTACCTAGGAAACTCCTATTTACAATAATTCAGAGAGCACGCGTGAAGGCAGCATAACACTCGGAAATAAACAACTTAGCCAAAATGTGTCTTTATAATTTGTATTTATTATTTATAACCGATATTACAGATTAATATTTTCTGAACCGCTTGAATGTGCTCACACCATAAATAATGCATGAAACGCGTCTGCAAATGCTTCATTGTTCAGCTTCAGATGTAAGTTGCAACTTGTGTGATACAGTGCTTAAATACAGTACTTAGCACATCATCTAAATATATTACATCTACATTTCAGTGGTAACACATAAGGTGTTGATCATCATCTTTCTTTATTATTGTTAGCACTACCTCGAACTAAAGCGGCGTCTCTTCGGAGCTGTCATTATCTTAAATGAGTCGCGGCAATGTTTCGAATGAGCTTCTAACGCTAGACAATAGCCTTTATTTTCAACGCGATCACCTTGTGCCCAAACCATTTCGAAACTAAGGAGCCATTTGTCCTCCGATTACAAACAAGCTCCTCAGCGCCGCGTTTGCGGGACTCATGTTTCGCGCTGTAGGGGATTTTAAAAAATTGACGTGAGTGGAAGGCAGGCGGCGGCGCCTGGACAGTGTGTGTGTGTGTGTGTGTGTGAGAGCGGGAGGCAGAGATGCGACAGAGTTGCGAAATTGCAGGCGCGGCTCGCGAGTTGCGGCTGTTATTTCAAATAGCGCAGCATATTTTTTTTACTAATCGGTTAACCGGTTTCAACCGGCTAATGAGGCTCGGTGGTCGGTCAAGAAAATGTTTAGTTTTCGCCATCCCTAGTGACAACTACACAACAGACATGAATTCGCGTCATGGGAGGGGCTTCTATATGAGCCTAGATGAGCCAGCTCGTCTCGGTCACTTGACGTCTTTTTTGTAAAAAATACTACTATTAATGTGTGACAAAACGCAGTTTAAAGACTTTTTCAGGCGATAATATAGTTGTTTAAAGCTCAAATCTGTGGTTAATTTATAAAAAGAGTGCCTATTTGAGCATTTTATCTGGCGTTTTCGGAGTTGTGAGATCCAGGCGATCAGTGACATTCCGCGCTTGTTTACCCGGCGAGACCCGCCTTTCCTCGGCTAGTCCTTCTCACATTTGCCGCTGGCTCTGGCTCTGGCTCTTTTTTTCTGCTCCAGTCTCGTTGTGAAATGGCTGACATGGATTTTGTTGAGAGGGTAGCTGACTGTCTGACCTCCTCACTCACTTTCTTCCAAGCAAGATCCTTTTTATTCCTGTTCCTGTAGTGATAGGATGATGTATCATACAGCTCCGGGTATCCACATACGGCCACGATTATCTTGTCCTCCATTGTTGTTCGGATTTCTAGCTCCGCTTGTAAATGCGTCACTACTAGAGCAAGCTCGTGATTGGTTAACGCGGCGCGAAATATCCGCCAAAGTTCAGATTTTTCATCTTGAGCGAAGGTCTAATGGTGCGTTCACACCGGACGCGATTCGCGCGAGTGATTTACATGTTAAGTCAATGCAGAGATGCGAAATGGCATTCGCGCGATTGAGGCGCACGAATTGAGCGTTTAGAACGCGCGAATCGCGTCCGGTGTGAACGCACCATTAGACCTTCGTTCATCTTCAGAACACAAATGAAGATATTTCTGATGAAATCCGAGAGCTCTCGACCTCTCCATAGACAGCAGTTTAATTAACACTTTCAAGGTCTAGAAAGGAAGTAAAAACATCCTTAAAATAGTCCATGTGACTCCAGTGGTTCAACCTTAATGTTATGAAGCAACGAGAATACTTTTTGTGCGCAAAACCAAACCAAAATAATGACTTTATTCAACAATTTCGTTCTAGCCTGTGTTAGTCTCCTACGCTGTTTACGTTGCAGCTCCCGCGCATGCTTCATGGTGTTCACGGGTATAGTGTTGTTAAAAGTATCAACCGCGTTACCAAATTGGTACTGAAATTTTAAAAATGTGACGCTTTGAGCGCTGTTGAGCAGAATCGCGTCACATTTTGAAAATTTCGGTACCGATTTGGTATTGTGGTCGGTGCTTTTGACCACACTACACGGGAACAGCATCGGCTACCGTAGATCTCGAGAACGCTGCATTTACATCGGAAACTGCAGAAATTTTAGCGGCATCTAGTGGTGAGGTTGTGAATTGCAATCGACCAGCGCTACGGTTGTCGACACAGGACAAAAATGTCGTCGTCTGAGACAGCAGAGAGTGACTAGCGCTCTGTAGAGAAGTTTGTCCGTTTAGGGCTACTGTAGAAACATGACGGCACAAAATGGCGACTTCACTGTAAGGGGACCCGTGGTGCCTGAAAATGGCTCATTCTAAGGTAATAAAACCATAACGGTACATTATGTAAGATCTTTATACACCACTGAAAACATAGTTATGTGTATTATACTGAATTTCAATACTACACACTGCACCTTTTATGGTAGCCGCCATATTGACATAACATGACCAGCTATGTCATACAATTGACAGTTATTATTAATAATTTGAACTAATATACTATTATAATGTTTACTGCATATAGTGCTTTACAAAGCAAACAAGTTTAAAACGAAGCAAGCAATAAAATGCATAAAAGCTGCGTCCGAAATCTATATAGTATGCGAAAAACAGTACGCCAACAGAGTAGTATGTCCGAATTCATAGTATTTGAAAAATTGTAGCCGAAAAGTCCCCGGATGACCTACTACTCCTGGCGAGATTCTGAAGTGTGCATACGATTGACACTTTACTACCCCATGAGGCCACGGGAGACGATTTATGAATGGAGGTGATGGGACGCAACTGACGCTGGTAGGTCACAGGATCATGACAACATGGCGGATGTAGTATGTCCGGATTACATTCATGCTACATTCATACTATATAGAATGTTCGCGAAGTTCGTTCAAATTCAAATGTAGTACCTACTCGCATAGTACGCGATTTTGGACGCAGCCAAAGTCTTATTTACAGGTTTGGAGTGAGCACGTACTTACCATACAAATACACATTAATATATATTTTTTTTAAATCAACAATACATTTCTTTATATATCTGATAGTGCTGGGCAATCAATTAATCGTGATTAATCGCATTCAAAATAAAAGTTTGTGTTTACATACATAAATAGGAGGCTACTTAATTTAACTTAATAAAAACAACCATATTAATCTTTTTTTCTTTTTAATTTAATTTCTATGAAAAGATTTCCCACAAATTATGTGTTATGTATTTTCTGGTAATCAAATGAAGACATAAGACATTAATTTAATTTATCTTTTAATTTAATTAAACTTTTTTTGTCAAGCACAGTGCTGCACAACTGAGCGTTATATGGTTAAAATTAAAACATTAAAACAGAAAACTTTTAATTTATTACCTAAAAAATTACGTTTTGATTATTATTATTATATTAGTGTTAGTATTATTATTTGAGACTTGAAATTTTCTGAAATTTGTCAAGACCAGACTTTTATTTTGACGTGTTGCCGTGAAGACCTTTGAGTTTCTGTGTTTATGATATGACGCAGTTTTTCTCAAATTAAATGGTAAAATGCTCATAAATGACTCTCAGTGGCTCTGGAGATGACGCTCGTGCATTCATGTCCTCAGTGAGACGGCTGAGATTGAAACATGCGACCGCCATAGTGATAGTGAGTGTGTGTGTGTGTGTCTGGTAAACCGCGCTTCTACGGCATTCATTCGCACAGAGACATGTAGGATTTGTATTTAAATAGTCTTTTTGCGGTTTAATATTCAGACACTAGTCTATATCACCAGATGTGTTCTCGGGTACCGAAATTTGGTACCGATTGATTTAATGAGAATCGGTGCTTGGCAGTACCAACGTAATTCGGTCGGTGCCCTTAAAAGTACAGAGTTCGGTACCCAACCCTAATTTATATACACATAATCATTATAAACTTTTATTTTGGATGCGATTAATTGATTGCCCAGCACTTATATCTGATGTATATATTCAGGGATACCCAGAGATTGTAAAGCACCTCATACAAGTGAAACCGTGATTAGATCAACCTCAGTTAATTAGTAAAAAGCAACAAATGCTCTGGAACATAAGCGAAGGCAGATGGGCTAATGGTCTCCATGACCTAGATGTCTGTATGTTATTATGTTCATAGATGAGCATGGACTAGCAGAGGGGTAGAGTCAAATGGGATTTGGGAAACTCCATAACCTTTACTTGAAAGTGGTTTTAATTTCGGTAATGTTTATGCATGTCATTTGGGATAATATACCAAAGCCATCGGCTTCTTTCATTTCACCATATGAACTATTCAATAATTTATCATCATGAATCAAGCTCTTGTAGTTCGTCCATTGACGTGAAAATGCATTTGTTTAGATTATTTGCGCGCTTTGATGTTTTGATGAAGTAAACGCAAGACCCCTAATTCTCAAAGAGCAGAAATCCCACAAGCCAACATCGCTCATCCTCTGTGGATCTAAGATTTGCGATGTTCTAAGAATAGTTCATGTAACAAGGAGAGGTTATTCTCCTGAGCACTGGTTCCAGGAGCAGAGAGAGAGAGAGAGAGAGAGAGAGAAGGGATTAACCTACTTACACATGGGCCAGTGAACACCTGACTTGCCAAGACAACAGAGAGCTCTGGAGGCGGATGAAGGGGCTTCCTCTTGCTCTGCCACAGAGCCCACTCTCGATTGACACACTGCTTTTAATGGCCAAGACAGACATGGTGATCCCTGAATGACACTGGGAGACATGAATGTCACCACCATGAATTAGCAATGTCTAGGGTGGTGATGGGAGGCATTGTGAGGCAGAATGAATGGGAGGTGAATGAACAGCGCTCTGAATAATACACATGGGCAGGCTGACCGTATTTTTTTATAGCGAGGGTGTTAAAGAGACGAACAGAATGCTGAGGCTGGGTCAGTGGTTTAGTGGCTCAGAGCCCATTAGTGGTTTTAGCTAATGATGTTTCTGGTGATCTGGAGAGACTCCTCCATGGTGTCTCGTTTTGGCAGCTCCACATGGTCTTTTGGCCCCTTTTGAATACACTATCTGGAACCCAAAGGATTTCCTCTCTCTTATTTTATTCAGAACATAGACTGTAAAAAAAGATAGACGACATGTCTCCACTTCCTTCTACTGTAGTAAAATGAAGCCAAAATATACCAGAAACGGTTGTTGCCGATTATGTCGTTTGGACCCCGAGTCTGCAGTAGTGATTCCCGCAGACTCGATCACAAGCACAGCTGTCAATCATGATGTTACACCCCGTTTTTATAGTATTAAAGGGGGCATAATACACACATCTCATGTTAATCTTGAGTATCTATAGAGTAGTGTTGATCCTTCATATCTCCAAAGAGTCTTTAGTTTTAGCAGATTTATAAAAGACTGTACGGTTTCTTTCTGAAAACAGCCAAGCTCGTGGAGGCGTGCAGTGGGCGGAGCTAAAGAGTCATGATCACACACACACACACACACACACACACACACACACACACACACACACACACACACACACACACACACACACACACACACAGGTTTGTTTTGCTATCTAAGTGAGGACATGCCATAGGCGTAATAGTTTTTATACTGTACAAACTTTACATTTTATACCCCTACACTCCCCACCCCTAAACCTACCCATCACAGGAAACATTGTGTTTTTATTTTTAATAAACATTGTTTAGTATGTTTTTAAAGCTATTTTAAATATGAGGACATGTGAAATGTCCTCATATTTCATGTTTATGTCGTAATACCAGTGTAATACCTGTGTCATTATACAAATTTATGTCCTCATAAAGCACAAAAACAAACACACAGACACACACACACTCCCTGGATAACTTTCAATTCACTATACGTTTGTGTTGTTCACATTGTATGCACTTGCGCGCCAATTGCCAACAAAACACACACATTAGATGCAGTTTCACTCACCGCCTGCGGTTTCCACTCATGACCGGGAACAAACAAACACACTTGCAGAACTCCGGAAACACAAACTGCATCCACTGTTCCCTTAACACTGGGTTATTTGGGAAGCTGAACAAGGTGATCTTTCCCTCACAACCAGAAACACACTGACAGCGCCGCCGACGGCTCCTGTAACCCGAACGAAACTCGTTGATGGACGCGCTCTTGCTCTGGTCGATGTGCGCATACAAGTAATTCCACCCTTTATGACACCATACTCGGCTAAGCTGGGAAAAAACTTTACGAATCTTGTTTGAATCCTGAAGGAGTGTATTTGGCACATAAATAGTCTATCATACATCCAACTCATTTTTTGAAATGTTGGATGTTTATCATGAGAATCAACTCTTTAACAGTGTAAATAAGTCAGAATGCATGAAATAGCATTAGACCCCCCCTTTAAATAACTAACAAAAACCAAACCTATTGGGGAAAAAAATGAACACTTGGGCATATGTCTGCGTGACAAGAACTACCTAAAATAACAGAACCCATCTTTGGAAATAAATTATTTGAAGTGTAATTGGATTTTTTAGTATTTCTCCCGTTCGTAGGGCGGCGATTATGGCTTATACTGCAGCCAGCCACCAGAGGCTAGATCTCAGATAACCAAAAGATTTATAATTTTACGATTTAGTCTCCACACCAGGTATGTTTACATGCACTAATTTTCATCATTCGGAATGAATTTAATCCGATTTCAGATTCTGAAATATTTCACCACCCCTTTCAATCAGATTGAAATTTCATTCAGTCCGATTATAAATGGATTATTTGGGTGCATGAAAGGCCTTGAGTTTCACCTGTGTTTGATCTGCCAGGTGTTTGCGGTTTTACTGGAGTCAGCACTTTCAGCAGCATAAAGTGAAACACTCTTGTTTTAGTGAGTCATCTTTAGCTCTATTCCAAAACCTAGTTAGTGGCCTTGCTTACCTTCATAAGCCCCGTTTCCACCGAAATTACCCAGAACAATTTGGACCAGGAACTTTTTTCCCCCGCAGATCTGCTGCTGTCTGCGTTTCCACTGCGGTCTAAAGTACCGTGAAGATTAGGCAAATTAGTCCGGTGATGTAGGACTGCGCGCGCCTGCTCCTCCCAGTCAGCCGCGGACAGTAATCATTTTTGTGCGACACTGTCTGCAACAATAACAAGTGGAGGAGATGAAGCAGCGCTGCTTTTGCTGGTGCACTGATACTAAAGCGTATTCTGAAAGCTCGTAAAGCTAGATTTAAAATAAGACACGTATGTTATTATCAGCTATTACTGACATTGATTGTTAGATTGCTGAGAGGAACGCGCGCCATCGGACAGAAAGAGCAAGACTGATATTACCGAATGCAAAACGAACCTCGCAAAAGATTTTTAAAAATGCCGAAATAAAATGCTGCGTGAGCTCAACCAATCAGCATGTTCAGCGCCCAAGTCCCACCCCCGAAAGTTCCTGAACTTTGATAAAGTACTACCTCGGGAGAAGGGCCGTTCAGAGGGGGAAGTATTTACCCGGAACTTCATTTAGACCCTGGTTCCTGCGGTCGAAACACACCGAGTACTAGAGATGTTCCGATACCCTTTTTCCCTTCCCGATTCCGATACCTGGGCTCAGGATATCAGGAGTACTGATCCGATACCTGGGTGTGTATCTGTATATACAGCTGGATATATTACTAGCCCTGTATGAATTGCTAGAATTATTTTATGGTGTGCTTCAGACTTATCCCTTAATAAAAAATGAACAAATACATACAGTGAACTACTGTATTTATTACAGTATTTTTATTATCTGACATGCATTTGACAGTAATATTATTTATTTTTCTTAAGCGAAAAAGAACTTCAAATGCAGCCACAAATCTAACACTGCAAACTGAAAAAGGTATTTTAGTTTTACAATATAACTGTACAAAAAACTGTGCAACAAATAAATGTAGGAATATTAAAATGTAGGAATACCCGGAGGTCCTGTGTGTGACTATTTTTTTTACGACCACTTAGACTTTTCAAATCCTGTCCCCAATTATTTTGGGTGTTCATATACCAAATACCAATAAAGTCACCAAGTTTCGGACCATTCCGATGAAGCTCCGATTTTTAACTTTTTTTATTTTAAAACATTCGGGTCAGAAATGACCGAAGAGCCCCAGAGGGTTAAGAAAATGGTATCGGATCGGTACATGGGTTCAAGTACTCACTGATACCGATGCCAGAATTTGTTGTGGTATTGGTGATATTTCCGATACTAGTATCGGAATCGGAACAACTCTACCGAGTACCACCCCAAAGTTCCTAGTTCCTGGGGAAAGTTCCTGCGGTGGAAACGCAGCTATAGACAGCTGCCTTCTAAGGGACCGTTTAAACAGAACATGTTTTTGCATTTTGCATTTGCATTAGACGGACACGTTTGACCATTGCGCCCACGTCTTTTGCAATGTCTCGTTCATGACACAGTGTTTTAAAAACACTTTAAGTTAAAAGAAATTAATCAAATGCATCTCGAGGCCTTGCACTTTTTTACATTCCAGTGCCTCGCGGCATCTCACCTTTCACCTTTTAAATGCAAAACACATTCTGGGGGAATGGACCTTAAGGCAGCTTCCTACCTGTCATGAAACCATAAGTCACTTGATTTGGAGCAGCAACTCACAGTGATAACACTGCATAGGATACACGACTGAGGATTATCTTCAAGAGAAGTTGACTAAATGATCAATTAATAAATAATAAACTGATTTTATATTTTCTTTCCCCAGTCATTCATACTGTATGATTTTGCATATGCCTTGTAGCTCGATCCGAAAACCCAAGGTGTTAAACTTTTAAGAAGGCCTTGGACATGGATCGGATCTGACATTTGTAGCTTCAGGTCTTGTGAAATTTTATCTAAATGGGCTTCTACTGATTAGTGCTGGGCACCGAACGGCGATACTTTTATGGGATCGAACGAAAAACTCATGAAAAATTATTTATCTTTCGGTGCCAAATTTCGGTTCCAAAAGCCAAGCGGCTGTGTCTGTGTGAGCCTGTAGCATACTTGCATGTATGGACTATGGACTTAAAGCACCGGCGATTGGCTCTCCACCACCTCGTGACGGGGAGGATTTCTGAAGATACTCGCAGTCACACAACACAAGTGTAGTTGTTTTTCTCATGTGTTCTACCGCGTCGTTTTACAATGCCAAAGAGGTCTAAAGTGTGGCTACACTTTATAAAAGTGGATGCCGAGTCAGCAAAGTGCAACATATGCGATAAGAGTATTGCAACCAAAGGCGCAAAAGGAAAACTTTCTGTGAGACGCAAGTTCACAAACAGCGCGAGTGAATCACCGCGTGCGCGCTCTCTCTTTCCCTCTCAAAATGCTCAAATGGCTTCACATCAGCTAAAGTTTATAATTTGCATTTATTTTTAAGTCTTGCCAGTGTTCAAACCGCACACACACAGGCCATCTCACAAAAATCTTGCGAGTGCAAATTGCGCTGAAATGGTCAAATACACACAAATGTATGTACTAAATTACCGTCTTGACGAGTATGTGAGTGAGTGAGTATTGGCGAGTGAACATTTGTGCAACTGCATGTAACCGTATCCATGTTTGCTCTTAAAGTGACAGCAGTCGAATAAACGGCTGTCTCCGAGTTTCTCTTTGTCTTGTGTTGTTTTGATTAACCTTTATGACACTCACTACTCTTGAATGACTAACTTTTGCAACCTTAAGTGTAAGGATTAATCTAATTTAATTTATTCAGGGAAGACCAATATTAATTTACATTTGATTCCTTATTAAAGGGGTGGTAAACCACGATTTCACTTTTCTAACTTTAGCTAGTGTGTAATGTTGCTGTTTGAGCATAAACAACATCTGCAAAGTTACAACGTTCAAAGTTTAAAGCAAAGGGAGATATTTGCTTTTAAAGAAATCAATTTCTAAGGACTACAGCAAACGGCCGCTAGGGACTACAGACATTCCTCCAGGGTCTCTGACATCACCAGCCCCAATATTTACATAAACCCCTCCTCCGAGAATATTAAATAAGGGGGGCGAGGCCATTTTGTATCACCGCGGGGAATAGTTGTTGTGGTTAGTAGGCTGGAGTGTTGTTGCCAATGCTGACAAAACGCTGTTATTTTCATCTGGATTGCAGGTCCACTTTGTTCAGCCTTCCTAGGGACGGGGGTGCGTTGCAGTGCGTTTAACATACAAGTTATATGCATGTGTGTATGAGACAGAGGGGAACAGGTCGCATTTGCAGCAGATATATGCTGCCCATCATAAATCAAAGCACGAGACAGACAGGGGTCGGAGGAAAAGACCGGAAAATGTGACATAATGGACAATATTCGTCTGTATTTGCAATACACGAGCCGCGGTTCAGCTGCGCGAGACAAACACTGCCAGTGTGAGACGGGCGCGCGCGGCTCCCGCTGCACATTTCACAGAGGAAAGCTTCCACAATCTTCACGAGTTCAATGCAGGATTCGCAGAACGGCTTGTCCTGAAAGATGGATTTAAAAACAGAAGCTGTTTACGGGACACAACCTGTAAGTATGATTTATTTTTCGTCGATGTGTTTTCCTGTAATAGTTTGTATTATTAATTGTACGTAGTAGCAAGGAAGTAAACAGATGACAACGCTGTTCTGCAAACCAGTTTGTTAAATGCTCATTCATACTTAACGTTATCCGACAAACGCCTAACGTTACAAACTTTTTAAAATCTCAAGAGCGAACTTGGCATTAGTGTAAATTATTCTTTGATTAGAGCTTTTATGTATTGTTTATCTACAGGCATGCTAAACATGGTTCTGTGTTTGATTTGGCTACTAGTAAAGCCAATGTTTAGTGTCCGTTCTTGCGACAGATATTTGGCAAATCGTTCTAAAAATACAAAAGTAACAGTGCCATTCAGTAGCGATCACTATAGATCCGCAGTCTTTACTCTTGAGGACTGAACAGGTTCTGCTCGATCATCTTCACTAAAATTGTCTGGGTCTGATTCGGGCTCAAATTGGTATGGTTTTATTGACGCCATTGTTTCTAATACTACCCAAAGCACAGGCTACCGGTAAAGGGAAGGGGCGTGACGTTTCCGACAAACGTGCACTAGGCGGTTAGCGAATCACAACACACTGGGCCAGCTAACCAATCTGAGCCCATTGCGTATTTTTGTGGGACCGGCTTCATACAACCCGGAAATCATCAGACCGTTTTTACAGAGCAGTGTAGAATAAAGGTAAAAAAAAATTTTACCTATAAAATAATGCAATTTTTTAAAAACGAAGCATGAATACATGTTACAGTGCACCCCACAAACACAATCAAGCCTTCGAAAGAATGTGTTTTACCACCCCTTTAAATGTCTTTAGTATTTCTTACCTCAATACTAATGTTGGACCTACCTGAAAATTTGTCTTTAAAAACAAAAATGCACTGCATGATCAAATATTTAGGTGAGATAATTATATACATTTATATGACAAGTAAGGGTGTAACGGTACACAAAACTGACGGTTCGGTACGTACCTCGGTTTTGAAGTCACAGTTCGGTACGGGTTTGGTACAGCAGTTTTACAAAATGGCTTTTTATTTATTTTTATTAAACAGTGGTTTACTGAAAAAATTGTCTGTCCTTAAATGAATTAAATTATAACTAAAAGTTTCTTCAAGATACTGTAAACTATATAGGGAGCCCTTACTTGCACATTACTATAATATTAAAGGTTAACTACAGAGCCCAAACTATGAGCCTATATTCAGCTGATATTCATGTTTAGGTATAGGATAATCAACACTCAAATAACACATTGTGTGCATGTAAACTTCACATAAGGCAGTTTTTGCATTAACTCCTAAATCTAATTATAAACTTATGTTTTTTCTCCAATTCGTT
This sequence comes from Romanogobio albipinnatus, assembly GCA_023566225.1. Classification (NCBI taxonomy): domain Eukaryota; kingdom Metazoa; phylum Chordata; class Actinopteri; order Cypriniformes; family Gobionidae; genus Romanogobio; species Romanogobio albipinnatus. The sequence goes on from CM042244.1 coordinate 5,059,411, forward strand.
GTTGAAATATAATCTTAGTGACTGTCATTTTCATGATAGATTTATCTAAACATAGCATTAAATAATCAAGACATCATTAACAGGTTAAGTAGAATTAATATATATATATATTAGGGGTGGCACGGTACATGAAAAAAAACCGAACCGTTCGGTTCGCTTGTCTCGGTTCGGAGTGTGTGCGTCGCACGGTTTTGACGCATGCGCAATGTATCCTCGTGCCCGTATGTTACCTCAGACAGTGGGTGTCCTTTTCGCGTGAAAGAGGTGTGTGTGTGTGTGTGGACATACAGTAAAATAAAGTAAAAGTGGAGTGCTGCAGGTCACGTCACGTGTAGAAATGCAAGTGGGAGAGATAAGGAAGGCTGCCCGGAGTTGGAGGATGCGCCAGCGACGTATAGCAGGCAGGGCAGATGCAGTGCATATGCGCGCGCCCGTCTCACACTGGCAGTGTTTGTCTCGCGCAGCTGAACCGCGGCTCGTGTATTGCAAATACAGACGAATATTGTCCAATATGTCACATTTTCCGGTCTTCTCCTCCGACCCCTGTCTGTCTAATGCTTTGATTTATGATGGGCAGCATAACGTTATATCTGCTGCAGATGCGACCTGTTCCCCTCTTTCTCATACACACATGCATATAACATGCTGTATATAAGTAGTTCACATGATAAATGTAACATTTAAAAGTTAAGATGCTTCTAGTTTTAATAACTTAAACATGCCTTTGAAGTTTGGGCAAAAACTTCTGGCAGTGTTGTGTTTTCGTGTATTTTTTCTTTCTTTCCACAGCGCTGGATGTCATATGGTGATTGTGAAACACACGGAACACTTCATGGTGAAATTTGTTAATCAGGTCAGCTGAATTAAAGCCACAGTGCATTGTTCTGATCAAAATTGACATGATTAACATGAAAAATGTTACGTCAATGTGTCGGACTCGGTAGACAGCCAGTTAAGAAACAACTTCTACATGATATAACATTTTTTTAATACTGTATCCTAATTGTGGATGATTAAGCTATATATCATATGCTGAAGTAAATTTCTTGAGTGTTAACGATAAAAAACAACAACAAGAACCGTGCAGAACCGAAAACCGTGACCCTAAAACCGTGATACGAACCGAACCGTGGGTTTTGTGAACCGTGCCACCCCAAATATATATATATATAGGCTAATATAGTGCATATATTTAGTGAAAGAGTTGATTTCTCTAGTGAATTAACAGCTGTGGACACTGAATGCCTGCCTGAGGTAAAGGATGCTGCGTGACATTGTTTACAAGCTGTTTGACGTCACATTAAAGAGCGTCAAAACGGCATTTATTGTTTGAATTTCATGATAAAATGGATTGAATAATTAATATGTTAGAGTGGGAACTAGGATTGTAGTGTGTTCCGCGCTTAAAACAAGCTGACTGTTAAAGATTGCATTCGTAACCGTTCGGTACACACGCGCACCGAACCGAGAGCCCTGTACCGAAACGGTTCGGTACGAATACGTGTACCGTTACACCCCTAATGACAAGAGTCACCTAAGGAGGGGATTCCCCCATTGTCAGAAATAAAATTCAGGCCCTGAATGAATGTCTGTAAAATTCCCTATAAGTAATTCTACATGATAAAAAGAAGGCTTCAAATAGATCGGTATCGGTGATCGTATCGGCAGATACTGCTTCCTGTGATCGGCTCCAAAAACCCTGATCGGAGCACCCTTACAAAAAGCACAACCAGTTTTATTAATAATGTTACGCTGAGTGAGAAGTGTTACCAGAATTTGTTTTAATTAAGGTGAAAAATAAAAGTTTTGTGTTTAATGTATTTTTGTTGATGTTGAAATGGATTTTAAAACATATGGTATCGAAAAAAGTATCGTTAGGAACCGGTATCGAAACTGAGGTATCGAAATTGGCACCGGATCGAAGGATTTTGAACAATACCCAGCCCTACTACTGATTGGACCAAAGACACAAATCCTGAATCCAAGTTCAGTCGGGTTTGAAAAGAAATTGTCATTGAGCTGGACTCGGGTCTAAATATTTCTGGTCTATCTTGGGTCAGGTTTTTAAAATGTATTTTGTTTATTTAATTTATGCACGTCTATTTGGGTTGGGTACAGATCTTGGGACCTGAGAAGACCTCTACTATCAACATCCTTTTTGAAATTCAAATACACATTATTAAATGCAGTTTTCATTCTCATATCTATTTAGCCACCCCCCCAGTTTTGCATTTACAGTCAAACCAAAATGTATTCAGACACCTTCAACATTTTCTCACATTATCACAGTTTATTCACTATAGTTTAGAAAATGGTAATAAAATATGACAAGAACTCATCTTGATAATGTCAGATCACTTTAATAGAAAGGGATGTAATGGATTACAATCAACCAATCAGCTGTAAGGTTTAATTACACAATTAGATAATACCAATTTAGGTCAAGCAATGACCAAGCAATGCTTCATATTTTCAGTCTGTGGTGTCAAAGGTCACATTAGCAATTAAAGAACAAACACTTCAGCTCAGCTCAAAGTGTCAGAATCATTTTGCTCCCAAATTGATCAATTTTATCACTGTATGAAGAATTTTTTAGGTATAATATGTCACAGTTTAATTTATTTTGCTCTCCTCACTTAGATAAATGAACTATAGTGTCCTGCACACACTAGTAAAGAAATTATATCTGGTGTCTGAATCAATTTTGGTTTGACTGTAAATGCATTTGGCAGATGCTTTTATCCAAAGCAACTAAGGTATACATTTGATTAGTTCATGGATTCCCTGGGAATCGAACCATGACCTTGGCATTACTTTTAGCCACAGAAATGCTTAAACAGTAGTTTATTCTCAGGATGTGAAATAACACGCCTCAACATTTTCACCGTCCTTCACTCCATTTTGTCCACATCACCTTTGCTCTAATCCTGCATTCCATACAAAGCCTCTCCATCTTGATAATGGTTTCCATGACACTGTCTCATCATGAGGACCAGATGGCAAGGTACTGAAGGCAGATGTATAGACTGCTCATCAACAAGCTGCTGGCATGCATACTCAAAGACAGGATTTTTTTTTTATACTCCATTTCTGTTCATACGTCTCATTCCAAATAGGACATTTCAGAAGTGATCAACTTTGTCTTGAGGTGTTTTATGGAAATTTGCTCCTTGCTTGTCGTATTTTATACTGCACAATCGAGTGAAGGACGTAAGAGATTCTGTGTTTTTGCCTAGCATCTAATAATCCTCTCGGCAAAAAAAGTCAAAATGTCCCCGAGTGCTTAAGGGAGAAGTCCCCAGTGACTGATACTGCAGTTAGTGCTTCATTTACATGGGCATAGAATAAATCCCTTGCACAGAGACACGCAGTTATATTCTGCACTGCAGCAAAACCCATCCAACTATAGACCGGATTCACTCATAATGCCTGAGGTGGAGCTTAAAGCATTAAAGGGAACCATTGACAAACAGGACAGAGACGTGGTTATTTTATGGTCTAATGTGTTTAGGATGAGAACACAATGGTCAGTTGAATGTTTTTAGAAGTCAAACTCCTCTTCAGTAGTACTTTGACAACAATGATGCGCATGTACACCCGCTGCTTAGTCATTCCTGTCTCAAGCACAAAAAAAATATGAATAAAAGATGTCCACCCTTCACCATTTGCTCATAATGTGCTGCATTGTTTGCTCCAAGTGAATTGAAGGAGGAGGCACAAATGCGCTGTATTATTGAATACAACAACGTTTTCTTTTTTAATAATTCAAGACTTTTTATTTATTTGCATTTTTGGTATCTCTTTGGTATAATTTTGTGTAGTTTGAACTCCAAGCGGAGATTACGACAGTATTGAGGAATCTCATCATTGTGTTTTATTGATGGTTCTGGAAACAATGAGTATATTTGCCAACACAAAAGACAACATGCTCACCATACAAATGTGATTCTGATTTTAAAGCTATGTCGTTTTTTTTCCCCAAGCCATTTTTAATTTTTTTTTATATATTGTTGGCATCTGCTGGTTTGTCATCTGTTTTTTGTTTTGTTTTGTTTACACATTTATTTTCTTGTGTATTCATTCATGCGACGTTATAGTGCCTGCAATGCATAGTAGTCATGGGAACAACCATAAAATGCTCTAGTGACCTATTTTATGGCAGACCTGATATGCAGCCATTGATTTGTGGCCAGATGGGAAATCAGAGGATTTGCGCCACATTTTGGTTGCCTTGAAATTCCTGGTGCGTGAGATCTATGGGATTGTATGGTTTGATGTTTCAGTGCTGACCAGATTTTCATTTTTCACAGCATTATGTTTTCATTTAGCAGGAGCAGATTGAGACCGTTAAATCTACTTCTTTTAATGTACATTTACATTTAATAATTTAGCAGATGCGTTTATCCATTTTCCAAAACAATTGAATTATCGTCCTGGTAATTTGTTTAGAATTCAGACTTTGAAATTAAAGGGAATGATTATAATAATTACCTTATACAAAGCAATTCATAAAACTTAAAAGATTAGTTCACTTTAAAAATGAAATCCATGATAGGTGTAGATGACTTTCTTCTTTCAGATGGAGTTATGTTAATAAGTATCCTGATGTTTCCAAGCTTTATAATGGCAGGCTCACAAGTTTGAAGCTCAGAAAAGTGCATCCATCTATCATAAACATACTCCGCGGGATTAATAAAGGCCTTCTGAAGCGAAGCGGTGCATTTTTGTAAGCAAAATATCCATATTTAACACGTTATAAAGTAAAATATATGTTGTGGACTTCCTCATAGGATTAGAACAATTATTATAACTTTATTGTTATCTTTTTAGTTCTCGTCCTTGTGACTGTGAATGATCCTTTAGCGTTGTTGCAGCTTGCAAAACACATAAAGAGGAACACTTTGCTCGATCACCTTACACGTGAGCAGTTGACCGGTGGTTATGTCATTATCAGTCAGAAGTAGCGGTCTATGATTACTGAACAGTGGGTGCTTAGTGTTAGTCAGCAGAATAATAGTGCTGCTGCTGTTGGCTCGGGCTCCGCTGCTGTGTGATTGTGCTGTGTGTCTGTCATTTGAGAATTGTCCAGGCCGAGCTCAGCTGGGTGGTTATACAAGCGCATGCAGCAGCTGAGGGAGAGACAGTGTGCCGCGTCTCGTGTCCTTGCGTTGAGGTCACCAGACAGTGACTCTTAGGCTTGGACAAATTGTCTTCTTCAGGGCTGACCAGCCTCTTGATCAACAAAAGCCACCTTGCTCAAGTTATGTGCTAAACCATGCACTGATATAGAAGTTCGGGCTAAAACCAGCAAGCCTATAATTTTTGTTCATGCTATGGCATCACACCGTTCAAGATTAGTTTAATAACACTGTGAAATTTGTATAACGTTATTAACTTTATCTTTACCTCATCTAACACCCAATTAATTTCAATTAGGGCTGCCACTAACGACTATTTTTATATCGATTAATCTATCAACTAATTTATCACAATAATTTTCAACAATTTTACTTAAAAACATTTAATTTAACTTGCAACATTGGCATTCAGTTGTGTACTATCAAAAACGTGTAAATGTAAACAAGCCCTTGACAAAATGTAAAACTAAAAGAGTAAAAAGGTACAAATTTGTAAACCAACATAACAGAAAAAGAGAATATCTGCAAATACTTTTTATATAGAATAGTGTATTCACAATACTAGAATTATGACTTCAATACCGATACTGAATCGATACCACGGCAAAAACAGTAAAAGTAATTGAATAATATGACAGAACTTACTATTCATTGTTTTATGATTGTTTTAGGGTTAAAAACCCCTAAAAACTCCCTTGGCCGGCATGTTCCTGCCCTGCCCTGCTTCACACAGAATATGAGGTCCGGCCCTTTAAGAGCTGCACGGACCAAATTCATTGTAACACCCCATTTCTCATTCAACTCTGTATACGTGCACTAAAGACATATCCGACTGCGTTCACCCGAATACTCGCCAGGACGTGCATTTTTACATATTTTGTACCATTCAAACCCAATAATCCGCGAAACTGGCATCGCGATCTGAGTGAAAGGCTTCAGGTCAGAGTTCGGGAGCGCGAGCACGTCCCGGCCGCGCCGCACTTCTGTTGCTTTCTTTTCCCTGAGCTGCGCGTATAAATTGAACTGTTCTGTTTACATTGTTTAGTGAACGGTGCCATTTTTAAAGTACCGGTACTAATACAATTTCATATCGTACCCAACTTACCCAGTCGACTAAAAATATTGACGTCGACTAATTAACAGCGTTGACACAGTCGATTGTACCGACCAATCGCGACAGGCCTAATTTAAATGCAAAAATATATCAGCCAATTACATGTCTAGTTTTGAGCGATACTGAATTAGAAAACCTGTAATAAATGTGCCAATAACAAATGTCACGCACTATGAAATCTGTCAGATGTTTTCACAGAGCCGTGTTTCTTTTAGAGTCCCACAAGAGTTTCCACCTGGCTCTGTGTATGTGTGTGTCTTTGAGTCAGTGTGTTTATGTGTGTGTGTCTGTGTTTTTATTAATCAGACCTTGGACAGAACATGGAATCCTCAGAACCAAAGGCATACCTAGCATTCTGCGTGAGTATCAGAGGGCCCGTTGCCATGGATACGAACCAAACAGACCATAATTTACACAATGACCTGTTCTTCTCATATCTAGAGCCACAGATTCAATCAGTGCCAGCGCTGGAGTGGTGCTTGCCAGGCCTGTGGGTGTTCAGTGGCCCAGCGATCGGGGTGTTGACTTCATGTAATGTTTCCATTGCGTTTCTCTCGGTCATTTGTATCTGTTTCTTCCACAGTTATTGTAATAAAAACAGACAGAATAAAGTTGGATCACCCTTGGCCTGCAGTTCTGACTCATAAACCCCATGAAACCTTGGCCTGAGCGGTTTCCCTTGTGTTGGACACTCCAGCCTCTCCACAGCCTCAGTCAAGTCTCCTGGCTTTGGCTTGGCAGAGAGAAGTCATTCCTTAAGGAGTTCATGTTTCCTGTGGCTGATAGCTGGTGCAGGTCTCTCCTGACCTAAATGTGCACATGGCTGTATGTTCAAGTCTTGGAAAAGTTGTCTAGTAAAAGACCTTTTTGGCAGGCCACAGAGAGAGTCTTTTCTTGCTTGGCAGTCCTATGTTGGTCTTCTCGTCTTGATAAAGTCCATTATCGATCTGGTTGTTTGTAGTGTGAATCTAATGGATTGTGGTTGCTTTGATCGGCAGTAAAAGTGTATTATCGCTGTTTTTCCACCTACAGGGACCTACAGCTTTGAGATTTGTCCTGATGGATGCTGTGCTAGGTTGAGTCGTTTTTTTTGTTTATTGTTTGCTCCTTTTTTGCCCCAGTGAAAAACATTTCTTGACCGGTTTTGAGATATTGTCACGAAAGGTGCTTTCAATTTAGGCTGGGATTACTGAGCACTCCAGGAAGAGAGCCAAAGGCTCAGTGATGCCCATCAGTGGAGTGGGTGAACAGAGGGTCAAGGTTTGTTGTGAGTACTGTAGACGAGTATCAGCCTGTGTTACTGCAGTCTATCCAGTCATAAAGAGGCAAATGCTTAGTCATGGATGGACAAAGTAGCCCTTTATTGACAGTGTCATATTGTTCTAGTGCCAGTGAGTGTAAGGTTACATTTGTTCTCAAAAGAGCACTTAACTTTCTCTGTCTGTATAATAACTGTAGTGCTGCATTTCATTTTTGGTCTCTCTTCAGGTTCCAGATGGTGGTCTGAAAAAACAGAGCTGATTGACCATAAGGGAAATAGTTTGTTCTGTCACAAATTAAGGTCTGTTCACACTTGGCATGTTTGGTTCAATTACAGGATTAGTTCACTTCAAAATGCCATCCAAGATTTTCATGTCTTTCTTTCTTCAGTGGAAAATAAGTTTTTTCAGGAAAACATTTTAGGGTTTTTCTCCACATAATGGACTTTAATGGGAACCAATGGTTGAAGGTCCAAATCAATGCAGTTTCAAAGGAAGGGCTTCAGAGGCTCTGCACGATCCCAGACGAGGAATAGGGTCTTAAGTGGCGTTCGTACCGGACGCGAATGGCGCGAATAAATCACGCTATTCGCACAAAGTTGTACGCTTGAACATTTTGAGTTTACTCGATTCATTTGCGCGTGAAATTCGCTTCACAACAGACGCGAATTCGCATCATGGGCGGGGCTTCTGCCAGCCAGCTCGTCTCGTTGAGAAACGGCTGACATGGGCTGTGTTTACACGTCTTTTTTGTTAAAATACTACTGTCAGTGTGTGACAAAACGTAGTTTTAAGATTTTTTCAGGCGACAATGTAGTTGTTTAAAGCTCAAATCTGTGGTTTATTTATAAAGAGAGCGCCTATTTGAACATTTTATCTGGCGTTTTCGGAGTTGTGAGATCCAGGCGATCAGCAGCGCTCAACGCCGGCGAGAGCAGCCTTTCCTCCGCTAGTCTTTCTGACGTCTGCCGCTGGCTCTGATGTCTCTGTGGTGTCTCGAGCTATAATTCGTCTTGTGTAGATCTAACGGCCGATCTTTGGTCTCATGGATCTATAATTTGTTCCCTGGAAAATCGTTTAGGCTGAGGGCAAAGTGAAGTTTCATTACTTTTTTATTTTTAGGCTATTGAACTTGATGTTACAGTTGTAGCCCAGGCCGTCGCAAGGGGGGTGCGAGGCCCTGTGCGAACGTGATGTGCGATATTTCTCAGTCAGTAAAATAAACAGACAGTAGCCTACTGAGAGAACAACCAGCTCTGTTGTTCAGTTGTTTTCCTCTGTGAATATGCGCTAAATGGACGTTTGACTATTTAATTTCTTATTGCCGTTTTTATATTAAAAAACGTTTAAAACGTTTAGATATAGAGTAGCCTATAGGCTTTACTCTTTCTGCTGCACTGATGCTCCGAAAGGTGCGTAATAGTTAGGCTTATTGGTTATTTAACTTTATAGTGTTAAATAAAAAACCTTTTGTGCGTACGTCAGCTGAAATGCAGGCGTCCTGCTTTCTCCGTCCATGCAATAAATGAACATCCTTCAATGAGCGTGCGTTTTTAAAGCCTATTTACTTGAACTTCTTAGGTAGCGAAATATCTATGGTTTAACACATTTCAGAGGCAGCCAAAATCAAATTTGAACGGACTGATTAAAGCTCTCTACGAACTTGAGGTGCGATGCCCGCTGACTGACATGTGCGCATGAATCACTGTCACGCGCGTTAATCATTGTCTCAAGCAAAGATAAATATTGTAGCCTATAGTTACTGCATAGCCTAATACATTTTTAACAAGCAGAATAATACAGCATTATGACAAATTTTTAGCCGTGTCTTTTTAACTATTATAGTATTTTGAAGGACAAAAACATAAACTTTAACTGTCGGCTTTTACATCAAGTCAGCTGTCACTTTGCGAGGCCCTGATGAGGCGCGAGGCCCTGTGCGGTCGCACACTTGGCACAGCCCTTGCGACGGTACTGGTTGTAGCTGACTAGCACTGACTTTGAATGTTTGACTGAATTGTTTGCTTTATTTCATGTATCGTTTATTATACCTTTTACTTATAGTTTTGTATTATTGATCATACATAAACTTGCATTTAACAAAAAGAGACTGGGTTGTGTTTCATGTCTTTTAATGTTATCACAGTGATAGGATATGCACACTTGTCTGAACCACATATTAATATATGATTAATATCAGATTTTCTCCTCATTGTTGTCACTACTAGAGCAAGCTCCTGATTGGTTAACGGGGCGCAAATATCAACCAAAGTTCAGATTTATCGACTTGGCCGATTTGCGCGAATCACGCGTCAAATACTCAATTCGCGCCGTGTCTTTCGCGTGAATCGCGCAGCAGAATGTCTATTCGCGTCTTTGCATTGACTTAACATGTAAATCACTCGCGCGAATCGCGTCATTCGCGTCCGACGTGAACGCACCATTATGCTGTGTCCCAGGCAGGTTTTTGAGCCCGTAAGTTATGACTTCAAACCACGACTTTGTAGTGTTCCAGGCAAAGTCACGCCAAACTGCCTGAGCGTGAGGAATTGTGGTAGCTAGATGTAAACAAAGCATGGTGGACCGTACGGGGGTTATGCTCATTTACAATAATTTCTATTGCCAAAGGTACCTACTTGCTTATTTGAGGGAAACTGAGGAGAAAAAACGGCACATAAGGCAAGAGAAGCTGTTATACCTTTTATTTTACGTTATTCGTGTATGACTTTCATAAACACCGCATCTGTAGGGGCTGCCATTGTTGTTTCACGGGCTATGTGACGTCAGAGTGTGTAACTGGGAGTACATCAATCTAGTACGAGTTCACGGGTGGGAAGTCACGGGTTTGACTGCCGTTCCAGTGCACTTTCACGGGTAGAAGAAGGTTGGAAAAACACGGGTTACGGGTTGCCTGGAATGCGGCATTATCTAGTGAAACTTACTCACCCCCGTGCCATTCAAGATGTTCATGTCTTTCTTTTTTCAGTGGAAAAGAAATTAAGTTTTTTCAGGAAAACATTCCAGGATTTTTCTCCACATAATGGACTTCAATGGCAACCAAAATGTTGAAGGTCCAAATCAGTTTCAAAGGAAGGGCTTCAGAGGCTCTGCACGATCCCAGACGAGGAATAGGGTCTTATCTAGCCCAAAAATAAAAATCGTGCGCATCTTACACTGCTCTGCGACACACCACAGATTGCTCAGTCACGTCGGAAAGGTCACACGTAGGCAGAAGTATACGTGAATATACCGTTAATCTTCATTCCGCTTTCACACAGAGCACATTACCGGCAACCCTCTACGCACACCTTGGCAATAGAATCACCATTGGCTAGTCTTTTTTTTTTTTTAGTCGCCAGACTGATATATTTTATTATACTTATATTTTCCACCAAATTTATCAATATCTTTGTAAAATCGCACAGCTTTTCATATATCTGAACGTACATGCTTAACATAGTCATTCAAGCATTAGACTATGTTATGATATTACATAATAATGCTCTATTTAATGATGAAACTTCAGTAATTAGAACTTAAACTGTTGGTAACCATGTATGAATGCATATTTGTCATTTAACTGAACTTTGGATTGGTGGTGGTGCTTAAGATATTGTTGGTGTTTCTGTAAAAAAATAGATAATAGTAATTATATTATATTATGAAAAGATAATAATGAAACTACTAATTCTACTACTAATAACAATACACAACTCACTAAGGATTGACGAGCTGCTGGGTTCATGAATATTAATCACGTTGACAGCATTCGCTCAAAATGATTTGCTGAAATCAAAACAGGGACAGGAAAAGATGAGCGCCAGCCAATGAGATTGCCGTTTGCGCATTGGTTCCGCCCACTACCGAAAAAAAACGGCATATCTTCTGCTTGTTCTTAAAAGCTGAATAATTCCAAATGAATTCCATTATTTAGACTGGAAAATACAACAAAGAATATTGTTAACATGTAGCGCGTCGATTTTGCGTGGTATGTAAGACTCTCTCGCTCGCGCACGGGTGTGTGAGAAACGTGCTCAGCAAAGCGACGGATGAATGAGCTGATTTGAAATCGTATAGATCGCTTGACGAGAGCGAAACTCTCAAGCGCTCATTCAGAGTGTTCAGCGAGTAAAAATATATTTATGCTAAACTTATTCTTAGCCTCTAACACACACACTGCCAAGTAAAATCTGAGAATTTATTAGCCAATGGCTAATGATAGATATTATTTAATCGCCCAGAGTGACGATTTACTCGCATATTCGAGTGTTTTACTCACATTGTAGAGGGTTGACCGGTAATTTACTGGTAATGTTACAACTTCCAGAACCAATTTACCGGTATTTTTGAAAAGGGCCTGTTCACACATGATCTGTTAGTGGTAATTTACCAGTAAAGACTGTATGTGTGAAAGGGGCCACTGGCATGAAGGACAAATGCCTTGCAATGGTGCTTTGTCGCATCCAGTGTTGACAGCCTTTAGCTGTTGCGACAACAATCGCGTCCGGTGTAGACACAGTGTTACTCACCTCCACAGACATCCTGCTTCTCCCCGATAATTTACAATATAAGTTAGGCTTTATCAGATTGTACTTGTAAATGATTACTTTCAGGATAACTTCAAATGTTTAAAGCAGCTTAATGTTATTTAAGGTGGATTAAACTCATAAGGTCGAGAAATGATGTCACCTGCTGAGTTGTATCTTCTCCCCAGTGCTCAGATTCACTGTTCTGTTAACTGTGGTCACGATTAATAGCCTACAAGACCATTTGAGGATGTGGTTAGATTGTTGTAATTAGTTGTGTAATGATATTACCCTCTTGATCATACCTCAGAAGACTGATACTTCACGCTTGCATGGTAACTGAATTAGCTGGAGACAGTTTTATATATATATATATATATATATATATATATACACACACACACATATATACACACACACACTATGCTAATAATAAGAAATGTTTCTTGAGCCCCATATTAGAATATACAGCATATTTCTGAAGGATCATGTGACACTGAAGACTGGAGTTAATATGCTGAAAATGCAGCTTGGCCGTCACAGGAATAAATTACATTTTAAAATTAAAATAGAAAACTAGCTTTTTTAAATTGTAATAATAGTTCATTATTTTACTATTTTTACTCTATTTTTGGTTTTAAATAAATGCAGCTTTGGTGAACACCAAAGACTTCTTTCAAACACATTTCCTATTGGTTTATTTGTGTTGTGATCTGCTTGCCTGCTAAACTTCCATTGCATTACTGAAAAAAGATTTTCTGTTCGCTTTTACAAACAATTTAGTAAACGCGTCTTTTACATTAGAAATGTTCCTTTAAATCAGGGTTATCCAAACTTTTTTCAAATGGGGCCAGATTCGATGTTGTGGACACCCCTGGTGGCCAGTTCCTTTTCTGTCTGTCTATCTATATATATATATATATAAATATAAATATATGTATGTGTATATATGTTTTGTTTTTTAGAAACATGACAAATTTGACAAAATCTTGAGTTGACAGCAAAGTAGCTTGAGATTGGACACAGATGTAAATTTAATACACAAAATTTCAAATTTTTACAAAAAAAGTAACAACCTCGTTTTAAAGGGGAAACTTTTAGTTTAGTTAGAAGTCTTATTTAAATGAGTGAGTAGTCTATTTAGATCACCACAGGTAAAATATTGTAATATTCTGTGTATAAAATGTTTCTATATCTAAAATGGCTTTATGGTATTTAGATTAAATACAAATGCACAAAACTGCGAGTTTATGAGAGAAAAAATCTGTAATTTTGCCTCTATTACTCATTTAATACATGTCTACATTTAATAATAAAATAAAATTAGACATTAACCTACATTTCTGACAAAATACCATAGTGACAGTTAGTGTTACCACAGTAAATCCATGATGGTGAATTGGCTCAATGTTTCTCCTGATTTGCACGTTAGTGTAGTTGATTAAATCAGCGCAGATTAAATCACAGACAGATGTGCAGATTGTTTTAATGTTTATTGTTTTAAACTGTTTTAATGTATGTTTAGTGTATATTGTTTAAAGTATATTGTGCTGTGAGAACTGCACTCACATTGTGTAAATTATGTATTGTTTATTGTAGTGTATACTGTGCTGTGAGTAATTGTGTGCGAGCATCAGATGTGTAATCTGATGTTGCTTTAAATGTCGTACGTCTCATGTCATGTCATGACTGCAATGTTGCTTGGTACTGGACCTAAGAATTTCACCTACTGTTGCACTTGTGTATATGGTTGTGTGACAATAAAGTGATTTGATTTGATTGAGATTGTACCGGAGACCTCTGCGCCGAACTCGAAAACTTCTCACGGGCTGTTTAGTGGTCGTGTGATCGAGACACTCAGCAAGTAAACACATTTGTTCAGACTCAGAGCTCGTGAGTTGCACTGCGCACAAGTAGCGCTGTTTTGTTGCGCGTTAATGTTTCCCTGGCCTAAAATCTAGTGCTGCCACCAGTGTCGACATTATGCTTGGCGGGCCACATATAATATATTTTAATAGATGAACTGCGGGCCGTTTGAAATTCATCCCCGGCCGCATTTGGCCCGCAGGCCGGACTTTGGACACCCCTGTTTTAAATCCTGGTATATAGGTGCAGGATGTTGTAGCTCACAATAATGGAATAACAAAGGAAATGACCAGGGATTAAAAAAAGCTCTTAAGAGTCTCGACCTGACGAGTCTGTCTCTCCCTGGACCGCAGTGGGTAGTCCAATTTTGGTGTACCAATGTCCAAACATAGCTGCAAGAAAATGAGAGAATGGCCGCAGAGGGAAATCATTTATCACATGAGCGGCACAGAACTACTACTTTCATCACCGCAGGTTCATGATCAGTGTGCCGCAGCTGTCCAAATGCTCATTATTTCTCTGCCTCAGCATGCCTTGTGTTCACTGTAGGAGGAGGTACATGAACACAATGAGTGGTTTAAAGAAACACAACTCATCTCTAAACATACAGCAGGACATCAGTCTACAGACCAGTGTTAATTTCGTTGACAAATAATTTTGGTCAACAACCTTTTTTCACTGACGAAAACGAGACGATAACTAAATAAAAACTGGTGTTGGATGACTAAAACTATGACGAAAACTTACTGTAATTTTCGTCAACAAATAAAACGAGACGAAAATGTTAGGGAGGGACGATTAGGGAAAAGATCCAGTCAGAACTGATGTCCTGTGTAACAGATGCGCACATTTGAGTTGGACGTGCTGATCTAACCGCTGGAGAACACGGCGCTGTTGAGCTTCTACAGGCTCACGCATCCCCAATCCAGCGCTCCAGAGCGGCTCACAATCAATGAATAACACACATTTATGCAGGCAATTGTTCATGAACTAATGCTGAAGAATAATGACAATGTTTACTTTACGATGTTTATATAGTAATATGTTTTAGACGGTTGTAACAATGCATATTTTATCTCCTGAACTTGAATGAGCTCCTGCAACTGCAATAGAGGCACAGACGTTTCAAAATAAGAGTCAATCTGTATTTCGAGCTTGTTTATAATTTAAAAGTCACGCATTATATATTCGTATTTGGTTACACAATAAACTGTATTTCATTTCATTCCCATTTAATTCATAGTCAGGAGGAAAGACCAGTATTTGACACATATTAATAAATAAAGCATCAGGGTTATAATAGTTTTAATGGTTAACTTATTTGAAGCTTTAGCTAACTAAAACGGAAATACAAAGTTATAAAAACTATAATAGATGTTTTTAAAAAACAAACAAAAAAGTGAATTGAGCTCTCTCTTTCGTGTATTTTTAATGTCAAAAACAAAATGATGTCAAAATTAAATGGAGCTCAAATGCTTAATGTATTACAATTGAACTAAACTCATTAGATTTTAGGAGACTAAAATCTTATGATATTTAGTCGACTAAAACTAGACTAAAACTAAAAAAAATTCAGGTGACTAAAATATGACAAACTAAATGGCATTTTAGTCAAAAGACTATGACTAAAACTAAATCAAGATATGCTGTCAAAATTAACACTACTACAGACTAGATTAGAAATGACATGTTTCCTGTCAGGTTTTCCCTGGCAACTTGGCCACAATGGTTTTTGTAATTCACAATTGATGTCCCTTTTTCATATTTAAAATGGCATCTGGTTAAATTTAGCTAACATTATATCTCAATGGTAGAGCAAACAAGAGAAATGATGGGTCTTCAACATGGGGTCGGCTAATTATTGTTTGATATCAGTCAATTTGGTAAAAAAAAAAAAAAACACCAAAGCTACCGTATTAAATATATTCAGTATCTATCAAAAGTTGTCCATGGAAAAAACAGTGGTGAACCGGCGACAGGGTCATGGGCGGCCGAGGCTCATTGATGCACGTGTGGAGCGAAGCCTGGCCTGTGTGGTCCAATCAAACAGACGAGCTACTGGAGCTCAAATTGCTCAAGAAGTGAATGCTGGTTCTGATAGAAAGGTGTCAGAATACACAGAGCAATGGAAGAAGGTGGCCTGGTCTGATGAATCACGTGTTCTTTTACATCATGTGGATGGCCGGGTGCGTGTGCGTGGCTTACCTGGGGAACACATGGCACCAGGTGCACAATGGGAAGAAAGCAAGCCGGCGGAGGCAGTGATGCTTTGGGCAATGTTCTGCTGGGAAACCTTGGTTCCTGCCATCCATGTGGATGTTACTTTGACACGTCCCACCTACCTAAGCATTGCTGCAGACCATGTCCAGCCTTTCATGGAAACGGTATTCCCTGGTGGCTGTGGCTCTTTCAGCAGATAACGCGCCGCCACAAAGCACAAATGCTTCAGGAATGGTTTGAGGAGCATAAAAACGAGTTTGAGGTGTTAACTTGGCCTCCAAATTCCCCAGATCTCAATCCAATCGAGCATCTGTGGGATGTGCTGAACAAAGAAGTCTGATCCATGGAGGCCCCACCTCATAACTTACAGTATTTAAAGGATCTGCTGCTAACATCTTGGTGCCAGATACCACAGCACACCTTCAGTGGTCTACTGGAGTCCATGCCTCAATATTAGGTCATAATGTTATGCCTGATCAGTGGATATATAATGAAGAATCACACTGATTCTTACCGAATAACTTCACAATTCATAATAAAGAATGTAAATACATTGAGTACTATGATAATGCTATAATATGCATCAATATCCACCAAGGGGTCCTTATCCTTTGAAAAAAACATTTTATTTTCCGAGAGCTATCATGAAAGGATTGAAGGATTTTCTTTCAAATTCTGGCTTTAAGTCTTTCTTATGAATCACCATTGAAGGGCTTTTTTTAAAGACACCACAGATTATTTTGGGTACAGTTGGGTGTGTGTGTGTTTGTGTTTGGGAGGGGTGTGTTTGTGTTGGTCGCTGTAGCTGTTAGGACACACATCTGTTAGTTACCAGCTGAGACGGAGCTGGTACAGAGCACATGAATGGCAAAGCCTGTTGTTCATGTTCAATGAATGCTCTGAATTCACTTTCCATGACTAACAAATTCAATTAGTAAAATATACTGCATGCATATTAGCTTTTCCCCCATGATAACAAGTTAATTGCTCTTGAGTCAGCCTGCCTGTATTCCATTCACCAGAGAGACACGTCAGAGTTCACATGCAGGAAATGCACGTTCCCCAGTAGTTCAGATGTGGTTTCTATCTTTTAAAAACAGAAAACCATTGATAGAGGCAAGAAACCGGATTCGTTGACACCCTGTTGTTTACTGTCATGCATCAAAATATTTGAAGAGATTTCCAGGAGCGGAGACCCTCAAGGGCATGTCCTGTTCTACGCTCTCAGTTTCACAGCGGTTTTGATTTTTGAAATGATATCCACAAGATGACAATGACGCGCGGTCGAGGGGTTCTCCCCGTCTTGTGCTGCGGTTGCTAGGAAACTGCTTGTCAAGGGTCCGTCGTGGTATGTTAAGTTGCGTACCCATTAACCATCTCATTTGGCCACCCCATGCTGTCTTGTCTGAGGAGATTTTGGCTGTTGATTAAGTTTATTAGTAGGGCTGCACGATTATGACACGATTATTCCCTTGAAATTGCGATTTAGTAATTACAATCATCACAATTTACATTGAATGATGTTTTGAATAGCTTTATACCATTGTTTGAAGCAACTGCATGCTATATTTTTATATGAAAATAAGCTGAAAACATTGTTCCTGAAAACCTTTTATTGATTATCTATAGCATTAAGCCTCAAATGTCAACTAGACATCGGTTTGATTTTGATATAGTGTTATACTAAAACCAAAATTGGAAAAAACCCTTAACCTGTAGACACACACACACACACACACACACACACACACACACACACACACACACACACACACACACACACACACACACACACACACACACACACACACCTTAACCTCTTAAACTCTGCGGACCCTGTTCAGAATAAATCTAGCATACAACATGATACAGATAGGCCTGTCACAATAACACATTTTGCTGGAGGATAAATTGGCCAAGAAATGATTGCGATAAACGATAATATTGTCGTTCTGAGACCATTTTCATCTAAAATAATGATAATGGCATAATAATGCAGGTACACCTTTTCAAAGGTCAATAAACGTTTATTTCTAAAGACTATTTAACACTGAAAACGGAAAGCATTTTAAATATCCACAATAAATGAACAAAACAACCAAAACAAAAAAAGCAAAAAATGCACTTAAATAAACAGCTGGGATGATTGTGTTTTAGTGCTGGGAATCGATTAAAAAAATCACTAATTAATCACATTTTTTTCTGTAATTAATCACGATTAATATGTTTTTAATGTTTTGATATTGTAACAATTTATTGACAGCATATTTTAAATATGTGTTGTATTGTCAATATGTTGTTTTTATGAATGAAGGTCAGTATCACTGATTATGAAACATTAATGACGTTACATTACAGTATAACTGAAAGATACCCAACATTTATTGGGCTTTAAAAAAACAACTTTTAATTGAAGTGAACTTAAAACAATCTTTACATAAACCCATTATAATACATGTTGTGTTACCCATGGTCTTCCCTGTTAGACATATACAGAAATGTAATAGTTATCAAACACCTTTCTTAACTGCATAAATAATTAATGAAATATAGATTAATCATCATTAAAGCTACACTTTTCTCTGTTCCCGTTGTTCTGTGATGAACATTAATGACAGGCATCATCAGTGCTACTGTCACTTTAAGAACGGCCGCTGACGAACATGACGCGGATCTCACGCGCTGTCCCACGCATCTCATTTCCTCACAACACTTTAAGTTCATTTAAGACGTTATTTAACTAATTTAAGACTCCTAATATGAGAATACTCGACACAACTGGCGTTTTGACAAAATTCTCTGTGTTGTTGTTATTGTTTGTTCAAGAGCGAAAGAGAACTCGATGTGTGCACGAGACTGGCGTGAGTCTGTGCGTTGTGTGTGTGTGTCAAGGGTGTAAGGCCCGTGAAATTGGTCCAATCTGCCGGTTCGCCAATACACAGGGAAGGTCACACGTGTTCTGTCCTTATTCATGCAACGTATTGGTTGGTTAAATTTGTAATATATTAATCATATATTTTACTCGTTTATTTCATCTGACTCCATAAATGAAAGGTTTTCATAATATCTGTGCCTCACTAAAAGTGAGCGAATGTTTGACTATTCCTTTTAACCATTAAGTGAACAATGTCCAAAATCAGTTAGAATAATCAAATGTAACAATTTATTATGTCAGGTAAATGTATCATGCCAATTTCATAATCAATTCAAAGATAATCGATACAAAACATCAAATGCTCAGGAATAGAGAAGATGCAAACCCAACTTTAAACCCTTTTTAGATTTCTCTCTCAGCCCCACGGGCTGACCTCAAGTACAGGAAAAGGCCCCGAATTCTCTGCTGCATCCCATTAAATAGCCAGACCTCTTTCACATGGAAACATGTGCTAACAAAACAAATTTGCATGCAGTGGTCACACCTTGATGGGGGTGGTTTTGACCATTTGCTTCCTTTCTTTGTAAGTCAGTTTATCTATAAATTCTTAAAGCCTTATTACCTTTTATTTGATCTATCTGGATATGAGATATCTGTACCACTCACTTTGAGACATTTCAAATGATACCAAAAACATAACAGTCAATGATAAACATTCACATTAAACCATATTCTTGTGTGAGTGGAAGTGAAGTCGTGTGGGGAACCCTTTGTCTCAGAAAAGGGCCTCAACCAGTATTTTCAGTCTTACAAGGGCTACGTCCGAAAACCTAGGCAGCTGACTCGTTGCCTCGCTGCCTTGTCAGACAATGGCTTGTAAGCAGTGATGCCAGTAACGCGTTACTCTAATTTGACCACTTTTTTCAGTAACGAGTAATCTAACGCGTTACTATTTCCAAACCAGTAATCAGATTAAAGTAACTTATCCAAGTCACTGTGAGTTACTTTTTTTGTCATTTTCCTTAGTAAAAATATATATTTTTGCTTTCTTGTTTAGTCTCAGCAGGGTTTTTCCTGCATAGAGAATTACGAGGCGGCCGCTCCGTCAAATTTCTTGCCGCCTCCGTCTGTCGACAAAACTCAAGACAGACAGTCACTTGATCAGATTAGGCATGTCGTGATAATTAAATAATCATCAGAAATATATATTGTCACATCCTTCAGCAACCATTATTAGTATATTATGATTTGCTAGTACAAAATCATCTAAAGCCATTCCATAGCTGAATGTCTTTCCTCCGCTGTAGTAGCTGTCAATCATTCTCCGTTCAGCATTCAAACTGCGCGTCGTTCGGTTCCAGTCAGCAGCTGCACGGGAAAGCTCACTCCATATTATATATTCCCGTTATAATACTTGATATGTTGATAAAATAATTTATCTTCCTGGAGTTAATCTAGCGGTTTCTGAAAGATGTTGTGCTCGCTACTCAGGTGACAACACAAGGACTATTATAGCATCACACGCACAATAACCAGAATTAAAAACTGTGAAGAAACAAATAATCAGTGAATATTTGGACCGATATAGGCTACATAGTAGACTAGGATTTGTGGGCTCAACGCTCATCTTCTCTTTATGCCGTGAACTTTTCAATGTGCACTCGCGCTGCACTGCACACTGACTCCATGTTGCTTTAAGCACATCATTCTGCACCCGGGATGCGCATAAGCGCTTTGTTGCCGCTCTGTTTTGAAGCGTTTCATATATTTTCATAGTTTTGTGCACTTAAAGATTATTAAAAAATATATT
Organism: Romanogobio albipinnatus; assembly: GCA_023566225.1. NCBI lineage: Eukaryota > Metazoa > Chordata > Actinopteri > Cypriniformes > Gobionidae > Romanogobio > Romanogobio albipinnatus. The sequence goes on from CM042244.1 coordinate 5,080,219, forward strand.
GTTCTCACGGATCGATCATATATTTGTTGTCCCTTTACAAGGCTGCACATTACGTTTACAATAAAATATAAATCTTGTAATTTTATATTATTTGTGTAGGCCCATATAATTATTTACATTCATATATAAATATAAATTAAAAATTAAATATAAATTGTTTTTCATAAATGTATTTAATAAGAACACAAAGTAATTTGTACCTTTTCATTAACATGTTTAGGGTTTTATGTTTAGTGTTTTATGTTTAGTGTAGTGTATGTTTTATGTTTAGTGTTGGCAAAAACGGTTGTCATTTTTATGTTGAGGCTGCAGAGGTGTTGTCGGCAACTGATGAATGTAACTAATAAAGTAACTTGTAATCTAACTTAGTTACTTTTAAAATCAAGTAATCTGTAAAGTAACTTAGTTACTTTTAAAATCAAGTAATCTGTAAAGTAACTAAGTTACTTTTTCAAAGTAACTGTGGCAACACTGCTTGTAAGGCAGTGTTTGTGCATGAAAGGCACCTCACGTTTCGGACAGACTTCTTAGGCAGTGTAACCGTTTAATGATCTACAGCAAAATAGAGAGAGCTTTGGTGAGAACTAAACAAGTATTGAACTACTACATTAGTAATTTCTCGCTAGAAATGACATCAGAAGTGGAACATGTTGGTAAAAACGTACATTTACACACAAACTGACCAGAAAACGCAACTTTCGGACGCCATCTTTTTTTCCCAGCTCAACTGTCACAGAATGGAACGCACAGGATTGTGGGATATCAAAGGCAGTTAAGGATACAAATATGCTGCCTGCAAAAATGGATCAGACGAAGGCATCTCAGGAGACAGGAAGTGAAGCTAACATTAGATTCGGACGTGCCTTGGTGCCTTCCTGCCTTGAAATGTGTCCTCCGAAGGCAGCATTTTCCAGGTTTCGGACGCAGCCAGAGTGTCCCTCGATTCGCTGACATGAGACCATAGCATGAGACGCACACACACAGACAGGACACTGACACACACACACACACACACACACACACACACACACACACACACACACACACACAGGGGTGTTTTTGTGAAATGTGGGGACATTCCATAGGCGTAATGGTTTTTATACCGTACAAACCGTATTTTCTATCCCCCTACACTGCCCCTGCCCCTAAACTTAACCCTCACAGGAGACTGTGCAGTTTACTTTCTGTGAAAAAAACTCATTATGTGTGAAATATAAGCATTTTGAAAAGTGAGGACATGGGGAACGTCCTCATATTTCACCCTCTTTTTGTAATACCTATGTCATACCTATGTCATTATGCACATTTGTGTCCTGATATTTCACAAAAACATGCCCACACACACACACACACACACACAACACACACAGACAGGACACTGACATACAGCGTGTTCTCTTGTGTCCTGTCACGCTTAGATGGTTTATAAGCATTTTTATGAATAAGAGCGTGATCATATAATGTAACGCTGGGTAAAAATGGATATAAAAAAGGTCGTAATTGCGTTAAATATTTTTAATGCGTTAAACTGAAAAAATTAATTGCTCATGTTAACGCGTTAATTTGCCCAGCCCTAGTCTAAATGTATTCCTTATCAATATAATTTTAATGTTTAAATGTTTAAAAGCATATTAGCTGCTTTTCTGTTACTTACTAATTTGGTGTTTGAGGGAATATCCCTGACATTCTCCCCATCTGTTGGCCCATCTGAGCATTGGAAATGTCTCCTAGTCCTGTGTTGTCATGGTTACAGTGTGATTATGGGATTTCCGATGTTTGGTCAGGGGTGTGGCCAGTGATGTGATTCCTTTGGAATTCTAAGATCATGAAACATAAATGAATCACGGACCTTTTTTAGCCGTGTTTTATAATCTCTTCTCTTTATCTCTGTCTCTCCAGGCTTTGGACCAGGACCGAACAGCTTTACAAAAGGTCAAGAAATCCGTCAAGGCAATCTACAACTCGGGTCAAGGTGAGTTTTGAGCCAGCTGAGGGTCTTCAACAGTAAAGTTCTGGAAATATTCAAATATGACCTAGATTTTCAAATAACATGTGAGGCTGTAAAAAAGTGATTTTCCTTAATTGAAAGAAATGGGTTTATTTGTCACATTCCTGGTGAAGTACTGCTCTAACCCACAATCCAGAAGTGAGAAGTCACTGTTACCATGGAAACGGGAATTGCCATACCGTCTACTTTTTTGCAGGCTCCTTCCTATCGTCTCTTCCCCCGTTCGGTCTAGGCAAGCTCAAATGCTTACTTGCCCTCTGGGGTAAATCAGCATGAAAGGTCAGGAAATCCTCCAGACTATGCAACTAACATCTCATGAGTGTGATCCTGGCTCATGCTGTCCCATTATCGGCTTGTAAGTGTCCAGTGTCATACCGCTCCTATCGGCCAAGCTCTCTGTCCAGATGCCAAATATCATTGGCTGTTTGATCAGGGCTTCATAATGCCTAATGATTACACTCTGGCCTCTCTTGTGGACCTGAAATAGTCCAAAGACATAGACATAGGAATCTGCAAGATTGGGCTCAGGGCTGGAGATTGTGGGCATATTTAGGACTCTAAAACAGGACAGACGTCTGTGTTTTGCTGCTGTGTGACCTAGAGATGGGTCACAATGGTCGACTAGATGATAAAAGCATAAAAGACGATAAAATCTTTTAAAGCACAGCTACAGCCATACTCATCCAGATGGGTGTGGTTAGTGGTTTGCATGTCTTGTGCTGCTGATTAGTACCTGCTGAGGCTTTTTTTTCTTCTATAATCAAACTTTTAACATGAACGAGTCTTAAGAAATGCATTTGATTGGAGTCAAAACCACCCTCATCATACAGGGCTTCCAGTTCAGAAAATAAGATATTCATCAGTTTATATACATTATATACAGTGGCAAGAAAAAGTGTGTGAACCGCTTGCAGAATCTGTGAAAATGTGAATAATTTTAACAAAAGAGAGATCATACAAAATGCATGTTGTTTTTTATTTAGTGCTGTCTTGAATAAGATCTTTTACATAAAAGATATTTATAAAAAAAGAAAAAAAAAATAGCTCAATTTATAAAAATGACCCCGTTGAAAAGTTTATGAACCCTTGATTGTGTGTGTGTGAGAGTGTGTGTGTCATTCCCTGATGATCCACGGATGTGTGTGTGAGAGTGAGTGTGTGTCGTTCCCTGATGATCCACGGCTGTGTGTGAGAGTGTGTGTGTCATTCCCTGATGATCCACGGATGTGTGTGTGAGAGTGTGTGTGTCATTCCCTGATGATCCACGGATGTGTGTGTGAGAGTGAGTGTGTGTCGTTCCCTGATGATCCACGGCTGTGTGTGTGTGAGAGTGTGTGTGTGTGTGTGTGTGTGTGTCGTTCCCTGATGATCCACAAATGTGTGTGTCGTTCCCTGATGATCCACGGCTGTGTGTGTGTGTGTGTGTGTGTCGTTCCCTGATGATCCATGGCTGTGTGTGTGTGTGTGAGAGAGAGTGTGTTTGTCGTTCCCTGATGATCCACAGCTGTGTGTGTGTGTGTGTGTGAGAGAGAGTGTGTGTGTCATTCCCTGATGATCCACAAATATGTGTGTGAGAGTGAGTGTGTGTCGTTCCCTGATGATCCACGCCTGTGTGTGAGAGTGTGTGTGTCATTCCCTGATGATCCACAGATGTGTGTGTGTGTGAGAGAGTGTGTTTGTCGTTCCCTGATGATCCACGGCTGTGTGTGTGTGTGTGTGTGTGTGTTAGAGAGTGTGTGCGTTATTCCCTGATGATCCACGGCTGTGTGTGTGTCGTCCCCCTGTCATTCCCTGATGATCCACGGGTGTGTGTGTGTGTGAGAGTGTGTGTGTGTGTGTGAGAGAGAGTGTGTGTGTGTGTCGTCCCCTGATGATCCATGGCTGTGTGTGTGTGTGTGTGAAAGAGAGTGTGTGTGTGTGTGTCGTCCCCTGATGATCCACGGCTGTGTGTGTGTGTGTCTGTGTGTGTCATTCCCTTATGATCCACGGCTGTGTGTGTGTGTGTGTGCGTGTGTGTGTGTGTCATTCCCTGATGATCCAAGGCTGTGTGTGTGTGTTTGTGTTTGTGTGTGTGTGTGTGTGTGTGTCATCCCCTGATGATCCACGGCTGTGTGTGTGTGTGTTTTGTGATGGTTGTTCTTGAGTCTCTTGTTTGTCCTGAGCAGTTAAACTGTCCAACGTTCTTCAGAAAAATCCTCCAGGTTTCAAAAATTCTTCAGTTTTCCAGCATCTTTTTCATATTTGAAACCTCTCCAGCGGTGACCGGATGATTTTGAGATCCATCTTTTCACACTGAGGACGATTGAGGGACTCAAACACCGCTATTACAAAAGCGTCACACATTCACTGATGCTCCAGAAGGAAACTCAGCGCATTAAGCGACGGGGGGTGAAAACTTGTTGAATTTTAAGATCAAGGTAAATTTTACTTCATTTGTCTTTCGTGAAAAATGTCAGTATCTTCTGTTGCTTCTGAAGGGCAGTACTAAATAAAAAAAAATTATATTTAAACAAAATAAGACATCTTCATTTGGAGCCCCCTTCTCTTAATGCGTTTCCTTCTGGAGCATCAGTGAATGTGTGAACATTTTGTAATAGCTGTGTTTGAGTCCCTCAATCGTCCTCAGTGTGAAAAGATGGATCTCAAAATCATCCGGTTATAGAACGCGGTTGTCACTCTCGTAAAACTGTGTGAACAAAAATGAACATGTCTGTCCAATCTTAAGTGGAAGTGTATGCATTTGGGAGCGATTCATAAGCTCATAACAAAGACATAAACAGTCAGAAATGAGAAACTAAATTTTTTTGTTCATGGGTTGTTACACAACACCCTGAATGAGCAGTTTTAACACTGAGAGTCCCACAGATTGTTCCTCTGAGTCCATGGCGGCTGCCGTAAACCTTCCCATCTGGTCATTTAGAGAAGGTTACCGTCCCCTATTTCAGGGGACCGGCTCGCTTGGTTCCGCTCAACAAGACAAATCTACCTTTTGCTCACATTGCCATTATATGGACGTTGCCTCTGATAATTGAACATGGCTGTGACTACATGTGGTGATTTAACCCTCTGGTGCTCTTCGGTCATTTCTGACCAGAAAATTTTCTGTTTTTAAATTTTAAAAATCACAGCTTCATCAGAATGATATGGTGACTTTTCTAGCATCAGGTATGTTAACACACAAAAAAGTTGGGTTTATGATTCGAGCATGCTAATTGGTCGTAAAAAAATGTAGCGTTCATTGTCTTTGGTCATAAATGACCGACCATAAGAAATGAATGGGAAATCGGCAAAAACACAAGAATTCACTGAATATTTGTGTGTACTATCTACAAATCGGCCACGATGCTGGAAAAAAAGTACACAGCAGTAAAGGGGTGACACTCCAAAACATCAAGAGTGTGATTGACACATTCACTCGCACACACACGCACACTTATACACACACACACACACACACACCTGTGAAAAACTGAACACATGAACCACATTTGGAATCTTTAATAATCACAGCTTCATCAGAATGATATGAAACTTGGTGACTTTTCTAGCATTAGGTATGTAAACACTCACAGAAATTGAGGGCATGATTCGAGCATGCTAAGTGGTCGTAAAAAATATACTCCCACTTGTGCTCTTCGGTCAAAAATGACCACCATAGGAAATGAATGGGAAATCTGCAAAAACACAAATTCACAGAAAAAAAACGATATTTCTAACAAATTTTTTTTTATAATAAATAGTCTTTGAGATTTTTTAAATGTATATTAAAATCCATTTAAAAAAATCATTAAATGTGTTCAAAAGAGAACTAGGGAATTCTCAAGCCTCTCCATAGAGACCTCTAGTGATTACCCATGGTTGCATGATTTCTTAAATAATTCCAAAAGAGGGCGTTAATCTGCCTACAAAAAAAATATTTTGAAGGCCTAGTCTCTATTTTAACCTCAAATACTGCAATAATGAAAGAAAAAAAAAAAAATTGGTATAATTTCCGATGGCAAAATTAGACCATAATTATTGCATAAATATTAAAAAATACCATCAAATCATCTCAAAATACAAAATGAAAAAGAAAAAATATTATTGAAGAAAAATAAATTGCATTGGTTTTACTGGGGTGGAGGAAGTTTAATTTTTAGGTGTCCGCTGTCCGGCCACTTATGACCGGGAAGACAACCAGTGCAACCCCTAAACGAAGAGCACCAGAGGGTTAAGTGATGTACAGCTGCAGTGCTGGATCAGATTGATTGGCTGACCTCTCTCTGACCTCAGTATTCCTCCGAGAGCGCCCGTCCTCTACGCGCCTCTTCAGACATCTCCATCATGATTCAGCAAATGGGCGCAGAAATGTCACCTTTTCAGTTTGTGAATGAAGTCACACCAGCTCCAGCTGAAAGCAGCCGCTCATGTTGCCCATCGCTCGGGGATGATGACCTCCTGAAGTGTAGAGTGTCTCTTACTGTGGGGATGTGAACCGGCTCCCGGTGTGTTATCCGCTCTCTGCTGTGTGTGTTGCAGGTGTCCTCAGTGTCATGATCCGGTTTAATCAGATGTGACTGTATAGTAAACACTCTAATCAGCTCCAGATGATTAATACCTGAGCTCTTGACACTTGGCATGGGGCTTTTGTTCTCTGCTGTTATTGCAGAGGTCTGCTCAAGTCACTTTGCTCACCGTCTTGATTAGATCTGTCTGGAAACTTTTAATCCATATGTCACGTGGGATGATCTACTTATCTTCTCTGCTGACATCAGTGGACCATGTTCACCTCTTGGTGTTTACCCTACAAGTCTCAACACAGTTTTTATCTATCATCATGTGATTGGGATGCCACGTGTTTTCTGCTTTTATAGTCTGTTTTTAAATCTAGTCGACCATTTATCATGATCATACTTTTTTTAATCTAATGGCTTCTATTTCGAGTGTTTCTAAAACACACGCAGTGCCATCGCGCACCTGCGGTTAAAATCTAATCTCAGAATTGATCGTTGGAGAGACAATCTCTCACCCCTTTTGTATAGTATGACCAATACAATATTAGGTTGATTAAACACAAACTGTTCTTTCCTTTAGGCCAGGCCTGTAGGCGTAACGCGTCTTCTGCAGACTGCATTCACACAGGGCGTCTGCGTTAACACTTTTTGAAGTTGAAAGGTGTGTTCGACATCGGCTGCGGCCGGATGCAACTGATCAGCGAGAGTAGCCGCCATACCTGTCAACATTTGTGTATCAAAATCCGGGAGATTTATGAGTTGTTGGTGATCTAGATTAATCACATAGCCTATTTTTCTGTTATTAACCATGATTTATCGGCATTAAAAACACTTCATATTTCAATAAATTGTATAATGTTATCATTTCAGAGGGTTTCCGCGGAGTCATAAAAAGTAATAAAAAGTCTTAAATTTAATAATGCAAATTTTAGGCCATATAAAAACATCCGGATTTGCCATACATGGTCATAAATTACATTTAGCCACGTCTTAAATTGATTTGCTCATTCATTCATTGGTTCCACCATCGCCTTTTCCCCCTGAAAATGCGCTGGCGGTGGCATTCATTGGTTTGGCCTGTTGTAGTTCTGTCTGAGGAGTCTGGGTGGTATCACAGCGGTCCAGGTGCGGCAGTGCAGCAAACAGACTTGTCGGAATGGACTTTCACAGAAACCCGCGCAAACTCACAAGAGTCTCCTCAGCTTATTACTGTATATGTCGTTGAGTCACTGCTTAGTTTTACTGAAATTATGGCTGGGCATTAAACGATACCGGAACAAAACTCATTTGAACCGTGCGCCACATGGACCATTTATCCGCTCGGCTCAAAGTCCAAACGGCAGCGCAGCGCGTTTACTCTGATCGGTCTCGGTCACAAGATCCAGTGAGAATCGCTTGAATTCAGCGAAGAACACAAATGTCTCAGTGATTTAAACCAGTTTAAAGGCAGATGAAACAGCGCTGACAAACAGGAGAAACGCTGTGCGCAACAATACAGTTAGAAGCGTTTCCATCAACAAATCCCCATCATTTACCATGGATTTACTGTAACGTTAGCCTAGTAATATGAACTCCACCGTGAAATGTGGGATATACATATTGAATTGAATCGTATTTTATTATTAATGTAGACAATGTATTAAAGGACTAATGGAATATAATTAAAGTATTTAATGTATTTAGGATACTATTGTTTTTCATACATTTCATGAAGATACGTGCCATCAAAGTCAGGCAACACAAACCTGTTTCAAGACTTGAAACAATATCCTCCATTAGCACATGCAGAAAAGAAGAAATTCATTTTCCAATAAAGGTATTTATTTTGTTACGGACAAATGACAAATGTTTGAATGTTTTACCTCAGATTTGTGAAATGTTCTGACAATAAAGAGTAGTTTAAACCCACAATTAATGCTCTGGTTTCTACAACTTTCAGTTACGAACAAAAATCTGCCTTTAAACTTGAAAGAAATAAAGATTTGACATTTATCGTGATAATTATCGATATTGACAGATATATTATGATAATTGTTTAGTGTTGTTCCTGTTATTGATACTTAGGAAAAGGGAGCCTTCAGTTTGTTACTCTTAAGAAAATGGAACCTTTAAATAATGAAACTTGTTACTTTTAAAGAAAGTCAATAAAAAAAAAAGACTTTTTTGAAAGGAAGTTATTTTTTGTAATTCGTTTAGGTCATAAATTTAAATCATAATGGTCATAAAGTCTTAAATTTGACTGACTAAACCCTGCAGAAACCCTGATTTCAGTTAATCTCCATATTTATGTAGAAACAACATAAGGAAAGAATATTTTAAATAATTTTTTAATGACATCTTTTTATGAATGTATCACTTATACTAATAATGTCTCTATGAAATAAAATTGAATTGACACTTCAATGAAATAACACATGAACATTTATTAGGCTTTTAATTTAAGTGAATAAACATAATCCCATAATACATTTCATAGACTACCTGTGCCCTTCCTACCTCTATAACAAGTAGGAAATATACAGAAATTGAAAAGTTATCAAACCGTTTGCACTGCACAAATTATAAATTATATATAGATGAATCCGTATTAAAAAGCAGTGAGTAATTACTTTTGTTCGTTACATTGTCATCATAAGTGGTTACTGTCACTTAAGATTTTCTGCTGTCGCACATGAAGCGGATCTCAAGTGCGTCTCATTTCCTCACAACTCTTTACCTTCATTTAAGACATTATTTAACTAATTTAAGACTGCTCTTATGAGGAAACTCTGGTATTTTGGCATACTTGTGTGTGTTATTGTTAGTTAAAGTGTGAAAGAGAACTCGATTCTGCCTGTGCGCATGATACTGGCGCGTGTCTTTCTGTGCGTCGTGTGTGTTTCACACACTGCGCATTCTCTTTGCCTTTTGAATGGTTTAAAAGCATTGAAATGAATCATATAATATGTAACACTGGCCAAAGGATGACCGAAAAACGTATGCTGCGTTATTTACCACCTGAGTCTTCTCCTCCCATTTCTACCATAGACAGTAAAAGACCAGTATTCTACCAGTGATGCTTGATTCAACTTCCCACGCCCTGCGCAGAGATCAACAGCGCAACTGGGTAACTTGTAGGTTGCCAGATCGAGGTCACAAATGGGTTGAAATCAACCTATGGATGTGTCGATCGTATGAGTAGGCGTTTCATACAAGATCTGGCAACTGAACAAGCTTGGAATAATATAGTGATTATTCATATAACGAGGTTTGGGCCATACAAATTACGGGAGATTCCCAGGAGAAATAACGAAACGGGAGGGGGACGGGAGATGGGTGTGAAATACGGGAGACTCCCGGCAAAAATGGGAGCGTTGACAGGTATGGTAGCCGCGTGCAGGCGGGGAGGAGCTGCAAACGGAGACGTGAAGTCGGACACTTTCTGCTTCCCGCAGTGACGCTCGCTCTGTGTTTGCATAGCCTACTTTATCAGCTGAAGTGAAATAAATGCAATATTTGGCTATACACAAATGTTTCAGAGACATTATTGTCATTTATACTACGGGGCCGTTGAATGCTTGAATCTGATTGGCTGATGAACGTTCGGAGGTGTGCAATTTTCTTCTGGGAAACGCACAGCGAACGAAGTTCCAGGCAGCTCTTGACCGCATTACAGTTCCATATCACTTCGCATAGTTAACTGTAAAAACGGAAATTACAGGACTAAAAAAAACAACATGACAGACGATTTTCCTAAAATAAATTTTAATATTTAACAGTTAGTAATAACAGCACTGTTTAGAGACGCACAGAGGTAGCCTAATTCACACAAGCTCGCTCTCTCTTTCTCTCTCTCTCTCTCTCTCTCTCTCTCTCTCTCTCTCTCTCTCTCTCTCTCTCTCTCTCTCTCTCTCTCTCTCTCTCTCTCTCTGTCTCTCTGTGTCTCTGTCGCTCTCTCTCTCTCTCTAATAACTTTATTAATAACTGCAGTAGAATGCTATCAACGGCTCAAGCCTCCGTTAACAGCTTTAATATGACGTTTCAGAACTAGCAAAAGAGCCGTTGGATGAGACGCGGAAGAAATAGACCTACTCACAATAGCGATTGAAGTACAAAAACCGGACGAATCCCTTTAAATATATCATCGGATCGATGTCTTGAGGTGTGGTAACCGTTGTATAAGCAGAATAATTGACTCCGGGCAGTTGAATTATTAGAAAAATAATGAATAATAACGAATGTGCATTATTTTTCTAATAATTCAACTGCCCGGAGTCAATTATTCTGCTTATACCGCTTCATTATTACGCTTATAGAACAGCCAATCAGAACGATCAGATTGCCCGACTGATCGACAAGCGCAGACGCCGATTCAACACGTCAAATCGGCTGAATAAATATCCGATGAGGACCACACTGAGAAAACTTAGTTGGCCAACGCACGGAAACTGCCCGACGGCTAGTGGTGTAACGGATCACAAAACTCACGGTTCGGATCACACTACGGATCATGAGTCACGGATCGGATCAGAATAAAAGGGGGAGGAGACTATTTTTATTTGCTTTCCATTTATTACATGAAAACGTTTGGTGTTAACATAACCTATATGGTTTATAGGTTAACAAGGAACTTTTGGTGTTAACAAAAATAAAATAAATAAATAACCACCTGAATAAATCAAATTTTACTCAGTTGTTAAAGTGTAACATGTAAAAAACAACCTGAGACGTGAAAATGGGCCTGAGCTTTGTTTTTTGTTTTTTTTAAATTAGGATGTCTACATTCATAGGGGAGAGAGTCAGCATTGCAATTCTCTTTGTAGGCCTATACACTATTTTATTGATATCATGTTTAAACACACTACACTTAAACAATGTTTTATTGAATTCATTACTTTATATTTATATAGCCTAGTACCTACTTTAGATGTAAATATTACGTTGCTCATGCAAGTTGCAAAACTGACAATAGACTATGTTAAAATAACAAACATTTTAAATTAAAACTTACGATAGACAAAAACCGACTCGTCTTTTCTTTCGTTTTTAAATCTTTTTCAAGAAATCCTGTAGGTCATAAAGAACTTTGTTTTTGCACCTCCAAGAAAGGACAGGTGCTCTCTATTATTTCTCCTTGTTTACTTAAAGGCCGTTTTCCTTGCTTTACTCGAGGCAAAAAGCCATGTGTTGACTTTGAAACAGAGTAGACTTTACATTATATGCATCTGTGGTGGAATTACTAGATTTTCGCATCGATACATATTTGGTTGAATGCGGATGCGCTGTCACTTTAATTCAGCGCCAGCACATCAAAAAATAGACTCTGCGGAAACGATCGCAGCACAGCTGTATGGCCGAAGCCGTGTGCCGTGTGAAAGCTGTATCCGTTAACATGGGTACGGAAAAATACGCACTGCAAACGGAGTATGTGTGAAACGGGCATCAGCAGGTGCCATGCTCGATGTATGTGCCACTTTCATAGTGCTTTCTCGTGCCACAGTGCCTACATACTGTTTGAGTTTTGTCCACCACCCTTCTTCCGTCATCATTATATTTTACGGGGAAGCCAAAATGCTCCCATACACGTGATTTGAATGATGCGGGAGGCTTTTCAAGTTCTTCTACTTCTACTCCGCTAGCCACTGTTGACTGATTAACATGCCCTGTTCACGTAAACACTAAACATAACCGTGTTTCGCTGAAACCCAGATAACAATTTTTGGTTCCCAGAACGTTCTGGGAACGTTAGTTTCTGGTTCCCAGAACGTTCCCAGAAAAGGGCATCCTAACGTTCTCTATTGGTTAGCCAGGAAAGTTTTCTTTACGTAAATATAACGTTCCCTGTTGGTCTGGAGAACGTTCCCCTAACCTCTTTACTCCGATATCATTGACCCTGCGGTACGTCAGTAATCGTCCAGCAATGCCCGCGTCCCATAGGGTATAAGCGGCATGGAAAAAGGATGAATGGACGTCAATAATCAATAGCTACTACAATCCATGTCTTGTTTTGAACTTATTTAATTAATAGAAATAATTCAAGCACATAAACCTTCATATGGAGGATTAAATAAGATTGAATTATGCATTAATATGTACATTTCGTAAATTGTATCACTGAGACCTACTATCACAACCAGGTTTTACGTTTAAGCAGGGGCGCAGCTAAGGGGGGGAAAGTTAGGACGATTCTAAGGGCCCACACACTTTTGGGGCCCCCTGAGATGATCTTGGATAGCTAGGTTGGTGTGGTAAAGGGCCCAACATCAAATTCTTTCATAGGGCCCAAAATTGCTAGCGGCGCCCCTGCGTTTAAGTGCCAAATAACAATGACTTCAACACAATATGTGGTTTTAAAATATGAATTTTATTCACAGACATTAATAATGAATAAAGATGACTTTAACTTGGATAACATTGCATTATTTTCTTACCACTGAATTAACTTGGTAGCTTCTCTCTTTTGGTCAGTAAACCAAAACTCCTCGGTTAACATCGTTGTCTTCAATTACGTGTCAAATCTCTCTGAAATCTAGTATTTACACTGGTATATTTATTAATTATAACATATTATTCAATAAAGGTGTTAGTCAGTCTGTAAAAACGAAATGACCGTTAATTTTTAAATTACTCGAGTGCGCGTCTTTCTGTGGAAGACGGAAGAAAGCGCGTGCTGGAGAAGCGCGCGCAGATCAGAGGTGCACAGTAACGAAATATACAAATAAACCTTATAAAAAATTTAATCTAAAAATAACCTGCAGGGAACATTCTGGGAAGGTTCTCTTTAGGTTATAAAATAAACCACAAAAATAACCTGCAGGGAACGTTCTGGGAACGTTCTCTTTTGGTTACAAAAACACAACCAAAAGAGAACGTTCCCAGAACGTTCTTATTTGGTTCCCCACAAAAATAACCAAACGGGAACCATATGGGAACGTTATGGGAACGTTCTGTGTTTACTGGGAACTCAGCATCGAGTTTATAGGAACGAGATTACTTAAAAAGCAATATCGGCAGAAAAACTGTCTTTTGGTCTGCCATCGCTAAACAATTCAGATTAATCCACAAGTTTAAAAAAAAAGGCGCAATAAATCCGCGGGTCACATGTGCGCCGAACCGTGGGTCAACTGCGATCCGTTACACCCCTACCGACGGCCGACTGCCAGCTTGGTGTGTTCCAAGCTTTACACTTCCCATCTGGTCATTTAGAGAAGGTGACAGTCCCCTATTTCAGGGTACCGGATCTCTTAGCTCCACTCAACAAGACAAATGACCTAATAACGTCACTATGCCATGAGCTGGGGTCCCAGTGTGGAGCTATGGGAATAGGATGAATCAATCCCAGATGCTGTGGTGTCCATACTGTGTCCTAATGAAGTAGAGCACTAAAGATGGTCATATTTGAAATCCTCTTCATGTTTCTTATTACACAAGAGACTGTGTTGTGTTTCTATGGACAAATTGTGAATGGACACCTGCATTATTTTCCCGTGGGTGCTGATGACCTTGACCAGGCTCTCTGTCTGTGGCCAGTGAGGTGCAGCTTTAGCACATATGTGTATTGGAAGGACTATTATTGGTTTGCTTGACATCCTGTGGGCTGGGATTCACACAGGAAGCTGTCCTAGTTGACAAATGTGCAGGGAATTGAGGAATTGTTTTCTTCCTCCACATGGTATACTATTTAAAATGTCTTTTTTTGTGTGTTATATGAGAACTCCATCCTCTAGGGCCATTTTTTATTAGTTGTATGGTTTTTATTTTAATTAGTAGGTAGGGTTATAAATTCTCAAAGTTGAAGGGTGTTATTTACTCAAAATACTTTCTCATATTTCAGCTAAATACACAGACACAGATTCATTCATAGGTTTACTAAGCAAGAATGGTCTTCTGTGAGATTGAATGAGTTTCAAAACAGTATTGAAGTCATTATTTCACTGGTGATGAAAGTGAAAGTGATGCAGAAATGACACACTTTGAATGAAGTATATTTCAATTCTTTCATAATATGCATTGTCTGTTCTTCACTACAGAGCATGTGCAGAATGAAGAGAATTATGGGCAGGCTCTAGACAAGTTTGGCAGCAACTTCATCAGTCGAGATAACTCTGATCTGGGAACAGCCTTCATCAAGTTCTCTGGCCTTATCAAGGAGCTGGCTGCTCTCCTCAAGAACCTGGTGAGGGATGGTGTACTGTTTTATGTATTTCTTTTTTGGTAACACTTTATTTTACAGTGTCCTCGTTACACGTCGCAGTTACTGTAATAACTGTACATTTTTGCATAATTACATGCAACCAACCCTAAACCAAAGCCCTATAGTAAGTAAATGTAGCCCCAGTTTCACAGACAAGGCTTAAGATAGTCTCAGACTAAAACGCATGTAACCGGAAGTAACTTGCACTGACATTATCTTAACATATGTCAGTGGCATTGTTTTGTCTCAAAATGCACACCAGTGATGTTTTTTCCTAATGCATGTTTATAAAAGCTACTTAAATGGTCTAATCCTGGCTTAATCTAAACCCTGTCTGTGAAACCAGGCCGTAGTTTATTATTATTACTACTCAGTACTAAAATGTATAATTATACTGTAACAGACACCTTAAAATACAAAAAAAAAATATTTTACTGATGATCATTTAAGCAGATTAGAAACTAATTAGTTATGTCAAATGAAAAGATGAGAAGAATTGGACTATGAAGAGCATTATAATGGTTTATTTAAGCCACGTTTCGACCGCAGGAACTAGGGACTTTGGGGTGGTACTCGTGTGTTTCGACCGCAGGAACCAGGGTCTAAATTAAGTTCTGGGTAAAGATTTCCCCCTCAAAACGGCCCTGCTTGCAAGGTAGTACTTTATCAAAGTTCAGGAACTTTGGGGGTAGGACTTATGGTGCGAGTGATTTACATGTTAAGTCAATGCAGAGACACGAAATGGCATTCTGCGGCGCGATTCGCGCGAATGAGGCGGCGAGATTTGCGCGATTCGCGCGATTGATGCGGCGCGAATGACGCGAATTTAGCGTTTTGAACCCAACAACAATGGAGGACAAGATAATCGTGGCCGTATGTGGATACCCGGAGCTGTATGATACATCATCCTATCACTACAGGAACAGGAATAAAAGGAATAAAGGAATAAAAAGGATCTTGCTTGGAAGAAAGTGAGTTATTGTGAGCCAAGTGAGCCATTTCACAACGAGACAGGAGCAGAAAAAAAGAGCCAGAGCCAGCGACAAATGTGAGAAGGACTAGCCGAGGAAAGGCGGGTCTCACTGGGTAAACGAGCGCTGAGCGCCGCTGATCCCCTGGATCTCACAACTCCGAAAACGCCAGATAAAATGCTCAAATAGGCACTCTTTTTATAAAATAACCACAGATTTGAGCTTTAAACAACTATATTATCGCCTGAAAAAGTCTTTAAACTACGTTTTGTCACACATTAATAGTAGTATTTTTTACAAAAAAGACGAGCTGGCTCATATAGGGCAGAAGCCCCTCACTTGACGCGAATTCGCGTCTGTTGTGTAGTTGTCACACGCGAATTTCACGCGCGATTCGCGCGCGAATGAAGCGAGTAAACTCAAAATGTTCAAGCGTCCACCTTCGCGCGATAAGCGCGAATTATTCGCGCGAATCGCGTCCGGTGTGAACGCACCATTAGGCGCTGAACATGCTGATTGGTTGAGCGCACGCAAGTCTGTTAGTAAGAGTCGTTTTTCTATTCGAATCAACAATGGAGTTTAAAAAATACGACAGATGATGAGGTTCAGGCTTTATTAAGGGGCTATAAATTACCCGGAACAATTTGTACCAGGAACTTTTTTTCCCCCTGACCTGCTACTGTCTGCGTTTTCACTGCGGTCTAAAGCCTTGTTTATACTTTCGCCTGGCTCCGCAGCGTGAGCATCCGCTGACTGCGTGCGCTCCTCCCCAAACGGACGAGGTGTTTATACATGACGCGCTCACCGTTGTACTATTCTTTGAAACGACAGAGGGCGACTCGGAGTAATAGTTCTATAAACCATCAGGAAAAAGCTTTGAGAAGAAGTGGGCTAATGTACACAGGTGATGGTACCTTTCACCGAAAACCACACTACAAAAGAATTGTGTAAAACTCCTTAAAGCTTGATATTACTTGTGACATGAGAACAAAATATATGCACACATGTATACAACTAAATTATCGATCTTTTAAATATTTCCTAATTTCACTAAACATTTTCATTTAGTTTCGTGATTTTTTTTTTTGTTGATTAAACATGGATCTTTATTTGAAAGGGCTTATTTCTGCTTTTGTAGGCTCGTTTTGTAAATATAAGCACCTAATTTGTATGTGCAAACTGGGTGCCGGTGTGATGATGTCATGCTCGGCTAAATTCGCCTAGAACTCGTTCATCTTCTGATGAGGAGTCGCACGTGCTGTTACAAAAAATGCACTGCACACCGCCACGCGAAATGGGGTCTTACGCGCACTACCGCCCACTCCGCGTTGACGTCATTTTTGCCGCACGCATCCTCGCGGTCGTGCGGACGCGTCGAGTATAAAAAAGGCTTTAAGTACCGTGAAGATTTGGCAAATTAGTCCAGAGACGTGGGACTGCGCGCGCCTGCTCCTGCCAGTCAGCGACGGACAGTAATCATTTTTGTGCAATACTGTCTGCAACAATAACAAGTGGAGGAGATGCAAGCAGCGCTGCTTTTGCTGGTTATATTTTGGTTTACTAAAGAGGTCATTAAAAAAACGGCGGAAAAGAGACGAGCACTGATACTAAAGCATATTCTGAAAGCTCGTAAAGCTAGATTTAAAATAAGACAACGTATGTTATCATCAGCTATTTCGGACATTGACCGTTAGATTGCTGAGAGGAACGCGCGCCATCGGACAGAAAGAGCAAGACTGATATTACCGAACGCAGAACGAACCTCGCAAAAGACTTTTAAAAATGTCGGTTGAAATAAAATGCTGCGTGAGTTCAACCAATCAGCATGTTCAGCGCCCAAGTCCCACCCCCCAAAGTTCCTGAACTTTGAAAAAGTACTACCTCGTGAGCAGGGACTTTCGGGGGGTGAAATATTAATTTAGACCCTGCGGTCGAAACACACCGAGTACCAGCCCAAAGTTCCTAGTTCCTGGGGAAAGTTCCTGCGGTGGAATTTAAAACCATCCAACATCCACAAATGAAAAGCATGTTTAAACTAAAGCCACGTTTCCACCGAAATTACCCGGAACAATTTGTACCAGGAACTTTTTTCCCCCCCAGATCTGCTGCTGTCTGCGTTTTCACTGCGGTCTAAAGTACCGAGAAGATTAGGCAAATTAGTCCGGTGATGTAGGACTGCACGCGCCTGCTCCTCCCAGTCAGCGGCGGACAGTAATCATTTTTGTGTGATACTGTCTGCAACAATAACAAGTGGAGGAGATGCAAGCAGCGCTGCTTTTGCATGTATTGGTTTACTAAAGAGGTAATTAACAAAACGGCGGAAAAGAGATGAGCACTGAAACTAAAGTGTATTCTGAAAGCTCGTAAAGCTAGATTTAAAGGTAACACTTTAGAATAATGGTCATTAGTTAACTACATTAGTTAACATTATCTAATAATGAACTGCACTTATAAAGCGTTTATTAATCTTTGTTAATGTTAATTTCAACATTTACTAATGCATTATTAAATTCTTGTTAACATTAGTTAATGCAGTGTGAACTAACATGAACAAACCATGAACAGCTGGATTTATATTAACTAACGTTAACAAAGATGAACAAATACAGTAACAAATGTTCTGCTCATGGTTAGTTCATGTTAGTTAATACATTAACTAATGATAACTAATGACCATTATTCTAAAGTGTTACCGATTTAAAATAAGACAACGTATGTTATTATCAGCTATTACGGACATTGACCGTTAGATTGCTGAGAGGAACGCGCGCCATCGGACAGAAAGAGCAAGACTGATATTTGCTGAACGCAGAACGAACCTCGCAAAAGACTTTTAAAAATGCCGAAATAAAATGCTGTGTGAGCTCAGCCAATCAGCATGTTCAGCGCCCAAGTCCCACCCCCGAAAGTTCCTGAACTTTGATAAAGTACCACCTCGGGAGAAGGGCCGTTTGGAGGGGGAAATATTTACCCGGAACTTCATTTAGACCCTGGTTCCTGCGGTCGAAACACACCGAGTACCACCCCAAAGTTCCTGGGGAAAGTTCCTGCGGTGGAAACGCGGCTATATACATGCACTAAAGCGAAAGTCATTTTGTCATTCCCACAAATATCATGCTTTTATAAATATCCTAAAATAGCCCTTTAAAGCTGATAATTTAATTATCTCCATTGATGAACATGCAGTGTGTTGTGTGACCATAAGCTGTATGATACTGGCTCTGATTCTCCTCTGACTCTTCTCCTCAGCTCCAGAGTCTCAGCCACAATGTCATCTTCACCCTGGACTCTCTGCTCAAAGGAGATCTGAAGGGAGTGAAGGGGGTAAGATTTACATCCCTGTCTCTGGACTGAACTAATTGGAAAGGCCCCCGCTGAGGAACACCCTGATTTACTGCCCCATATCGGTCTTAAATGAATCCCTTTGGACCAAAAAATGCACACTGTAAATCTGGTTGGAGTTAAATTACAGGGTTCTTCCTGCCACTGTCCTCTATGAAACACAGAGCTGAAGGAATGGCCACTGTTAGTGCTAGTAAACAGTGTGGGAGTATTTAACGCCCTTTGACTCAGTCGGTTTTGAAGTGTTTACTGGTTGACTGGCGTAAAGAGCTCAGGCGTCAGACCGACCACTCCTGTCAGCCTCTTGTTGATGTCTCGGGCTTGAAAGCAAACATGTAGTGATTGTGAAAATGACTTACACTAAGTGTAAGGCCGTCTCACTGTTTTGGAAGGGCTCGTCTGATTGTTTTCACATTAGCATGACCCAGGCTAAGAGCCTCTGCAGCATCAGCTGAATTTCTGAGTGGAAGTGATGAGGCTTCACTTTTTTTGCTCAGTAGACAGAGGTTACATACCTACCAGCCCCCACTCTTTCTCTCTCACTCTCTTGTCTCACTCATACTTTGTCTCTCTCTTTCTTTCACCCTCTTACTCAGCGGAAACGAAACCGTTCTCTGAAGCCCTTATTGACAGAGGCAGAGGCAGTCGAAGGGTATGAGTGCTGTCCCTGGAGGACATTATCAGCTCTCTCTAAAACCTTTCCTGCACTGGAACAGATGCCTCATAAACCATTAGCACCTACACCAATGCTCCTGTTTGTGTAGCCTGGACTCAGTCAGAGTCTCTTAAAGTGTATGAGGAAATGAAGACAAAACAAGGTTTTACACAAAGCTTTTATATTCAGTTGCATTAGCATTACGCGGATATATGGAATATATATATATATATATATATATATATATATATATATATATATATATATATATATAGCAAAACACACTTTTACAGTAATACGTTAATAGTAGGGTTGTCGTAATACATTAAACAATAACCTTAATTAAATTTTTAAAAAAATATATAAAATCTAACTTGAACAAACTAACTTTAATTTAAACAAATTAAATAAACCAAATAACTCACCAAGGCTGCATTTATTTGATCAAAAACGGTATTATTTTGAAATATTTTTACAATTTTAAATAATTTTTTTCTCTTTGAATATATTTTAAAATGTAATTTATTTCTGTGAATCAAAGCTGTATTTTCAGCATCATTACTCCAGTCTTTAGTCACATGATCCTTCAGAAATCATTCTAATATGATGATTTAGTGCTCAAGAAACATTTATTATTATTATTATTATTATCAATGTTGAAAATGTTGTAAAACATTTTATTAGGATTATTTAATGAATAGAGTTCAAAAGAACAGCATTTATCTGAAATATAAAGTTTTTTTTAACATTATAAATGTCTGTCACTTGATCAATTTAATGCATATTTGCTGAATAAATTTATTCATTTTTAAGTTACCCCCCCCCCCCCCCCCCCAAAAAAAAAACTTTTGAACGGTAGTACAATGTTACAAAAACTTTATATTTCAGATAAATGCTGTTCTTTTGAACTTTCTATTCATCAAAGAATCCTAAAACAACTGCTTTCAACATTGATAATAATCATAAATGTTTCTTGAGCAGCAAATCATCTTATTAGAATGATTTCTGAAGGATCATGTGACACTGAAGACTGGAGTGATGCTGAAATTTCAGCTTTGAATCACAGAAATAATTACATTTTTAAAATATATTCAAATAGAAAACAGTTAATTTACATTTTAATAATATTTCACAATATTACCGTTTTTTAATGTATTTTTAATAACATAATTTCAGCCTTGGTGAGCAGAAGAAACTTCTTTCAAAACATTAAAGGGTTATTTCACCCAAAAGGGAAAATTCTGTCATTAATTCCTCACCCTTATGTCGTTCGACACCCTAGACCTCCGTTCATCTTCCGAACACAAATGAAGATATTTTAGTTGAAATCCGATGGCTCAGAAAGGCCTCCATTGGCAGAAATTATACTTGCACTCACAAGACCCATAAAAGGTACTATAGACGACGTAACAAAGTCCATCTCACTACAGTGGTTCTACAATCATTTTATGAAGCGACGAGAATAGTTTTTGTGCACAAACAAAAAATCAAAATAACGACTTTATTCAACAAGTGCTTGTTTTCCATCTAGGCCTCACACATGAACTCACAAAGCACCACGACGTATGCGCGAGAATAGAGCCGCCGTTCTGACACATGACCCGGAAGCGACTAGCTTTGTTTACAACATTTACATTTACATTTATGCATTTGGCAGAAGCTTTTATCCAAAGCGACTTACATTGCATTCAAGGTACACATTTTACATTTTGTCAGTTCTTGCTTTCCCTGGGAATCGAACCTATGACCTTGCCGTTGCTAGCGCCACGCTCTATTGTTTGAGCTACAGGAAAACACAAGCAGAGGAAGACGCTCCGTATCTAAGCTGTTGAATTCTACATTGATTGTGCTTTAGGTCTTGGCGTAGTGCTCAAAATGGGGCTAAAGTGTGCATTCCTGGATGCCCGAACGCCGGCGCTACGTCATATTCTCGCGCATGTGTCGTGGTGCTTCGTGAATTCACGTGTGAGGCCTAGACGGAAGACAAGCACCTGTTGAATAAAGTCGTTATTTTGTTTGTTTTTTGCGCACAAAAACTATTCTCGTCGCTTCATAAAATGATTGTAGAACCACTGTAGTGAGATGGACTTCGTAACGATGTCTTTAGTACCTTTTATGGGTCTTGTGAGTGCAAGTTTCGTTGCTGCCAATGGAGACCTTTCTGAGCCATCGGATTTCAACAAAAATATCTTGTGTTCGGAAGATGAACGGAGGTCTTACGGGTGTCGAACGACACGAGGGTGAGGAATTAATGACAGAATTTTCATTTTTGGGTGAACTTACCCTTTAATAAATATTAATGATTCCAAACTTTTGTGTGTGTGTGTGTGTGCGTGTGTGTGTGTGTGTGTGTGTGTGTAAAAATATATTTATATATATTTATATATATATATATTTATATTAGGGCTGCAACAAACGATTATTTTAATAATCGATTAATCTAACCATTATTAGAATGATTAATCGACTAATCATCGATTAGTGTCAATGGCATCGGCGACTAATCAGTAAATTTTGAACGATTATTCAGCTTTTTCAATTTGTTAAAACATTGAGTTATACATATTCTAAATATAATATATAAAAAAGAAAATAACTTCAGCTTTTGAAATGGTTGTTTTAATTAACTTTGAGCCAAGTTCTCAGAACTCAAATCACACACAAATGCTCTCTAAGCATTGATTAAATATTCTGTTCGCTTTCAATTGAAAAAATAAATAATAATAAACAAAAATTAGCTGCATTACAGACACAAAACAAAAATATATGTTTGAATGTAAACATCTCTTGGCAGCAGTATTAAGAGCTTCATTTGTAAAACAATAACAGGCCCACTGCTTTTCTTAGAACTGAAACAGAAAAAGAGGACATTTACTTCAGGACACAAAGAATGGTAAAAATATTAATCTGCAAATGACATTGCAGACAAAATGACATAATATTAATCTATTACATGACAATTGAGCTGACAGACTCTCATTCACCTTTAATTAACAATATGAAAAAGTAAGTGACATGATATTCTTCCTAACATCGCCTTTTGTAAGTTTTAATGCATATGGAACAAAATACAGGCAAGTGATGAGACTACAATACCTAATAGTGTTATAATAATAAAAACAGTCCTGACTCCAAGCTTGATCAAACTTTATTCTATGCTAAATAAATCATCACATTACTGTAATTATATTATTATTGTTAATATTATTACAATTATTAGTAGTATTGCATTCTCTAATAAGTGGGCCAAAATCCCTCCTGCAGTGCAAACCTGCTGAAAAACTACAGGAAACGTTTGACCTCTGTAATTGCAAACAAATGCTACTGTACCAAATATTAACATTGATTTTCTCAGGTGTTCAAATACTTATTTGCAGCTGTATCATACAAATAAATAGTTAAAAAATCATACATTGTGATTTCTGGATTTTTTTTTTTTTAGATTATGTCTCTCACAGTGGACATGCACCTACGATGACAATTTCAGACCCCTCCATGATTTCTAAGTGGGAGAACTTGCAAAATAGCAGGGTGTTCAAATACTTATTTTCCTCACTGTATGTGACTTGCTTGACATTAAGAAGAGTTATTAAACACAATAACTTGAGAAAAACAACTCCTTGCAGTCTCGCGCTGTCTGCTGTCTGCCACGCACACCAAAACGTGCACACAAGCCGTTCTTTTTTTCGTGTCTTGTTACACTCTCAAACTGTCAATGCTTTCTTTTCCCAGAACCGATGCTTTCTTTTTCCAGAAAGAATGTGAAACACATAAATGGTATCATTCTCAGTTTTTAAATATTTTTTTAAATATAATTTAAATAGATTTTACACTCTTAAAGCAATATCGTATCACATATCGAATATCGCATTATTTAACAAAGATATCGCATATCACATCTTTCTTCAATATCGCACAGCCCTACTTATT
This sequence comes from Romanogobio albipinnatus, assembly GCA_023566225.1. NCBI lineage: Eukaryota > Metazoa > Chordata > Actinopteri > Cypriniformes > Gobionidae > Romanogobio > Romanogobio albipinnatus. Next base: position 5,103,791 of record CM042244.1, read on the forward strand.
TATTTCTCTGAAACAACATAATAGATGCGATCTCTTAAAAACAGGAACATGAATGACAAACTACATAAAAGCGTGAAGTGCAGAACAGCACCGTGAGATCCTGTCATGTCTGACTTAAATGTATTCAGAAGCATAAAAGCTCCAGCAGTATGAATATATTCATGCTGTAAACAAATACATGCACGTACCCTTGCTAAGAATACAGCAAACTGATACACTTCAGATAAAGTAACACACTCCAAAACATCTGTGTGCGTTTCATGATCAATTATTATTTGAGAAGATGAACGTTTGGGTAGTAGCAAAGTGAATAACGTCATTAAGTGCAGAGAATAGGTTCCTGAGAGTGGGAAAATCTGATAATGAAGCAATTGCATTACCACAGTCCATATATCAGTCACTTCTGTACATCAGCAGTCTGAGCTTTATAGTAGTGTTCTGATCAAATCTCTTGAAATTTAGATGATTTCTTTATGGTGCTTTATATTGTGTAATGTGTTCAGTTTAACAACTGTGAAAAATGGTCTATAACTCTGCACAGTAAACCTAATTGCTCCTTGCACTATTTATTTTATTTCCCTCAACACAGGATCTTAAAAAGCCTTTCGACAAGGCCTGGAAAGACTATGAGACCAAGTTGTAAGTATCATTACCGTGTGTTTATATTCTTTGGTCACTGTATACAAAAGGTTGTTTAATGTAATGTGGTGATGTACAGCAGGTTTATTGCCAAACACATATATCATCATCATCATCATAGTGAAAGAGCCACTTGCGGTAACCTCTAGCTGAACTTCAGCTTTGTCACATTTTGTGTCTTTTTCGCCATAGCACAAAGATTGAGAAGGAGAAGCGGGAACATGCCAAGCAGCACGGCATGATCCGTACGGAGATCACCGGCGCCGAGATCGCAGAAGAGATGGAGAAGGAGCGGAGGATCTTTCAGCTGCAGATGTGTGAGGTGTGTGGGCTTGTGAGGATTTAAACTGTCTTTCTCTTTCCTCTTCGCTCTTCCGAGAAAAGTTAGCTTTATTGTTCAGCAACTTTAGGTTGTCGTCTTGTTCTCTCCTGCCACGATGTCTGCTCTAACTTGAGGTGTTGTGAAAGGCCAGGAGAGTTTCAGATGTGTTCATATTTTTCAAGTGGCTGGTTGAGACATCACGGCATGGAAGTGTTAGCTCATGAATATTAATTAGGCTGTTGTGACGTTGCTAGGTAACATTACTGAACCATGCGGTCACATAAACTGATTAATATTCACGAGTCAAGCTTTTGCAACAGTGCGCTCTGTATATTCAGAGGATATCAGTATCAGACCAGCTTTATGTTTGATCACGTTTTACATTATATTTTGCTGTTTTTATAAATATTATTCTCGTATATTTCAGAGATGTATTGATGTGTAGATCAGGTCTGTGGTAGAGTATTTGGTCATCTTTGAGATGCAAACAATAATTATATCATCAATTTAATATTGAGTTACATAGTACAAACCATTTCCAAGGCTCACTTCAATCTACAACTGCTTTTATTGGAATTGGACTTCATAATCAAAACAATATACAAAGAAACTTAAAATACAAGCCAATAAGTATATATTATTAAGTATATAATAAGGTTGAAGTAGCCCCCTCCACATTTCTGTCTAAACCAGATGTGTTAGGGTGGAGCATTTCAACACAATTCTTATAGTTGAGCCACTTCAACCACTTCAAAGCGTGTGTGTGTGTGTGTGTGTGTGTGTGTGTGTGTGTGTGTGTGTGTGTGTGTGTGTGTGTGTGTTTAGAAGGGTTCAGCATCTCCAATGTAATTTCCTATTAGCACACCAATGTCTCTGTGTGCTCTGTGGTTCCCAACAGTACCTGATCAAAGTGAACGAGATTAAGACCAAGAAGGGAGTGGATCTCCTCCAGAACCTCATCAAGTATTATCATGCACAGTGCAAGTGAGTGTCCCAGAATCCTTTTCTCACTGATGCAATGTCTGTTTGTAATGTTAGGTATGTTATTGTAATTCCTAATACATTTCTCCTAGATTAGTTAAGATATCAGTATTTAGGGTGTGAACTTGAGATATACAGTGAGGAAAATAAGTATTTGAACACCCTGCTATTTTGCAAGTTCTCCCACTTGGAAATCATGGAGGGATCTGAAATTGTCATCGTTGGTGCATGTCCACTGTGAGAAACATAATAAATAAAAAAAATCCAGAAATCACAATGTATGATTTTTTAACTATTTATTTGTATGATACAGTTGCAAATAAGTATTTGAACACCTGTCTATCAGCTAGAATTCTGACCCTCAAAGACCTGTTATTCTGCCTTTAAAATGTCCACCTCCACTCCATTTATTATCCTAAATTAGATGCACCTGTTTGAGGTCGTTAGCTGCATAAAGACACCTGTCCACCCCATACAATCAGTAAGAATCCAACTACTAACATGGCCAAGACCAAAGAGCTGTCCAAAGACACTAGAGACAAAATTGTACACCTCCACAAGGCTGGAAAGGGCTGTGGGGAAATTGCCAAGCAGCTTGGTGAAAAAAGGTCCACTGTTGGAGCAATCATTAGAAAATGGAAGAAGCTAAACATGACTGTCAATCTCCCTCGGACTGGGGCTCCATGCAAGATCTCACCTTGTGGGGTCTCAATGATCCTAAGAAAGGTGAGAAATCAGCCCAGAACTACACGGGAGGAGCTGGTCAATGACCTGAAAAGAGCTGGGACCACCGTTTCCAAGGTTACTGTTGGTAATACATTAAGACGTCATGGTTTGAAATCATGCATGGCACGGAAGGTTCCCCTGCTTAAACCAGCACAGGTCAAGGCCCGTCTTAAGTTTGCCAATGACCATTTGGATGATCCAGAGGAGTCATGGGAGAAAGTCATGTGGTCAGATGAGACCAAAATAGAACTTTTCCACTAATTAATTCCACTAAACGTGTTTGGAGGAAGAAGAATGATGAGTACCATCCCAAGAACACCATCCCTACTGTGAAGCATGGGGGTGGTAGCATCATGCTTTGGGGGTGTTTTTCTGCACATGGGACAGGGCGACTGCACTGTATTAAGGAGAGGATGACCGGGGCCATGTATTGCGAGATTTTGGGGAACAACCTCCTTCCCTCAGTTAGAGCATTGAAGATGGGTCGAGGCTGGGTCTTCCATCATGACAATGACCCGAAGCACACAGCCAGGATAACCAAGGAGTGGCTCTGTAAGAAGCATATCAAGGTTCTGGCGTGGCCTAGCCAGTCTCCAGACTTAAACCCAATAGAGAATCTTTGGAGGGAGCTCAAACTCTGTGTTTCTCAGCGACAGGCCAGAAACCTGACTGATCTAGAGAAGATCTGTGTGGAGGAGTGGGCCAAAATCCCTCAGGAAACGTTTGACCTCTGTAATTGCAAACAAATGCTACTGTACCAAATATAAACATTGATTTTCTCAGGTGTTCAAATACTTATTTGCAGCTGTATCATACAAATAAATAGTTAATAAATCATATATTGTGATTTCTGGATTTTTTTTTTTAGATTATGTCTCTCACAGTGGACATGCACCTACGATGACAATTTCAGACCCCTCCATGATTTCTAAGTGGGAGAACTTGCAAAATAGCAGGGTGTTCAAATACTTATTTTCCTCACTGTATTATCTTCAAAGAGTTCGAAATTGCACAGTTATTAAATGTACACTAACGTTTGTAAGATTTTTTTTAAATGAAAAGAGTACTTTTATTCATCTGGGAATTCATTAAATTGATCAAAAGTGACCGTTAAATGCTGGAATACACTACACAACTTTAAAATCTGAACATATTTTAAAATACCAGGGTCCAGTTTCACAGACAGGGTTTAGATTAAGCCAGGATTAGGCCTTAGTTCAATTAGGACATTTAGGGTGCTTTCACACTTGGTACGATTGCCTGGACCGAACCCAAGTTTGATTGCTCCCCCCTCTCCCTGCTCCAGCTGGACTGTGTTCATATTATATTATTTGGGTCCAAACCGGGGTGCATTTGTGTCATCAAGGCAGCAGCTGTTTATCCCGTTGTTTGGTAAACCCGGCGAGCGCGAAGGTGGCAAAATGCATAGCGTTGCTCACCTCACTTTTATATTTTTGTTTTTGAACCGTTGGTGTTGTTTCCAAAGCTTCAGTACGTAAAGGCACTTGCGTCTATCTGCAGCGAATGTACTGCAAATGCTCTAAAGAATGCTGAAGACGAGCAGAAATGAGATCTACAGCTCTCGGCTTGCAGTGTATCAGTCACGCTCGTCAAGAAAATGAGTGAAACGCACACAAACACACATTTTTATCAAATCATACGTGATTAATAGCGGTTCACTTCTGTGATTTAGTACGATTGTGTTCACATCAGCAGTGAACCGCACCGGAGTTCACATGAACCGAACCCCAGACCACCTTTTTAAGCGGACTCCGAGTTCGGAAGACCGCGTTCTGCGCACCAAAAGTGCTCGTGTGAAAGCACCTTCAAAGTCCCTGTAAAGGCAATTCTGAGATTTGTTTCTAAACGCATTATAAACAGCGTTTGAGAGAAGAGAATGCTGCTTATTTTTCCAAGATTTTGATAAGCTATTTTATTTACTTGGCAGATTTTTTTTATGATTCAAATTTGGCTGGGTGATTAATAACACATTTGTCTGTGGTGTGACAAACTCAGAACACATGTTTAATTTTGACTTTACAGGGACTTTAAGTAGCTTTTATAAACATGCCTTAGAAAAAAAAACATTACTAGTGTGCATTTTCAGACAAAACAATGGCACTGACATATTTTAAGATGATGTCAGTGCAAGTTACTTCCGGTTAAAACAGCTCAAATGTGAATTTTAGTCTAGTTTTAGTCCTTGTGTGTGAAACCGGAGTTAGGCTTTATACACTCGCCAACTTTGTAAATGTTTGCATAGGAAAACTGGGCATCACACACTAAATGACTGAGGAACACACACTACCAGACTTTCAAATCGCTCTGAACACAACACATTTTCACAGAGATGCACGTCTCATTGCTAGAGATGCATGACATGAAAAAAAAACATGGATGTGCATGGCCGCAGTTGTTGTTGAACTGAGTCGCAAAAAAAAGGGTATGGGGGCGCATTTGGATGTGGTCTTGGGTGGGTATATGCGGTCAGTATGGACTTTTTACACGTATGCATAGGTCAGTGCCCATGTCACAGCGCGCATCACACTAACAACCTTTAATTTTTGCTTGTGTTTTCTCTCAGCTTTTTCCAGGACGGCTTGAAAACAGCTGACAAGTTGAAGCAGTATATCGAGAAATTAGCAGCTGATCTCTATAATGTTAGTAAACCTTTACATTTGCACTTCTTTATGTCTGTTTTATAGTTTTCTGTTCTGTTACTATGCACGCAGCTCTACTTGTGAGAACATTATGATTATATTAGATATAGATATCGTGAGACTTGAGCATTATTAATATCCGAGTCTATGAGAAAGAAATATTATCTCATATTCAGACAAAGTAAAGCGCAAATAAACTGTTCCTTTAAAAAAGTAATAAAGGTTCACTAGCAGTGCCGCCTCAAGAGAGTGTTTACCCTTATGAATAGCAGCCCATTTGTTTTATATTGTTTATTTCGCCCCATATTGTAACACAGTAAATATGTACTGTCAGATAAAACAGACCCAGGATGAAGAGAAAAAACAGCTTACAGCTCTCAGAGACCTCATCAAGTCGTCCTTACAACTGGACCAGAAAGAGGTAAGTAGATCACCGCCTTTAATCCACAATGGCTTAATGAGACCCTTTTGTGTTTGATTGACAGATCACAGAGAGTAATCTATCAGAATAGTGCAATCACGTCCATATATGTCATGAAACAATGGGTTTATATGCTGTATTCAGCATTAAAGATATGAACAAGTCCAGATGTGGATTTGCTTTTCATGTCCAGTTTGTCCTGACGTATAGTCGTATACCACCTCTGAGAGACTGTAGGTTTTCAGTGTTTGTGTTCTCATGAGAGAGAGGGTCAGACAGTGACAACACAAGCTCTTTTGTAGAGCCCAGCGTTTGATCTTTTATGTGTTTTGTTTGGAGTAGATGTCCATTTGAACCGGACGTTTCTGGTCTCGATTGAATAACAATGCCCTGCGTTGTATTATCCTCGGACACTGCTATGAATATTGTAACGCTAGGTTTGCTCTTATTTTTATTCAAGGCACATTGCAATAATAATAATCTGACATCTGCATTTCTGACTCCTTTCCTCCTCTTTCTCTTTCACTGCCTTCCAACTGAAGTCTAGGAGAGTAAGTTCATAAAAGTAACATTTAATGTTGCCAGACTTCTTTTCCTCCCATCTGACTTTATTATATATCCTGAGAGTGCATATGTCTACTGAAAATGCTTTTTTTTTTTCATTTGTATTCTTCTAATTTAATACAGTAGAATTTAGGGGTGTAACGGTACGTAAAACTGAAGGTTCGGTACGTACCTCGGTTTTGAAGTCACGGTTCGGTATGGGTTCGGTACAGCAGTTTTATAAAATTTGCATTAAACTGGTTTACTGAACAAATTGTGTCTGTGCTTGAATTAAATTCTAACTAAAAGTTTCTTAAAGATAATGCCGTAAACTATATAGGGAGCACTTGCACATTATTATAATATTAAAGGTTAACAACAGAGCCCACACTAACAGCCTAAATTCAGCTGCTATTTATTTTTAGATGTAATAATCAACACTCAAATAACACATTGTATGCAAACATGTTTTTGCTTTAACTTCTAAATCTAATTATATAATCAAATATAATCATTTATACACAGTGGCTGTCATTTTCATGATTTATTTAACCCTCTGGTGCTCTTCGGTCATTTCTTCTGTTTTATTATTATTATTATTTTATTTTTATTCTCTTTTCATGGTAATGCAACATGAAGTGCTACAACAACAATCCTCAAACACAACAAAAATACATTCCATGACAAGAAGAACAGGAGTAGGATGAAGAAAAAAAATCTTATAAACTCCTACCCCAATCTTATATTAAGAAAGTCACAAGTTAGATGGCCTCGCCAACATAAGAAAAAGAAATATGCATATACATATATACACACATTTAAACAAGAATAAACAAACAAACAAAAAATTTTGAAATGTTAAAAATCACAGCTTCATCAGAATGATATGAAACTTGGATGAAACTTGGATGATATGGACTTTTCTAGCATTAGGTATGTAAACACACAAAACAATTGGGGTCATGATTCGAGCATGCTAATTGGTCGGGGGAAAAAAGTAGCATTCATTGTCTTCGGTCATAAATGACCGACCATAGGAAATTAATGGGAAATCGGCAAAAACACAAAAATTCTCCTAATATTTGTGTGTACAATCTACAAATCAGCCACGATGCTGAAAAAAAGTACACAGCAGTAAAGGAGTGACACTCCAAAACATCAAGAGTGTGATATTGACACATCCACTCACACACACACACACACACACACACACGCACACTTATACACACACACACCAATGAAAAACTGAGCCTATGAACCACATTTGGAATCTTTAATAATCACAGCTTCATCAGAATGATATGAAACTTGGTGACTTTTCTAGCATTAGGTATGTAAACACTCACAGAAATTGGGGTCATGATTCGAGCATGCTAAGTGGTCGTAAAAAAAAATACTCCCACTTGTGCTCTTCGGTCAAAAATGACCACCATAGGAAATGAATGGGAAATCTGCAAAAACACAAATTCACAGAAAAAAAAAATCTATATTTCTAACAACAAAAAATATCTAAAACTTGATAATAAATAGTCTTTGAGATTTTTAAAATATATATTAAAATGTGTTCAAAACAGAACTAGGGAATTCTCAAGCCTCTCCATAGAGACCTCTAGTGATTACACACATGGTTGCATGATTTCTTAAATAATTCCAAAAGAGGGCGCTTCAAAAATATTTTGAAAGCCTAGTGTCTATTTTAACACGAAATACTGCAATAAAATTTTTTAGACCATAATTATTGAATAAATATTAAAAAATTAAAAAATACCATCAAATCATCTCATAATATATTATTGAAGAAAAATAAATTGCATTGGTTTTACTGGGGTGGAGGAAGTTTAATTTTTAGTTGTCCGGTCTCTTATGACCGGGAAGACAACCAATGCAACCCCTAAACGAAGAGCACCAGAGGGTACATGAAATAATCCAGACCTCACTAACAGGTTCAGTAGAATATAATGAATAGGCTAATATAGGTCATATATTTAGTGAAAGAGTTAATTTCTCTAGTGAACTAACAGCTGTGGACACTGAATGACTTCTGAGGTAAATGTGATGCTATTGTTCTCAAGCTGTTGTATTGATTTTCTTTCCGCTGTTGAAACACTGATTGAGCGATTACACCACATATATGTTTCAGTAAGTTGTAATATAGCCTCAACATACCTTAAGATATTAATTCATGTTTATTCTTGAGATGATCGCGTTCACTCGCGCGCCAGCGCTTGAACTGACGGGTCAAAACGGCATTTATCGTTTGAATTTTGTGATAAAATGGACATAAATCAAGCATAGCGTCAGTTCTGGCAGGTCACGTTAGTCAAGCTCGCATCAGCTGACTGTCAACTGATCACGTCTACCTATAGGAATACGATGTCTATTACAGCTTACTAGGGGTGTGACGAGACACTTCTCTCATGAGACGAGAAGAGACACGAGATTGGGTTCACGAGAACGAGACAAGACGAGATTTTTACATCGTTTCTTTAAGAAATCCTCAATTCATGAATGTCATTTCAGTTCTACTTTCTGAGTATGAATGATCATATGCAGTAATAGACAACAAGCACTGTAAAGGTTTTGCCAAAAACTCAACTGACTGGCTTCTTTCCTGTATGATTGTCTCTTCTGACCTTAAAACTGCACATGAGTTTCTATTGACCTCCTAATTGAACTCCTTCCCACAAATTGATCCTAGGTAGCCTATTAAGGGCAAACAATAACCATAATACCATAATCAAAGTACTCAATATTACAATTTTTCAATATACCACATTTTTCTTCAAGCATGATACAGAGCTAAGAGATGGTTACAACGAGACAGCTTTTATATTGGGAGATATTCTCATGCCTCAGGGAGCCGCTTTCAAACAGCGGTAATTGAATGCGCGCTCCCATTTATTTTCACTTTCAATTTCGCGATTGTGTGTACTCTGTGAATAGGGAGCGTTGGTGCTGAATGCGCATTTTAAAATATAAGCCTGACGCTTCTGCTGCGCAACGAATCCTCCGCCACGGTCCAGTCCAATAACATGTAACACACTCATAACACACGCTCAATGTCTTCTCATTACGTGATCTGTGCTGCGCACTATGTACGACTTGTGTTGGATGAGCTGATGGAATTGAATCCACTCTGAATTAAATCGTTTTTATTTCTATAAAAAGCAAACGAGAGTGGAGGCTCTAGTGGAGTTCATAATTTTTATGGACAGAATTTCTAGGTGTAGCCAAGGGCTGGAGAGCGTCCGGTTTGGGGACCATGCGATTTCGTCGCTGCTTTTTGCGGATGAAGTTGTCGTGTTGGCCTCCTCAAACCAGAACCTTCAGTGTGCACTGGGATGGTTTGTGGCCGAGTGTGAAGCAGCTGGGATGAGAATCAGCACCTCCAAGTCCGAGGCCATGGTTCTCAGTCGGAAAAAGGGGGATTGCCCACTTCAGGTTGGTGGAGAGTTCCTGCCTCAGGTGGAGGAGTTCAGGTATCTTGGGGTCTTGTTCATGAGTGAGGGAAGAATGGAACGGGAGATTGACAGACGGATCGGTGCAGCGTCTGCAGTAATGCGGTCAATGTACCGGTCTGTCATGGTGAAGAAGGAGCTGAGCTGTAAGGCGAAGCTCTCGATTTACCGGCCAATCTACGTTCCTACTCTCACCTATGGTCATGAGCTGTGGGTCATGACTGAAAGGACAAGATCCCGGATACAGGCGACCGAAATGAGCTTTCTCCGTAGGGTGGCTGGGCGCTCCCTTATCGATAGGGTGTGAAGCTCGGTCACTCGGGAGGAGCTCAGAGTAGAGCCGTTGCTCCTCCACATCGAGAGGAGCCAGCTGAGGTGGTTCGGACATGCCTCCTGGACGCCTTCCCAGGGAGGTGTTCCAGGCACGTCCCACCCGGGCGGAGGCCCCCGGGGAAGACCTAGGACACGCTGGAGGGATTATGTCTCCCGGCTGGCCTGGGAACGCCTCGGGGTCCCCCACGGAAGAGCTGGAGGAAGTGGCTAGGGAGAGGGAAGTCTGGGCGTCTCTGCTTAGACTGTTGCCCCCGCGACCAGGCCCCGGATAAGCGGAAGATAATGGCTGGATGGATGGATGGATAGAGTGGAGGCGTAATGTAAACGTTGGCATATTTTATGCTAACTTCACCCTCACACTCTGTCATGACCAGGTAATGACAAAATGACATGTGACAGCTTTTCACCTCAACGTGAAATCTCGCGAGATCTTGTCACACCCCTACAGCTTACATATATAAGCTCCTTCAGTATTATCAGCAGCTATTGCGTTTCTCCAGAGCTCATTTACCCTCCTCCATCCCCAGCTCTTCCTCTCTTCCTGTCAGGATTTGGTTTTCTGAATCCCCTTGAATCAGACTAAATTCCTGAATTATTTTGTACATTTAATATTGACATTAATGATATCTGCAATACATTATGTTGGTTCTGTTCTGTTTACCCTAAGGACGGTTATCGCTGCTTTCCCTGCTCTTATCTATGCTAGGCTGTATGGATGCTTGCCCAGAACAGAACCATACTGCCAATCCAAACTGTATGCTAATAGTCAATCATCTTTGACGATAGTGGTCCTGACAGAGTACTTAAAATGTTCATGTGGGAGCTGGGAACGCTGATTGAAGTATTTTCCACGCGTAAAACAAGCCTACTGTTAACTCTTAAAGATCGCATTCGGTACACCGAAACAGTTCGGTACGAATACGTGTACCGTTACACCCCCGAATCATATTATCATATTGTGGTTACATTTGTTGCTAGAATAAAATACTAAATATTTCTTCTTCATTTTACATCATAATGTTTCTTTGTTTAAAATATTCCAGGTTTAATGAAAAATAAAACTCCCAGATTTTCAATGTAGTCAGACTTTCAGGGTTTTCCCCCTTTATGATAAGGTTTCATTTACTAAATGTCTGATCATATAATGGCAAGCTAATTTGCTCGGTACTGTTTTATTTGTTCGATTTTGACAGTTTTTGTTGTGATGTGCAGGATTCTCAGAGCAAGCAGAGCGGATACAGTATGCACCAGCTGCAGGGCAATAAGGAGTTTGGCTGTGAGAAGAAGGGCTATCTCTTCAAGAAGAGTGATGGGTAAGCTCACACACTGATGTGAAATGTATGCAACTTAATTAATAGTGTCTAATGGAATTGGCTGCACTGTAATTGATTGATTCAACACCACATTGCTTCTGATCACTGCTTCCTCCAGCTCTAACGTGTTAAGTCACTTAAATGCATGCACTATAAACCAGACGTCTCAATGCTTTACCATAGGAGATGTAACATTAGGCACTCCCCTTGAATAAGCTCTTTTAAAAGCATTAAAGGCACCTATGTTTTAATGTTAATTCTTTAGAAGAGTTTATCTAACATACAGTTTGGGCACAGTAAGACTTTTTTGAAGAGAAAGAAATACTTTTATTCAGCAGAAGTATTTTATAATGCAAAAAAAAATTATATTTCAAATTAATACTGTTTAAATGGCCCCACTTTATATTAGGTGGCCTTAACTACTATGTACTTACATAAAAAAATAAGTACAATGTACTTACTGTGTTCAAATTGTATTGCAAAACACTTTTGCTGATATTGAGGTGGGATACGGGTAGGGTTAGGGACAGGTGTGGTGGTGTGGGTAAGTTTAAGGGTAGGGTTAGGGACAGGTGTGGTGGTGTGGGTAAGTTTAAGGGTAGGGTTAGGGACAGGTGTGGTGGTGTGGGTAAGTTTAAGGGTAGGGTTAGGGACAGGTGTGGTGGTGTGGGTAAGTTTAAGGGTAAAGTTAGGGACAGGTGTGGGTAAGTTTAAGGGTAAAGTTAGGGACAGGTGTGGTGGTGTGGGTAAGTTTAAGGGTAGAGTTAGGGACAGGTGTGGTGGTGTGGGTAAGTTTAAGGGTAAAGTTAGGGACAGGTGTGGTGGTGTGGGTAAGTTTAAGGGTAGGGTTAGGGACAGGTGTGGTGGTGTGGGTAAGTTTAAGGGTAAAGTTAGGGACAGGTGTGGTGGTGTGGGTAAGTTTAAGGGTAAAGTTAGGGACAGGTGTGGTGGTGTGGGTAAGTTTAAGGGTAAAGTTAGGGACAGGTGTGGTGGTGTGGGTAAGTTTAAGGGTAGGGTTAGGGACAGGTGTGGTGGTGTGGGTAAGTTTAAGGGTAAAGTTAGGGACAGGTGTGGTGGTGTGGGTAAGTTTAAGGGTAAAGTTAGGGACAGGTGTGGTGGTGTGGGTAAGTTTAAGGGTAAAGTTAGGGACAGGTGTGGTGGTGTGGGTAAGTTTAAGGGTAAAGTTAGGGACAGGTGTGGTGGTGTGGGTAAGTTTAAGGGTAGAGTTAGGGACAGGTGTGGTGGTGTGGGTAAGTTTAAGGGTAAAGTTAGGGACAGGTGTGGTGGTGTGGGTAAGTTTAAGGGTAAAGTTAGGGACAGGTGTGGTGGTGTGGGTAAGTTTAAGGGTAGGGTTAGGGACAGGTGTGGTGGTGTGGGTAAGTTTAAGGGTAGGGTTAGGGACAGGTGTGGTGGTGTGGGTAAGTTTAAGGGTAGGGTTAGGGACAGGTGTGGTGGTGTGGGTAAGTTTAAGGGTAGGGTTAGGGACAGGTGTGGTGGTGTGGGTAAGTTTAAGGGTAAAGTTAGGGACAGGTGTGGTGGTGTGGGTAAGTTTAAGGGTAAAGTTAGGGACAGGTGTGGTGGTGTGGGTAAGTTTAAGGGTAGGGTTAGGGACAGGTGTGGTGGTGTGGGTAAGTTTAAGGGTAGGGTTAGGGACAGGTGTGGTGGTATGGGTAAGTTTAAGGGTAGGGTTAGGGACAGGTGTGGTGGTGTGGGTAAGTTTAAGGGTAAAGTTAGGGACAGGTGTGGTGGTGTGGGTAAGTTTAAGGGTAAAGTTAGGGACAGGTGTGGTGGTGTGGGTAAGTTTAAGGGTAGGGTTAGGGACAGGTGTGGTGGTGTGGGTAAGTTTAAGGGTAGGGCTAGGGACAGGTGTGGTGGTGTGGGTAAGTTTAAGGGTAGGGTTAGGGACAGGTGTGGTGGTATGGGTAAGTTTAAGGGTAGGGTTAGGGACAGGTGTGGTGGTGTGGGTAAGTTTAAGGGTAGGGTTAGGGACAGGTGTGGTGGTGTGGGTAAGTTTAAGGGTAGGGTTAGGGACAGGTGTGGTGGTGTGGGTAAGTTTAAGGGTAAAGTTAGGGACAGGTGTGGGTAAGTTTAAGGGTAAAGTTAGGGACAGGTGTGGTGGTGTGGGTAAGTTTAAGGGTAGAGTTAGGGACAGGTGTGGTGGTGTGGGTAAGTTTAAGGGTAAAGTTAGGGACAGGTGTGGTGGTGTGGGTAAGTTTAAGGGTAGGGTTAGGGACAGGTGTGGTGGTGTGGGTAAGTTTAAGGGTAAAGTTAGGGACAGGTGTGGTGGTGTGGGTAAGTTTAAGGGTAAAGTTAGGGACAGGTGTGGTGGTGTGGGTAAGTTTAAGGGTAAAGTTAGGGACAGGTGTGGTGGTGTGGGTAAGTTTAAGGGTAGGGTTAGGGACAGGTGTGGTGGTGTGGGTAAGTTTAAGGGTAAAGTTAGGGACAGGTGTGGTGGTGTGGGTAAGTTTAAGGGTAAAGTTAGGGACAGGTGTGGTGGTGTGGGTAAGTTTAAGGGTAAAGTTAGGGACAGGTGTGGTGGTGTGGGTAAGTTTAAGGGTAAAGTTAGGGACAGGTGTGGTGGTGTGGGTAAGTTTAAGGGTAGAGTTAGGGACAGGTGTGGTGGTGTGGGTAAGTTTAAGGGTAAAGTTAGGGACAGGTGTGGTGGTGTGGGTAAGTTTAAGGGTAAAGTTAGGGACAGGTGTGGTGGTGTGGGTAAGTTTAAGGGTAGGGTTAGGGACAGGTGTGGTGGTGTGGGTAAGTTTAAGGGTAGGGTTAGGGACAGGTGTGGTGGTGTGGGTAAGTTTAAGGGTAGGGTTAGGGACAGGTGTGGTGGTGTGGGTAAGTTTAAGGGTAGGGTTAGGGACAGGTGTGGTGGTGTGGGTAAGTTTAAGGGTAAAGTTAGGGACAGGTGTGGTGGTGTGGGTAAGTTTAAGGGTAAAGTTAGGGACAGGTGTGGTGGTGTGGGTAAGTTTAAGGGTAGGGTTAGGGACAGGTGTGGTGGTGTGGGTAAGTTTAAGGGTAGGGTTAGGGACAGGTGTGGTGGTATGGGTAAGTTTAAGGGTAGGGTTAGGGACAGGTGTGGTGGTGTGGGTAAGTTTAAGGGTAAAGTTAGGGACAGGTGTGGTGGTGTGGGTAAGTTTAAGGGTAAAGTTAGGGACAGGTGTGGTGGTGTGGGTAAGTTTAAGGGTAGGGTTAGGGACAGGTGTGGTGGTGTGGGTAAGTTTAAGGGTAGGGCTAGGGACAGGTGTGGTGGTGTGGGTAAGTTTAAGGGTAGGGTTAGGGACAGGTGTGGTGGTATGGGTAAGTTTAAGGGTAAAGTAAGGGACAGGTGTGGTGGTGTGGGTAAGTTTAAGGGTAAAGTTAGGGACAGGTGTGGTGGTGTGGGTAAGTTTAAGGGTAGAGTTAGGGACAGGTGTGGTGGTATGGGTAAGTTTAAGGGTAGAGTTAGGGACAGGTGTGGTGGTATGGGTAAGTTTAAGGGTAGGGTTAGGGACAGGTGTGGTGGTATGGGTAAGTTTAAGGGTAAAGTTAGGGACAGGTGTGGTGGTGTGGGTAAGTTTAAGGGTAGGGTTAGGGACAGTTGTGGTGGTGTGGGTAAGTTTAAGGGTAGAGTTAGGGACAGGTGTGGTGGTGTGGGTAAGTTTAAGGGTAGAGTTAGGGACAGGTGTGGTGGTATGGGTAAGTTTAAGGGTAGAGTTAGGGACAGGTGTGGTGGTGTGGGTAAGTTTAAGGGTAGGGTTAGGGACAGGTGTGGTGGTGTGGGTAAGTTTAAGGGTAGAGTTAGGGACAGGTGTGGTGGTATGGGTAAGTTTAAGGGTAGGGTTAGGGACAGGTGTGGTGGTATGGGTAAGTTTAAGGGTAAAGTTAGGGACAGGTGTGGTGGTATGGGTAAGTTTAAGGGTAGAGTTAGGGACAGGTGTGGTGGTATGGGTAAGTTTAAGGGTAGAGTTAGGGACAGGTGTGGTGGTATGGGTAAGTTTAAGGGTAGGGTTAGGGACAGGTGTGGTGGTATGGGTAAGTTTAAGGGTAGGGTTAGGTGTAAGGGAAGGGTCAACTGTGTAATTACAAATGTAACTACAGAAATTAATTACAGACGTAATTACATGCAGGTATTTTTTTAAATGTAAGTACAATGTAAAAACATGTATGTACACAATAAGTGCATTGTATCAAATGATTAAAACGTTAGTACATAGTAGTTAAGGCCACCTAATATAAAGTGGGTCCGTTTAAATAAAAAAAAAATAACAACGGTTTTCATCACTAAAAATAAATGTGCAGCCACCTCAGTGATCAAACTTGTGCATTCGGATGGTGATTTATTCACGGTGGAGGAGTGAGTTTTGTGATCCTGGGAACCTGCTTGCGTGGTCAATAACATGATTGCATGTTGTAAATAAAATAAAAATAATATCCTAATTATTAGGGCTGGGCCGATAAACGATATCATATCGAATCGCGATAAAACTTATGTCGATAAAGATGATAAGCTCTGCACATTTTCACTCGATATAGATTACTCTAACACCCAATCACACAGCAGAAATAAACGTGACAAGAGCCAGTCAGCGTGCAGCTTTTAACATGCACATCAAAAGTGCCGCTCTACTGGCAAAGAAAACTCGACACGAGAAGGAAAAAATGAGTGAAAGCGGCGACGAACGTTAAATCAAAAGTGAAACTAGCCTTGAGTTATTTTCCAAAGATGACGAATTTGTTGATAAAAGGTAGCACGAATTGTTACTCATTTGAACCGCGTCACACAGACCATTAATCCGCTCGGGTCAAAGTCCAAACGGCAGCGCAGCGCGAGCTCACTACAGCAGATCCACTCTGATCGGTCACGCAAACACTAAACAGCGCTGTGAGATCCAGTAAGAAGCGCGTGCATTCAGCGAAAAACACAAATGTTTTGGTGATTTAAACTATTTTAAAGCCAGACAAAACAGCGCTGACAAACAGGAGAAACACTGTGCGCAATGATACAGTCAGAAGGCTTTTCGATCATATCCATAATTTACCATGGATTTTGTTGTGACACTAACTGCACCGCATGGTACTGTGGCAGAAATGTGGGATATTCATATAGAATTGTATTGTATTACAAATGTAGACATGTATTAAAGGAGTAATGGAATATTATTACAGTATTTTTATTTATCTATAGAATTTGTGCATTTATAGGGTACTAAATGTTTTTAGGCTACTGTTTTTCACACAAATACCATAGAAACCATGTAGCCTAGATACATTTGACCATGGCAGTGAAGAGCTATATGCGTGTTTTTAACTGTGGTTATCATGATCTAAATCTATGATACTATGGAAGACCAATGGTTCACATTTTACCATATAAAATGTTGTTACAATTTTTACAGATGTCCGTGTTTTTGTTGATGAACATACATGTACATCCTCCTAACTCAAGCTACTACTACTGTCAATTCACTGTCAAATGTGCATTTCTAAAACAAACCAGGTAATATTATTAATACTGCAGCTGACGATACAGTATATGCCAAAGTCAGGCCACACAAACCGGTTTCATGACTAGAAACAATATCACCCGTTAGCACATGCGGAAAACGAAGACATTCATTTTTTCTATTAAGAAATGTATTTAAGGGAAAATGACTGGTAAAGTGTAAGGAACTCAAAAACTTGAAGTGTTTGTCATATTCATATTTATCATAAATAAAGAGTAGTTTAAAACCACAATTAACAGTCTGGTTTCTACAACTTTCAACTTTCAAAATCTGCCTTTAAATTTGAAAGAAATAAATCAAAAAGGGATATAAACAGGGAATTTTGAAGTTATATATTCTTGGAAACTCAGAGATGTGGATTCGGACAGCAATTAAATCACCACACGACATTGGTGTTTGTCTAAAACAGTAGGTAATTCGGCCGGGGATTTTTACGCGGGTGGTGGGAGAAAAACGCAGACATTCTGGATTCAGATGGCAATTAAATCACAGACTAGCCCCTGTCAATGATGAAAATACCTTACGACCCCACGAGAAACAATTACCATCCCAATAGGGCTTTGGTGTGCATGAGAGACTTCTTTCAAAAACATTAAAAAGCCCTACTAACCTAACTTTTTAATAAACTTTTAAATAATTACATTTTTACATAAATTGTAGTGCTAGCTGTGTTGAACCATTCAAACCTGAACCATTTATTGAATGAGAAAGATGTCAAATTAATATGTTTTGTGTAGTTTATGGGAAATATAAGTTTAACAATAACTATAAATCAACACTTGGTCCAGAACAAGCATCGCTCCCACTGAGTAACAACTTAATTTTGGCTATATTTGCAACCCTTTTTTTATTTTTATGAATTTTGTTCAACTTTTTACCTTCTGACTTTGAAAGAATTTGACAGAACAGAATTTTTATTCTTCTTAAATGAAATAATGCAAACATTTTCCTCCTTTGTTCCAATTATCAAGCCATTTTAGAGAGTCTAAGGACGGGTGTAATGATTTTCATTCACAGGATCCGTAAGGTGTGGCAGAGGAGGAAGTGCTCAGTGAAAAATGGCATCCTCACAATCTCCCATGCCACAGTGAGTACTAACCAGAGTGACACTACGAGATATACTCATGTTTGGTCAATAGCTTACAGAATATGCTGATCTTTGGAGTCATTTTATTACTACTTGCCTATCGCATGTAATTCCCCAAGTATAGCTGTAGCTTTCAAGCGGTTGTATATAAACAGTGAAGCCACACAGCTGCCACGGTTTAAAAATATTAAGGCTTTTTGTTTCCTCACTTTAGCACTCAATCAAAACTATCTCTCACAGTGTGAAGGTGAACTGGGGGTTAGTGCTGCCCAGTTACCATAGAAACATGCACCGATCTGACTCATACACTAATGATATTAGCACAACGAGACCCAGCATGTAATCTGCTGTAAGGACACTGATGCTCAGCAGACGCCGTGTGGAGCGAAGGCTTTTTGCACTCTGGTCTCTGTGGCAGTGTGCTCATATTCCTGTCTGATAGCATTTTAATGTGGTGCAATTTTCTTGCATCAGTGCTGGTATTTTTGTATTTAGTCACCTAAATGATGGACAGATGCACTTTTATGATGGATAGATGCACTTTTATGATGGATGGAGACACTTTATGATGGACAGATGCACTTTTATGATGGACAGATGCACTTTTATGGGACAGATGCACTTTTATGTTGTATAGATACACTTTTATGATGGATAGATGCACTTTTATGGGACAGGTGCACTTTTATGTTGTATAGATGCACTTTTATGATGGATATATTCACTTTTATGATGGATAGATTCACTTTTATCATGGATAGATGCACTTTTATGATAGATAGATAGATAGATAGATAGATAGATAGATAGATAGATAGATAGATAGATAGATAGATAGATAGATAGATAGATAGATAGATAGATAGATAGATAGATAGATAGATAGATAGATAGATAGATAGATAGATAGATAGATAGATAGATAGATAAATAGATAGATAGATAGATAGTATTCGTCTGAAAGAAGAAAGTCATACACACCTCGGATGACTTGAGGGTGAGTAAATCATGGGCTAATTTTCATTTTTGGGTGAACTATCCCTTTAAGTCTGTAACCGTTGATCTAATTAATAACTAATTACATTTTATTTCTTATAAACATTGAAATATTTTCACATCAATACTGCCCAGATGTCATGCAAGAACTGTGTTGGCAGTCCTGTATTTCATCAAGGGTGTTATTGTTACCAGTATGGAGCTATAGCAGTCTGTTTTACCTTATTACGTTATTTCTCCTGTCTGCAGGAATCAACAGTTAGGATTGTTAAAAAAATATTGTTAAACTAAAATAACTCAAATAAGGGATAATCCAAGGCTAGCTGTGCATGAAAGGATTTTAATGCACGTCGTCGTGGAGCAGTGTTCATTTCGTTGACGAATAATTTTCGTCAAAGACCTTTTTTCATTGACGAAAATGAGACGATAACTAAATAAAAACTAGTGTTGTATGACAAAAACTATGACGAAAATCAACTGTCATTTTCGTCTCAAATAAAAACGAGACGAAAATGTTAGGGAGGGACGATTAGGGAAGAGATCCAGTCTGAACTGATGTCCCGTGTAACAGATGCGCACATTTGAGTTGGACGTGCTGATCTAACCTCTGGAGAACACAGCGCTGTTGAGCTTCTACAGGCTCCTCCCCAATCCAGCGCTCCAGAGCGACTCACAATCAATGAATAACACACATTTATGCCAGGCAATTGTTTTTGTTTATGAACTAATGCTGAAGAATAATGACAATGTTTACTTTACGATATTTATATAGTAATATGTTTTAGACGGTTCTAACAATGCATATTTTATCTCCTCATCTGAACTTGAATGAGCTCCTGCAACTGCAATATTAAGGCCAGATTTCAAAATAAGAGTCCCTGTGTATTTCCAGCTGGTTTATAATTAAAAGTCACACATTATATATTAGTTTTTGCTTACACAATAAACTGTATTTAATTTCATTCCCATTTAATTCATAGTCAGGAGGAAAGACCAGTATTTGACACATATTAAATAAAGTTAGTTAACTAAAACCATCTTTAAAAATCTTTGTTACTTGACATTAAATAAATGTTAACTGAAATTAAAATAAATAAACAAACTTATTTGAAGCTTTAGCTTAACATGATATACTAACTTAAACAGAAATTCAAAGTTATAAAAACTATATAGATGTTTTTAAAAACAAACAAAAAAGTGAATTGAGCCCTTTCGTGTATTTTTAATGTCAAAAACAAAATGTCAGTTCAAGTGACAGTCGGTTATGTAATGCTTAAATGCTTAATGTATTACAATTTAACTAAACTCATTAGATTTTAGGAGACTAAATCTACTGTAGATTTAGTCGACTAAAATCTTATGATATTTAGTCGACTAAAACTAGACTAAAACTAAAAACAATTCAGGTGACTAAAATATGACTAAAACTAAATCAAAATATGCTGTCAAAATTAACACTGTCGTGGAGGCAAAGAACCGCCCAATGCAAAGTGGAGAGTGGTTGCCTCTGTGAAGTGCGTTAAAAACCTTAAAAAAATCCATATTGTTGATGTAACCCCATCGTTGCTGAGAAATATAATGTAGTAATCCAGTAGTTTAGCTATTATATGACTAAAAGTCAAGTTTCTGTGCTCCTGAATGTCTGTGCGCTTCAGTGAAAACTAGTATAGAACGGAGATTCTACTGACTTGGAACTACGTGTGCATTTAACGATTTTATTGCCCACCTTCCAGCCAATCAGAATCGAGTATTCAGACAGACCATGTCATAATATAATATAAAAATAAAATATGTCATTAACTTAATGAAAACTATAAATTCACAAGCAACTGGTATGCAATGGCATATGAACATTTTCCAAGTCACTCTTCCAATTTTCATAAAGTCTCTTCTATGTTAGCCAGGTAAATGCCTTTACCTTGGCGACATATTTGGCCTCACAGGGCAAGTGACGTGTCCATAAACCAGCCGCAAAACTCAATGTAATTACTCTCTGTCCAGTCCAACAGGCAGCCGGTGAGACTGAATCTGCTGACCTGCCAGGTTAAACCCAGCGGAGAGGATAAGAAGTGCTTTGACCTCATCTCCCGTGAGTGTCCCCTGCCAAACTTCAGAGTACTTTCATCCATGCCAAGTGCTAGCAAGGCCTCTAGAAGTCTAACTCCATTACACAGGCAGAGCATACTAAGTGCAGTGTTCAGAGACTGAAGAGCAGTTAACATAATGCACTGCTTTCCCCTAATACTCTCGCTCCTCTTTCCCTCTGCAGATAATCGAACATATCATTTCCAGGCAGAGGATGAACAGGAGTTTGTGATGTAAGTGTGAATGTGTTAGCTCGAGAGTTGAGACCATCTGTTATTTCTCTGCGCTCATGCTCATGAGTGAGAACAAGATGTGTGTGTATCAGTGCCTCTTCCTGTTAATGAGAGGAGTGTGTGTTTGTGTGTATATTAGGGCTGGGCTGCATATGACAAAACACTACCATTCATGGATTTATTCAATTGATCAACATTTATTTTTAGTTTATACTTTACTAAATATTTCTTTTTCAAATAAATCCTGTTCTATTGAACTGGCTGCGTTCACACTTGACGTCTTTTTTGACAAGAAAAAGTTGACGAGCGCTCTTTTGGTTCAAAATAGCAGCCGAGGGCGTCTTTTGTTGCTATAACAACAGCCGCAACAAGAGTGAATGTGTGAGGCAGAGATACAAAATGTCTTGATGAGAAACCCCGCAAAATTTTAAAATACTGCTGTTATTAGTGTGTGACAAAATGTAGTTTTAAGACTTTTTCAGGCGATAATGTAGTTGTTTAAAGCTCAAATCTGTGGTTTATTTATAAAGAGAGCGCCTATTTGAATATTTGATCTGGTGTTTTTGGAGTTGTGAGATCCAGGCGATCACCGGGCGCTCAGCGCTCATTAACCCCGGCGAGAGCAGCCTTTCCTCGGCCAGTCCTTTTGACGTCTGCCGCTGGCTCTGATGTCTCTGTGGTGTCTCGAGCTATAATTCGTCTTGTGTAGATCTAACGGCCGATCTTTGGTCTCATGGATCTATAATTTGTTCCCTGGCAAATCGTTTAGGCTGAAGGTAAAGTGAAGTTTCTAGGGATGCTCAAAACGGTTAATTTTCCCGACCAACAACCGCCACTCATTATCCGATCATTAACCGTTAACTGATTGTTAAAAAATCGTTGAAAGATTATAATATTGAATTGGCATTAAATAAATATACAATTGAAGAGTGTCTGTGACCCGTTAAAAAGACACTTTTTAATCTATTTTACTGTGCAAACCGCAGCATACAGAACAGATCAACAACAACATCAGAACCTGGATTCACATGATCACATGTTCACACACCTGCAGCGTTTCTGACAACAGAGAAAAACTGAATAAAATATTTAAAAAAAGGATAAAATAAATGGACAAAACGAAAACACTGAATCCGTTTGAAGCTTTGAAGAACCGGAATAGTTTTTTTCCCGTCAAACTAAGTTTGTGTCATCATATAAAAATAGCAGGCCTACCTCAAGCCACACCTTGACTGGTTTTACTTTTTTTTTGTTAAAGTAGCATGTCTTAGTGGTGCAGGGGCGCGGGAAGTCGGGGTGCTGCAAAGGCAATGCAAAGCAAATTTTTGTTCATTTTTACAAACTAGTAATATGTTGTCCAAAAAAGTATGTTTAATAACACGCTTTAACTCACTTTTAACTCAAGTCGAGTGTTTGTGAGCTGATGTGGCTTCTCTTCACAGAATGAGGCTGATGTCTATACAGTAATGAAGTCTGTCAATCAGCACTGCATACTTTATTATTATGAAAATACCCGAGAAGGCTTGAAGAACTCCAATACACCATATCTTGATGCAGTCGTGCTTATTGTCGTCATATTTAATCAAAGCGTTTCTATATTCTTTTTATTCAGCTCTGCTAACTTACACACCGCTAGCTTCACATTTCCTGACAGCTATTACTTCTCTGAGGGAAATGTGGAGCTTCTGCTCGATGGCGCCCTCTGGCTTCCAGTATGAATGAAACTTGGGCAAAAAATAAGAAAATAATACTCCTCTCTAAATACATTTATATGACAATCCATCTTTTGTGAAAAGTTGAATCTAATCTAATCTAATGTTTTTTTTTTTTTTTCAATTTACAGGAGATTTTATCCACACAGTGGATGCATAAGAGACTCATATTTCATATTAAAGACATAGACTTTAAGACATTGATATCACAGATAAAAAGCACAGATTTTTATAATAATAATAATATTTTTTTTTTTACAATAAATCCTTAGACCTTTCTAATGATTTTCAGTCATAGGCTGTCTGCATATTAACAGGTAACCCAGCAGTTTTTTTGTAAGAAGTTTACTGTAAAATATAAATATTATTATTATTATTATTATTATATTGTTATATTTATTCTTAAATACTCTATTTTTGTTATTGTAATAGTAATATTAATGTTATTGTAATAGTAATATTTATTTTATTTTGTTAAATATTTCTTATTTAGCAAAAATAATAATAATTATTATTATTAGTCATATTAATATATAAACACAAAATGTTATATACACACTTTTCATTTGTAAGAATTTAAAATAAAATAAAAATCACATTTTAAATCGCAACTTTATCCAGAATAATCGCAATTAGATATTTTTACTTATTACTTTTACTTATACTTTTATACTGGCTATTACTGATCATACATAAACTTACATTTGCCAAAAGAGACTGGGTTGTGTATGTCATATTTAATTATATTACAGTGATAATCATATGCACACTTGTCTAAACCACATATTAATGTTTAATATTGTTTTAAATTTAAACGAAAAGATGCAAGGTTGTGTTTTATGACATATTTCGTTTTATTGTAGACTAAAATATACATATAGATAACCGGCGCCTTCTCCACTTTCAAATCTAGCTACTCGCTTGTCATTGGTCAGCTGTCAAAAAGGCGCTTGACGTAGGGCGTTTTCATCAGAAAAGTTGAACTTTTTTCAACTTTAAAAGACGCGCTGAGCTGCAGAAAATGACATCGGCGTTGGCGTTTTAAAAAAAGTGCTCATGACTTTTTTGAAAACACGGTTTACTCCACAGGATTATAATGTAAAACAGATGCTGGCAGTTTCAAAAAAGACGTCAAGTGTGAACGCAGCCTAAGAAATGTTTCTTGAGCAGCAAATCATATTAGAATGATTTCTGAAGAATCGTGTGACCTGAAGACTGAAGTAATGATGCTGAAAATAGAAATGAGCTATTTTAAATTGTAATAATGAATAAAATGTAGTCTTGTTGAGCATAAGAGACTTCCAAAAACATAATTTTATAAAAAATACAATTTCCAAAGTTTTTGCACTACATGAATAAGGGGGGAAACACTTCATAACATATTCATAGATTTTAATAAAACATAATATAGAAAAAAAACAAGCTGAAATTTCTGTGATGCTGCCAACTAATCATTGATTTTTTTAAATATAGTTTGAGCTGATTCCCATAAATTAAGTTTTTGCCATTTAAGTTTACATTATGGTCTTTAATATGCTTAATGGCTAAATAAAAAGCTCATTTAAATCATTGTGTTATTCATTATGTTACTTATATATTATATTATATATTTTGCTGTGGATTAGTAAGCTTGTGTGTGTCTGTTGATGTATAAATATCTGTATGACATAAATGTGTTTGTGTGTAAACCTGTCTTCATGTGTATGTATGTGTGGTATTTCACAGCGTATCACATGTGCATGCCCATCTGTGGTGGTGTGCAAGCGATTAATGCATATATATGTTCATGTGTGATGAGCAGATGGATTTCAGTGCTGACTAACAGTAAGGAGGAGGCTCTGAACATGGCCTTCCGCGGGGAGCAGAGTGCTGGAGATGACAGTTTGGAAGACCTGACCAAAGCCATCATCGAAGATGTGCTGCGCATGCCTGGGAACGAAGTCTGCTGCGACTGCGGAGCACCAGGTTAGCCAAGTTTGTGTGTGAAAGTTTTGCAGCAGTGACATCTGATAGTCCCAGATCAGTGCAGTGAGGTTTCATAGAGTCATGCATCACCTTGTGGCTCAATGACTATTTTCTCCCATTCTAGAGCCTAAATGGTTATCCACTAACCTCGGCATCCTGACATGCATCGAGTGTTCAGGGATCCACAGGGAAATGGGTGTCCATATTTCACGCATCCAGTCCATGGAGCTAGACAAACTCGGCACCTCTGAACTCTTGGTAATGTGAATGTAAATCTTGTCATTTACACTAACGTTTAAGGGTCAGATTTTTTTGGAAGAAATTAATTATTCAGCTAAGATGCATCCAAATTGTTTAAAATAATGGTTACGAAACAGTCTTATTTCAAATAAATGTTGTTCTTTTGAACTTTCTATTCATCCAAGAATGATCAGTTTCCACAAAAAGTAGCAACATAACTTTTCAGCATTACTAATAAGAAATACTTCTTAAGCAGCAAATCATCATATTAGAATGATTTCTGAAGGATCATGTGACTTGAAGACTGGAGTAATGATGCTGAATTTTCATGCATCCTTTAAATTGTCATAATATTTCACAATATTACTGTTTTTACTGTATTTTTGATCAGATAAATGCAGCCTTGGTGAACTTTTTTTAAAGGAACACTCCACTTTTTTTGAAAATAGGCTCATTTTCCGTCTCCCCTAGAGTTAAACAGTTGAGTTTTACCGTTTTCAAATCCATTCAGCCGATCTCCGGGTCTGGCGGTAGCACTTTTAGCATAGCTTAGCATAGATCATTGAATCTGGTTAGACCATTAGCATCTCGCTCAAAAATGACCAATCAGTCCCTCCAGAAAAACGTGATTATGCGATCACATGATTTAATGCATAATCAGCCAAAGTCCGCATATTTATGCGGGGGCCACATTTTTTCAAATACGCCGCACTTTCGCTGCGTAAATTGCCTATTTCCGCGTGCAAAATATGCGGGGCTAGCATGATTTCATAATCCCCGCATTTTCGTTGCAAAAAAAGTCATATATATATATTAGCAGAAAGTTGAAAAATGTTAGTTTACTTCACACAAGAGCCACCATTTCCGCCTATTGCCATGGGAACGTTTTGAAGTGACGTAATTACCCGACGTGAACGTCATCGAAAAGCTGCAAACCCCGTGGAGAAACCATAGATATCGGTGAAACCATGATGAAGCGCAAACTCCCATTTGCCAACAAAAATAACAGCAAAAGACACACAAAGCAGTTTCCCGGTGTGTTGACCGATTTTAAAACACCGCATCATGAAGCTTCTAAGCGTTATGAATCAGTGAGTCGATTCAGCGGTTTGAAGCGTTATGAATCAGTGAGTCGATTCAGCGGTTTGAAGCGTTATGAATCAGTGAGTCGATTCAGCGGTTTGGATCGCCAAAGTCACGTATTTCAGCAGTTTGACACGCGATCCGAATCATGAATCGACTCGCTGATTCATAGCTTCATGATGCTGTGTTTTGAAATCGGTCATCACTATATAAGTCGTTATTTAGGGTTTTTTTGCGCACAATAACTATTCTCGTCGCTTCATAAAGTTATTGTAGAACCACTGTAGTGAGATGGATTTTGTAACGACGTCTTAAGTGCCTTTTATGGGTCTTGAGAGTGTACAGTACATTGTGCCAATGGAGGCCTTTCTGAGCCATGAACTAGCCATGAGGTTAGTTCATCCATAAATTTTTGGATGAACTAACCCTTTAAGAGATTGCACTTTGTGCATTGGAAGCACTCAAATGTCTGTTTTGTAAAGCTACCTCTGTAAAACAGGAAGTTATTTATTCATTTTTCAAGTTGTAGCATATTCCTTTTGTAAAGCTACAGAACTTGTTTGACTCAATGTTTTGTAAATTTGAGCCATGTGTTTATTAAGGTCTTCAATAAAACAAGATGGGAACTTCAATATTCCCAGCACTTTCTGTGATGTAGTGCTTTTTTTCTCTTTTTCATCAAACCGCAGTTTTTGTAAGTTCCCGCAATTTCATTGCATAAAATTGCATAAATATCCCGCATTTTACATCACATTTTTTAAGAAAACATGACACATTATCAAGGATTTTTGCCCGCAACAATCACAAAAAAAGCCGCATTTTTCTGGAAGGACTGACCAAAGAGTTTTGATATTTTTTTTTATTTAAAACTTGACTCTTCTGTAGTTATATTGTGTACTAAGACAGACGGAAAATGAAAAGTTGTGATTTTCTAGGCCGATGTGGCTAGGAACTATACTCTCATTCAGCAAAGTTCCTTGATTATTACGCAGGAATGAGAGTATAGTTCCTAGCCACATCGGCCTAGAAAATCACAACTTTTCATTTTCCGTCGGTCAAAAAATATCAAAACTCTGGTCATTTTTAAGCGAGATGCTAATGGTCTAATCAGATTCAATGATCTATGCTAAGCTATGCTAAAAGTGCTAGCGCCAGACCCGGAGATAGGCTGAATGGATTCGAAAACGGTAAAACTCAACTGTTTAACTCTAGGGGAGACGAAAAATTTGCCTATTTTCAAAAAAAGTGGCGTGTTCCTTTAATTACCGACCAGAAACTTTTGAACGGTAGTTTGTGTATATATTATTTAAAAAGTTGGCTTTTTAACGTAATCTCTTAGCTGAATGCATTTCCAAATTATAGGTATGCTATGATCTGTTAATATGCTAGTTACTCACAGCCGATTGCGATCTTTCCACAGCTGGCTAAGAATGTGGGTAACAGTAGTTTTAATGAAATTTTAGAAGGGAATCTGCCGAGCCCTTCACCAAAGCCAACACCATCAAGTGACATGTGAGTACCGGCCTACCTAGCATACATTAACAACTGTAGACAGTACTACAGACTTTAGCTACTGGAATGACCCTTTGTTTAGTAGCTAATGCACTAATTCATACGTAAAGCAGTATGTGCTTTGAAATAAAGTTTTGAAATGTATTCTTTTAGGACCGAGAGGAAGGAGTACATAAACGCAAAGTACGTGGAGCACAGGTTTGCTCGGCGGACAGCCACTACAGCCACAGCCAGACAGGGCGACTTGTACGAGGCCGTGAGAACTCGAGACCTGATGGCTCTGATTCAGCTCTATGCAGATGGAGTGGAGCTAATGGATCCATTTCCAGAAGCAGGACGGGTATTGATCTCTGACTAATAGGTTGTCATGGACTTACTGATTGATATGCTGCTTATTTAGAGAAATATAGCCATTTATTCCCCAGAGTGTATAAGAACCGGCCTCATGACAGATGATAAGTGTGGTAGCCCAAGGGTATGTCAGAACTCAATATTAGGGCTGGACGATTAATCAAAAAGTAATTTAGAACCTCTATCTGATGTGATTTTCCCATGTCGGTTATTTCTTTTTTTTTAAACTTGTTAATACTTTACCCTTAAAAACATACTACCGCAAATGTAGTCACGTGACTCCGCCCCATCCAGTCAGCGGCATGGAAGCGACATCATAGAGGCAAACTCAAACACTGTCAACATACAGACAGCGCGTGAGATCACTTTCACCTGCGTCCTCACGAAAGTTTGTATGTGTTTAAAGTAGTGCTGATTAATCACGTACAAAATAAAAGTTTGAGTTTTCATAATAAATGTGTGTACAGTGTAGAATTATTATGTGTATATATAAATAAACACACACACATGCATGTATATATTTAAGAAAATGTTTATATTTATATATAATATAAATTATATATATATATTAGGGGTGTAACGGTACACGTATTCGTATTGAACCGTTTCGGTACAGGGCTTTCGGTTCGGTCCACGCGTGTACCGAACGGTTATGAATGTAATCTTTAACAGTTAACAGTCGGCTTGTTGTAAGCGTGGAACACACTTCAATCCCAGTTCCCACACGAACATATTAAGTATTCAGTCCATTTTATCACGAAATTCAAACGATAAATGCCGTTTTGATGCTCTATAATGTGCGTGACTGATCAGTGATCACTGAACACAGTTCAAGTGGCCGCGCGGCGCGGGCGCGTGAACGCGATCATTTGTGAACGGTGCACGCGTCGACCGGTTATGAATGTAATCTTTAACAGTTCACTGTCGGCTTGTTGTAAGCGCGGAACACACTTCAATCCGAGTTCCCACACGAACATATTAAGTATTCAGTCCATTTTATCACGAAATGCAAACGATAAATGCCATTTTGACGCGCTATGTGGCGTGACTGGTCACTGATCACAGTTCAAGCGGCCGTGCGACGCGCGTGAACGCGATCATCTGTGAAGGCGATCGATCATCTCTTACTAAAGATTCAAGAATAAACATGAATGACGATCTGAAGGTATGCTGAGGATACATTACAATTTACTGTCATGTATATATGTGGTGTAATCGCTAAATCAGTGTTTCAACGGCGGAAAGACATCAATAACTGCTTGTGAACTAAACAATGTCATGTAACGTTAGCATCACATTTACCTCAGGCAGTCATTCAGTGTCCAGACTTTTATTCACTAGAGAAATCAACTCTTTCACTAAATATATGCTCTATATTAGCCGTTATATTCATTATATTCTACTGAACCTGTTAGTGATGTCTTGATTATTTCATGCATGTTAAATAAACCTGTCATGAAAATGACAAACACTGTATATAAATTATTATATTTCAACAACGATTTGGAGAAAAAAAACTATTTTATAATTAGATTTAGGAGTTAATGCAAAAACTGCCTTATGTGAAGTTTACATATTTGCACACAATGTGTTATTTGAGTGTTGATTATTATACCTAAAAATAAATAGCAACTGAATTTAGGCTAATAGTTTGGGCTCTGTTGTGAACCTTTAATATTAATGTACAAGTAAGGGCTCCCTATATAATTTACAGAAATATCTTAAATAAACTTTTAGATATAATTTAATTCATTCAAGGACAGACACTTTTTCCCCCAGTAAACCACTGTTAAATATAAAAAATAAATAAAAAGCAATTTTGTAAATCTACTGTACCGAACCCGTACCGAACCGGGAC
The DNA here is from genome assembly GCA_023566225.1 of Romanogobio albipinnatus. Classification (NCBI taxonomy): domain Eukaryota; kingdom Metazoa; phylum Chordata; class Actinopteri; order Cypriniformes; family Gobionidae; genus Romanogobio; species Romanogobio albipinnatus. The sequence continues at coordinate 5,133,795 of CM042244.1, forward strand.
TTCAAAACCGAGGTACGTACCGAACCGTCAGTTTTGTGTACCGTTACACCCCTAATATATATATATATATATATATATATATATACAAAACACAAACTTTTATTTTAGATGTGATTAATCGCGATTAATAGATTTAACAGCACTAGTTTAAAGGCTTGCTAATTTTAACATCTGAACAAGCGATTGTACACCATTCAAGAGCAACAATATGGAAAACATCACACTTCAGTGCGAGCCCTGAAGCCAGATCATTTTCACTAGCGTCATCATACTTTGTCAAGTGATTGTGTTTTAATTTAACTGTCACCCCCCTTTTTGAGAATATACATGAAAATGCACTATCCAAACTTAAAGGGCTGTAATTCAAGAATGCTTTGGAATATAGACCAAAGTTTGGTCTCGTTTTAAAGACGACAGTGAAAGCAATTCAAAATATGAAATTATGAAAGAGTTATGGAAGTTTAAATTTACTGTAAATTAAAAATACTGTACTAAATATTTTTTATTTCATATAAATATATATTTTACAAAAAAGAATTTACTCCAAAATTACTATAAAATCAAAGCCATATGTCTAACCAATTTGTGTTCCAAATTTGAAGTTGATATCACAAAAATTAAAGTCCCCATGAGATTTTGTGTAGGTGCTGTACCAAAAATAGCCACCGGGTGTCATTCAAATTCCATTTATTGTTTTTTTTTAATGCATTTTCCTGTAAATTTCTGTCCAAATATCACTTCCATCACAAAACAGTCACCAAATATGGACCCTTGAGACTCAGACCTTTCCGACAATATGTGTTTTGTCAAGATTGTAAAGATTTTGAATATAAAGTAATTAAAATAATTGTTGTAATATGAAACATGACACCGCCCACTAGGGGAGGAGCCCGCTAGAATAATTAAAAGAGTAACGTTTCCATGGTAACACAATGTCCGATTTCAAAATGGTTTTCACAGGATGAATTTTGAGTTTGTAAGCTTTCAAATGATACCTAATTTATGATAATTAATTATTGTGTTTATATCACAGAATTCTTTTTTTTTTTTTTTTTTTTTTTTTTTTTATTAGAAGATTTTTTTTTTTATTATGATAGGACAGTAGGTAGACAGGAAGTGAGGTGGGAGAGAGAGAGGGGGACGGGATCGGGAAAGGTCCACGAGCCGGGACTCGAACTCGGGTCGCCCGAAGCGCAACAGCGCTATATGTCAGCGCACTGCCCACGAGGCTATTGGTGCCGACTATCACATAATTCTGACTTTATAACTAGTAATTCTGAGATAAAAAGTCACAATTACTCTTTTTAGTTTTTTAAATAGTGGCGGAAACGGGCTTCCATACATTGTCAACGCTGTCCTGTGATTTATCACTAAAGTAGATTAGAAACTCAACAGTTGTAGCATAGATTGTTTTACTTTTGAAGACAGAATGACTAATTCACACACGCAATCGCTCTCATCAATGCATTCAAATAAATACTCTGATGGTGTGAATTTATCTGCATCTGATTTAGAACGAGCAGTAATCTGTAAGAAATGTTATGACCCAAAGACACAATAACTGAGGAAAGTGAGCTGGGGCAATAGCACTGAGGGCAAGGTTCAAGGCTCTGGCTTTCTCAAGCCGAAATCAAAGTTAGTTTCTTTTCATTTTTTTTTTAAATGAAAAAGATAAGAAATGCACTCGTTCATTAGAAAATAATATCCCACCTTTTAATAGTTGAGCATATTTACAGTACAAACCTGGCCAGTGAACTATGAGGGCAAAAAGTATAAATAATAATAATCATTCATTTATCGTAATCGAGGTAAAAGGTTCAATTAATTGAGATTTTAATTTTAGGTCATATCGTCCAGCCATCCTCAATATTATTGTAAGACACTTCCTGTTAGTTTTAGAATATGCTATATAGAATATTTAAATGAATGCAAATATTTCTCAGTAAGATTCTGGTTCTGAATTACAGGACCCGGGAGAGACAGCGCTGCACTTTGCTGTGCGGATGTCAGACCAGACTTCGCTGCACCTGGTGGACTTTCTTGTCCAAAACAGGTAATGGACAGAGCATTCTGTAGTGTGCATGACACGCATTAGGAGAGAATTAAGCTGCAAGATGGTAAATATGGATCTGTGTGTGCAGTGGAACTCCAGACAGACAGACGGAGAGTGGAAACGCTGCCCTCCATTACTGCTGCACATATGAGAAGCCAGAGTGTCTCAAACTGATGCTCAGGGGGAAACCATCTATTGACCTGGGTAAGTGTGTTATCTTTAGCATCTCCCTAATGGTGTTTCAACAGAGACTACATCAGTTATTTCAAAATAAATAAAGGCAGAGCTGATTGGTGACATTTATTTAAGGTTTTAATATCAATTGTTGTAATTAAATGTTTAAAAACATTATAGAAGTCTGGTAATTTGTAATATAATACTATTATAGATACACACACACACACACACACACACACACACTGCCAGGCCAGAAAAAAACTCACTGTTTGGATTTAAATTGGTGAGTGCTTAAGAGTCAATGATTGGATCATTATTGCAGTGATTTCTTCACTCTCTCCATTGTGTCCGTCATGTTATATGTTTGGCCACAGTTCTTCCAACCTTAATGGATGGAGTGTGTAGCTTTTCATTTCTTAAATAACCATGTAGGAAGACGCATCATGGCCGTATTTCAGGATGACAATGACAATGTCAAGATTCATCAGTTCAGATTGTGAAAGAATGGTTGATCTGGACCAAAAATTGATGCACTTCTTAATGGAAATAATATCACGGCATTTATTTGCATTTATTTATTCTGTATTGACAATGCAAGAGTCCAGCACTCTGTAAAGTCTCCTCCAGCACATCCCAAAGACCTCAATGAATGTAAGGTCTGGACTCAGAGGTGCCAATTGATGTGTTAAAAAATTCTTCATGCTCCTCAAAACCATTCTTTCACAATCTAAGCTGATGAATCTTGGCATTGTCATCCTGGAATATGTCCATGATGCGTCTTCCTACATGGTTGTTTAAGAAATGAAAAGCTACACACTCCATCCATTAGGATTAGAAGAACTGTTGCCAAACATATAACATGATGGAAACAAAATAATCACTGCAATAATGATCCAATCATTGACTCTTAAGCATTTGGCCATTTAAATCCAAACTTTTAAATCCAAAAAAAAGCAACTTTTTTTTTGGCCACACACACACACACACACACATTGTGCTGGCCAAGACTGCTTATTTAATCAAAAACACCAATAATCACGAATATTATAATATTACAATTTAAAATAACTGTTTTTTTTTTTTATGTAATGGCAAAGTTGAATTAAAGGCATCCTTGCTGAATAAAAGGTCTTACTTATCTTGGTCGTAAAATCTTACTGACCACAAACCAATGTATAATCACTCTGTCATTTCATATCAAGTCATACAATAATTTGCCAGAGATGATTGGATCTTCTGCAGAGGTTTAAAAACCTCAGCTGTAAATACAGGCTTCTGGGACCCGCATGCCGGTCTGAATGCTTAGAGGCTCATCTTCCAACACATTTCATTCCTCAAATTCTTTTCAGTTGCACTGAATAATACACAGGTGTCACCACAGCTAACCTGGAGGCTTTGATTTTCTCGCTCAGTTACCTGTGTTTTATTTCAGTAAATCAAAATGGGGAGACGGCTTTGGACATTGCCAGACGACTGAAAAATGCACCGTGTGAAGAGCTAGTGAGTGTGATACTTTATATTCAGTGCTTCATTTTCTGTGTTGCTGACACTGAAGAATTTTGCCATTCAACCACCTGCAATTTCACTATACAGTCATGTAATTACTCAAAACAGGGCCTTTATTTTCTGGCATCAATGTCAGAGAGGAGTGCATTATGTTGATGGGTTTGTGATTGGTTGTGCAGCTAATGGAGGCAGCAGCTGGGAGGTTTAATCCTCACGTGCATGTGGAGTATGAGTGGAATCTGCGGCTGGAGGAGATCGACGAGAGTGACGATGACCTAGATGACAAGGTTTGTGCACCCACCTTTTGCTTTGTCCCATATCACCCTATACTAGAGCTCCACTAAAGCTCCCTCTTCATACACCTGTAATAAGCGTAGATATTAGGAGTAATTTTGTAGGCAACTTGAATGCTAGTTGCTGGAAAACTTCACACCTGGTTAGTACATTGCGCAACACTTAAGAAAACTAGTAAAATTGTATTATAAGTTATGTCTTTTATAATTGTATCAAACTAAGCTAATGTACACAAAGTTATAAAAAAAAAAAATCAAGACGAAAAAAAAAAGATCTTACCCAGAGTTTACCTAATCTAGGTCTATATAATGGTTTTCACATTAGTCTTTTAACAATAGAGACAGAGCGACACTCGTCATAATCTGACTATTGAACGCTCTCCATTGACTTTGCATTGCGTGAGGCTGCCTCCTTGTCATTTCGGACTTATAACAAAAAACAGAACAATGTCTAAAAGCTGCTATGTGACAAGGTGTACAGCAAACAAGCTAAGCAAAACCCAGAACCAAAAACCCAGAAGTTTTTATAAGCTGTTGACCCAAAAAACGAGCTTATAAGGACACAAAAGTGGATACAGGCAATTGAGACAGAGCGCGACACGTTATATTACACTGAGAACTACGCCCACTGGAGGGGAACATCATCAGAGACAGGTAATATCATATATAAAACTACCCTTTCTTCCTGCTGAAGACGTCACGTTTTACTGCCTTTATCCACTTTTGTCTCCTTAAACGCTCAGGTCGACAGCTTATAAAAACTTATTTCTGTGTTTGTTTGCTGTACACCTTGTCACATATCAGCTTTTAGACATTGTTCTGTTTTTTGTTATAAGTCCGAAATGACAAGGAGGCGCCTCACGCAATACAAAGTCAATGGAGAGCATTGGATTGTTTTCTCCCGCCGGTGTGGGCGTGGGCGTGGCCTAAATACGCTCTGTCTCTATAAGGTGGATAATGCTCTCCGTTCACTGAGTGAGAAAAGCTCTCTGGCCACTCAGAAACTGGCAACGATTCCTTGTAGTGTTTCAAATTTTAAAGGTGCCCTGCCACACAAAACCGTTTTAACTTGTATTTTTTTAAATATGTTATGTCCATATGTGTTTGTGTTATGAGATGTGGGTTAAACCATGGAACTGACACGCAGAAGGTTGCTGGTTCGATCCCAGCGGTCACCACCAGTGTGTCCTTGAGCAAGGCACTTTACTCCATGTTGCTCCAGGGGGATTGTCCCTGTAATAAGGGCACTGTAAGTCGCTTTGGATAAAAGCGTCTGCCAAATGCATAAATGTGTTATGTCGTGAATGCCTCCTCTGTCAGCTCTAGCCACTGAAAAGAAATAAGCGGAGAAATCAGGCCAATTAGAAAAGCTGGTCAGTCTGACGTGGTGTTGCCTGAGCTCATTACTATTCATGAGCTCGCCCAGTTGAGACCGCGCCCACAGAATTTGTCTAGCTCAGTGACAGTTTTCGTATACAGAAAGGATGGCTGAACATCATATGGCAATATACCTGAAGAAGCCATTTCTGCAGCGATTCCAGACGATAGTAAACAAACTCCCTCTACTTGTTGGGCTGGGTAAAGGATGCTGATAACCAGGCTCTCATTAGCTAGCTGTTAGCCAATCAGAGTCAAGCAGCTTAGCTCATTGACTATTAATGAGAACTGGTGCAAATCTTCCTGCAGGCTTTCTATACCACGCTAGAATGGCTTGAAACAAGCTAACCAAGGCATTTTTTCCATGAAAAGTGTTACAGAGTCCAAAAAGTAATGAAATGCGTGTCGCAGGGCACCTTTAACACAAAATCTAAATTTTTATGCCATCATAAAAGTGGATCCTCATCTGCAGGGATCTATTACTCAAGAAATGAGAACCGAAATCAAAATATTACCACACTTGGATGTGTCTGAAAGCACACTCCACACCTCAATACCATGTGTACACAGCGCCACCTAATGAGTTCGGTTGTAATCGCAAGGTTTCTAGAGAGGCTGTTGACTAGTCTCAAAACCGAGTGTTATATTATTTTTTTATATTTTCCATGTCCAGCCCAGTCCGGTGAAGAAGGAGCGTTCTCCCCGACCTCAGAGCTTCTGTCATTCCTCGAACGTGTCCCCTCAGGAGAAGCTGTCTCTGCCGGGGTATTTAGGACACAAACAGAGACTCTCCTATGGAGCCTTTGCCAACCCCGTCTACAGCACCTCCACAGACACACCTGTATCTCCGGTTTCAGAGGGGCCCACAACAGCCAGCAAGACCACTGCAAAAGGTATACATGCCTTAATGCATGACACTGCAGCCTATGTACCTGGAAAGGTAAAGCATGATTGAATTGTTTGCATGTACCTGACGTCTTTACATTAACTCTAATTGCGGGGGAGGTATAATGTGCGATCGGCTGAGGTGATTTTAAAACATCCTCTCACACCACAACCACTGTTTGCTTGCGAACTGAACTGGAATGTGCAACCTGTCGGTTTATCTAATCGGATATCAGCCCGCGCTTGCATTCTGGGACCATGTTAGCTGTCGTTTTCTTGATTTTATTTTGGTTGTGCTTTTTGGAAATCACTTTAGACTCATCACTCCTGACATGATGGGAGTGTTGTCTTTGCCCCTTGTGTTCCGGTGCGCTCGGGCCTCACTTGCTTCTCGACCAATCACGTCATCTCGTCACTCTTTCAGCTCCGTCCTCTGGACCGCCCACCTCCCTGCCGCTGGGATCGCAATCGAGTGCAGGAGGCAGCTCCACTTTGTCTAAGAAGAGAGCGCCTCCTCCACCTCCCGGACACAAGCGCACCCTCTCAGACCCCCCCAGCCCCGTACTGCAGGGCCCGCAGAGCAAAGGTGCGTCCAGGTGGCAACACCTCAGTTTTGTGATTGCAGAAACAATATCTTGTTGCTAACACCTCCGAAAAATTCTAATTTTGTTGTTTTGGTGCTGATAGTGGTGGTGGTGTTGGTGTGAAATGGGTGGGTAGGATATCTCAGCCTGACCTTAAAGGGGTGGTAAAACACATTCTTTCTAAGGCTTGATTGTGTTTATGGGGTGCACTGTAACATGTGTTCATGCTTCGTTTTTAAAAAATTTCATTATTATTCATATATTTTACCTTTATTCTACACTGCTTTGTCCCTTCTTGTAAAAACGAAGGCATGCCTGTCGATAAACAATACATAAAAGCTCTAATCAAAGAATAATTTACACTAATGCCAAGTTTGCTGTTGAGATTTTAAAAAGTTTGTAACGTGAGGTGTTTGTCGGATAACGTTAAGTATGAATGAGCATTTAACAAACTGGTTTGCAGAGCCAAATGAGCGTTGTCATCTGTTTACTTCCTTGCTAATAGTTTGGCCTCTGTAGTTAACCTTTAATATTATAGTAATGTGCAAGGGCGGGCTCCCTATATATTTTACAGCATTGTCTTTAAGAAACTTTTAGTTAGAATTGAATTCATTTAAGGACAGACACAATTTGTTCAGTAAACCACTGTTTAATAAAAATAAATAAAAACTGAACCGCGGCTCGTGTATTGCAAATACAGACGAATATTGTCCATTATGTCACATTTTCCGGTCTTCTCCTCCGACCCCTGTCTGTCTCGTGCTTTGATTTATGATGGGCAGCATATATCTGCTGCAAATGCGACCTGTTCCCCTCTGTCTCATACACACATGCATATAACGTGGTGATGTATGTTAAACGCACTGCAACGCACCCCCGACCCTAGGAAGGCTGAACAAAGTGGACCTGCAATCCGGATGAACATTACAACGATTCGTCGGCATTGCGGCAACAACACTCCAGCCTATTAACTATACCACAACAACGCTTCCCTGCTGCGATACAAAATGGTCTTGACATGTATAATGTACTCTAACTCTAACAAGGGTGCAATGTTGAGGCTCATGAGGAGAAATCGAAACAAATGAAGTAGCAAAGTACAAATTTTGGGTATCTATTAGGGGTGTAACGGTACACGTATTCGTACCGAACAGTTTCGGTACAGGCCTTTCGGTTCGGTGCGCGTGTGTACCGAACGGTTTCCGAATGCAATCTTTAACAGTCGGCTTGTTTTAAGCGCTGAGCTTCAATCCAGGTTCCCACACGAACATCTTAAGTATTCGGTCCATTTTCAAACGATAAATGCCGTTCAAAACCGAGGTACGTACCGAACCGTCAGTTTTGTGTACCATTACACCCCTAGTATCTATACTTTACTGGAGTAATGATTTTTTTAGCCGACTTTTTACTTTTAAAAATAGCCTCGTTACTCCCATTTCATTTCGGCTAGTCATTGTTCAAAAACAAACAAAAAAACCTATCCAGATAAATTGCGCCATCCGGATAGAGTGAATTGGATTGTGGTTGGATGAAAAGTATAAACATATACTATTCTGACACACCATTGGTTTGTACGCAATCCATCGCACATTAACACAAAGATATATGCGGCTGAAACGGATAGCCTAGTGATTCCCAAATAATTTTTCAACATTAACATTTTAATATAACATTATAGTCGTTTTATTTATTTTTTAGGAGGTGGGGTAGTGCACTATAGGCCCCTGTGGCGCGGCCTAAGCTTTTGTCCTTAATGGCATTTTGTTCCTTACTTTACTTATTTTTGAAACCAGTACTTTTACACTTTTACTTGAGTAAAAAGAATTTTCATTTTTGGGCAAACTAAGAAGAGACAAATATTTTAACATCAAAAAAATGTCTTGGTAACATCAATGAAAGTTACTGGGACATAAAAACAAGAGTGCAAGGCATGGCCAAAGCACTTAATGAAATACAGGAACTTCAAACCCGCTTTAACCCTCTTCCCCCTTTTATTTTGAACCTCATAGGAAGTGAGTCTACACCTCCTTCTGCAAATCGGACATCCCCGGCCAATAAGTTTGAGGGAATTCAGCAGCAGCAAAGGTGCTATGCCACACTGACACTTGATATAGATGACCTGCGCCTTAATGTTTTCTCTAGCAACAATTTTCCTCTATAAACCTATTACACTTTGTGTTTTTACAATAGACTTGTATTGCACAAAATAACGTGCATTTTACAGTATGTGTAATAGATCTTAAAGGATTAGTTCACTTCAAAATGAACATTTCCTGAGAATTTACTCACCCCCATCTCATCCAAGATGTTCATGTCTTTCTTTCTTCAGTGGAAAAGAAATGAAGTTTTTTGAGGAAAACATTTCGTGATTTTTCTCCACATAATGGACTTCAATGGGAACCAACGGTTGAAGGTCCAAATCAATGCAGTTTCAAAGGAAGGGCTTCAGAGGCTCTGCACGATCCCAGACGAGGAATAGGGTCTGATCTAGACAAAACATCGGTCATTTTAAAGAAAAAATAAACATTTATATACTTTTTTACCTAAATTGCTCATCTTGCACTGCCACACACCACGGATTGCGCAATCACGTCGGAAAGGTCACGCTAAACGTAGGCAGAAGTACCGCCCCAAGCGAACGTGTGAAGACCAATACAAACGCCCTTTACCAAAAAAAAACTCCATCTCCAACTTCAAAATCGTCCGACATCGTTGTTTAACCTTTTTTTGCTAAAGGATGTTTGTATTGGTCTTCGCACAAGCGCTTTGTAAACACGGGGGCGGTACTTCCGAGATCTGAGATTGTGCAGAGCCTCTGAAGCCCTTCCTTTGAAACTGCATTGATTTGGACCTTCAACCGTTGGTTGCCATTGAAGTCCATTATGTGGAGAAAAATCCTGGAATGTTTTCCTCAAAAAACTTCATTTATTTTCCACTGAAGAAAGAAAGACATGAACATCTTGGATGAGATGGGGGTGAGTAAAATATCAGGAAATGTTCATTTTGAAGTGATCTAATCCTTTAACTGTAAACAAAAAAATAGACCATTATAATTTTCATGTTATCTTTGATTTCAGCACTACTTCTATGAACACTAAAGCAGCATTTGGCCCACGAGTTCTTCCCAAACTACCTCAAAAAGGTACATTAAAATGGTACATTAAATACAAAGGGTTTATTTTTACCTTTACATTGACCTGCCCATGATGTCTTGCTCTTTCAGTGGCACTACGAAAGATTGACACAATCCACCTCCCCTCAATGGACAAGTCTGGTCCCGATGTGCTGCAGAAACCCCCACAGGCCCAGGACACGCCTCCCACCAGATCTTCAGATACAATAACCAGACCAACCGAGCCGCCGCCTAAAATCCCACAACCCGCAGAACGCCCCCAGCCCCTGGAGGTGCCGCAGAAACCGCACATCTCAGACCTTCCACCCAAACCGCAACTGTCTGATCTTCCTCCGAAACCACAATTGTCGGATTTGCCGCCAAAACCTCAGCTTTCTGACCTGCCCCCGAAACCACAGCTTAAGGATCTTCCCCCTAAGCCGCAGCTGTCTGATCTCCAATCCAAACCTACGATGTCTTCAGCAGAGTCTACACCGAGGCAAACGACACAGGAGAAAACCAGCCCGAAGCCCCAGCTGACAGAGGTGCAGGAGGAGCTCTCTCCCAGACAGGCCAGTGAGGACACTAATGGTGCACCTGCAGGAGCTGTGGAGATGCCCGTCCCGATGCCACGGAAAATAAACACAGTAGTGAGTAAAAGACATTTTAGAGAGTGTTATATACAGGTGCTGGTCATATAATTAGAATATCATCAAAAAGTTGATTTATTTCACTAATTCCATTCAAAAAGTGAAACTTGTATATTATATTCATTCATTACACACAGACTAATATATTTAAAACGTTTATTTCTTTTAATTTTGATGATTATAACTGACAACTAAGGAAAATCCCAAATTCAGTATCTCAGAAAATTAGAATATTGTGAAAAGGTTCAATATTGAAGACACCTGGTACCACACTCTAATCAGCTAATTAACTCAAAACACCTGCAAAGGCCTTTAAATGGTCTCTCAGTCTAGTTCTGTAGGCTACACAATCATGGGGAAGACTGCTGACTTGACAGTTGTCCAAAAGACAACAATTGACACCTTGCACAAGGAGGGCAAGACACAAAAGGTCATTGCAAAAAAGGCTGGCTGTTCACAGAGCTCTGTGTCCAAGCACATTAATAGAGAGGCGAAGGGAAGGAAAAGATGTGGTAGAAAAAAGTGTACAAGCAATAGGGATAACCGCACCCTGGAGAGGATTGTGAAACAAAACCCATTCAAAAATGTGGGGGAGATTCACAAAGAATGGACTGGAGCTGGAGTCAGTGCTTCAAGAACCACCACGCACAGACGTATGCAAGACATGGGTTTCAGCTGTCGCATTCCTTGTGTTAAGCCACTCTTGAACAACAGACAGCGTCAGAAACGTCTCGCCTGGGCTAAAGACAAAAAGGACTGGACAGCTGCAGAGTGGTCCAAAGTTATGTTCTCTGATGAAAGTAAATTTTGCATTTCCTCTGGAAATCAGGGTCCCAGAGTCTGGAGGAAGAGGGAAGAGGCACACAATCCACGTTGCTTGAGGTCCAGTGTAAAGTTTCCACAGTCAGTGATGGTTTGGGGTGCCATGTCATCTGCTGGTGTTGGTCCACTGTGTTTTCTGAGGTCAAAGGTCAATGCAGCCGTTTACCAGGAAGTTTTAGAGCACTTCATGCTTCCTGCTGCTGACCAACTTTATGGAGATGCAGATTTAATTTTCCAACAGGACTTGGCACCTGCACACAGTGCCAAAGCAACCAGTACCCGGTTTAAGGACCATGATATCCCTGTTCTTAATTGGCCAGCAAACTCGCCTGACCTTAACTCCATAGAAAATCTATGGGGTATTGTGAAGAGGAAGATGCGATATGCCAGACCCAACAATGCAGAAGAGCTGAAGGCCACTATCAGAGCAACCTGGGCTCTCATAACACCTGAGCAGTGCCACAGACTGATCGACTCCATGCCACGCCGCATTGCTGCAGTAATTCAGGCAAAAGGAGCCCCAACTAATACTTAGCAGTGCTGTACATGCTCATACTTTTCATGTTCACACTCTTCAGTTGGCCAAGATTTCTAAAAATCCTTTCTTTGTATTGGTCTTAAGTAATATTCTAATTTTATGAGATACTGAATTTGGGATTTTCCTTAGTTGTCTGTTATAATCATCAAAATTAAAAGAAATAAACATTTGAAATATATTAGTCTGTGTGTAATGCATTAATATAATTTACAAGTTTCACTTTTTGAATGGAATTAGTGAAATAAATCAACTTTTGATGATATTCTAATTATATGACCAGCACCTGTATGTACAGTAGTGTTGGGTAAAAAAAATAGATTTCTCGATTTTAATCTATTCTCATTTTTACAAAAACAATATTGATTCTTAAATCCCAAGAATCGATTAGTCATCCTGTTTTCAGTTGATGAATGAAAAGAACATTGTAGTGCACCTCCCATCCAATAAATCACAGTAATTGTGCTGTGTTACTATTCATGTGAAACAAAGATTTCAAATTACGTCCATTTTATTACGAAATTCAAAAATATAAATACCGTTTTGGCTGAGGTGTGAGATCGCTCTGGTGCAGCTCAGCTCAAGAGAAGCGGCACATGAACTCTTCCGCTTTAATACCAGTCACAGCGCGAAATAAACATGAATGAGCATCTGGAAGTGTGTTAAAAGACACAGTACAACTTACCGAAATCCGTATCACGTCACATGGAATCACTCAGTCAGTGTTTCACATGCGGAAAGACGTCAGTAACAGCTTGTAAACAATGTAACGTCACACTTAAAGCGACAGTTCACCCAAAAATGACAATCCTGTCATCATTTACTCGCCCTAATGCTGTTCCAAACCCATTAGACTTTCCTTCATCATGTAAAGCGATCAAGTTGCTTCAGAAAATGTGTAATAAACCACTTGATTCGTATGGATTAGTGTTATGATCTCTTTATGAATTTTTTGAAGCGTCAAAGTGGAAGTTGCTTAGACTGTCAATGGAGAGATATTAAACATATCTTCATTTGTGTTCCGAAGATGAATAATTTTATTTAACCATTAAAGCAGAAAATTAAAACAACAACAAAAACGATTTCTTAGGGCCCTACATTTAATTGCAAAATGCGCTGTAAAAAATGTTCTTCCTCAGGATTTTTGTATTTCAGTACAAATTCAAAACATCCTTAAATCAGGATACATTACTTGACATGCAAACTGAAGAAATTAAGTCTTGTTTTCTGAGAAATGTAACAAAATCAAGTGAGTTTATGCTTTAACCCTTTAACTGTCACCCCCCTTTTTGAGAATACACATGAAAATGCACTATCCAAACTTAAAGGGCTGTAATTCAAGAATGCTTTGGAATATAGACCGAAGTTTGGTCTCTTTTTAAAGACGACACTCTGCAGATTATTGCTGAAGTGAAAGCAATGAAAGTATGAAAGAGTTATGGAAGTTTAAATTTACTGTAAATGAAAAATACTGTACTAAATATTTTTTTATTTTATATAAAATATATATTTTACAAAAAGAATGTACTCTAAAATTACTATAAAATCAAAGCCATATGTCTAACCAATTTGTATTCCAAATTTGAAGTTGATATCACAAAAATTGAAGTTCCCATGAGATTTTGTTTAGGTGCTGTACCAAAAACAGCCACCGGGTGTCATTCAAATTCCATTTATTGTTTTTTTGATGCATTTTCCTGTAAATTTCTGTCCAAATATCACTTCCATCACAAAACAGTCACCAAATATGGACCCTTGAGACTCAGACCTTTCCGACAATATGTGTTTTGTCAAGATTGGAAAAGATTTTGAATATAAAGTAGCTAAAATAATTGTTGTAATATGAAACATGACACCGCCCACTAGGGGAGGAGCCCGCTAGAATAATTTAGAGTAAGGTTTCCATGGTAACACAATGTCCAATTTCAAAACGGTTTTCACAGGATAAATTTTGAGTTTGTAAGCTTTCAAATGATACCTAATTTATGGTAATTACTTAAATATATGATACAAAAAAAGGCAATCAAAAAAAGAGCACCAGGCGTCCCACCTGTGGGACGGTGACAGTTAAGACCAAATATCTGTCACTGGGTATGAAAATAACTGACATTTGAATTAAGTCGATTTTTATGAACCCATTGGGAGATTTTGTTCTTGTTTTAATCATAAACTCACTTTCACAAGATTTCTTATCTCAAACTTTAAGCTATTTAAATTATTCAAATAATAAAAAAAGTAATGGATTTGTTGGAAATTGTATTTGCAAACTTTGAAGTGTTGCTAATACAACTCATCGTGTGCTTAGACATTTACATTTAGAGAACATGTTGACGTGTTATGTTCCCTTAAATGTATTCCTTACATTTTCTTTAAAAGGTCTTAAAAATGTCGAATAAACTAAGCCTTGGTGAGACTTCTTTCTAAAACATGAACTAAATCTTGCATCCAAAAGTAGTGTATACTGAGACAATATCAGCATTAAAGGGTCTTCTCTTTGCAGGGAAAGAACAAAGTAAAGCGTGTGAAAACCATCTACGATTGCCAAGCAGATAATGATGATGAGTTGACCTTTGCGGAGGGGGAGGTTATAATTGTTACAGGAGAGGAAGACCAGGAGTGGTGGGTAAGTACATGTGCGCCGTGCGCTTGCTACTGGGATTGTTAATGCAGTTTTGGGGCATATTGTCACATTCATCAACCTGCCTTTTTTCAGATCGGGCACATAGAGGGGCAACCTGAAAGGAAAGGGGTCTTCCCAATGTCCTTTGTGCACATTCTGTCAGACTGACAGTGTATAAGCGGCGGCCGAGAGGCTTTCTAACTAGCACAAGCTCCGCTCTCTCTCTCTGGCCACACACTGGACTGTGGGCATTGCCTCTGTACATAGCTGCTGAAACCCAAACGGTCTCCAAACAAACAAAACATGAAGAATCAAACCCATGCTCCCTTAATCCTCAAGGGTGAAATGTGTAAACTATGTGTTGTTCATAAACTGTGTTATCCTGCCTACCAGTATTATCGTAGCCATGGCAGCCCAGCATGCCAAACTGGGTTCGCAGTAGCTATACTTGGAAATCTAGCACTTAACATGTATGCTGTAACTTTGTGTATGTGTACACATATAGAATTATGTAAGTCCATTTTAAGTGTGTCTTTGTACATACATATGCACAGATGTAAGTGTATATTTATGTACGTATGTATAATGTACAAGTGTGCAAATGTATGTTAACCCTGCTTGCTTATGGAGCCAGAGTCTAGACTCTAGACATTTTAGTGTACCGTTTTAAAAGAAACAACAACAACAAAAAAGATCATCTCTTGAATTTTTGGATGGCGTAAATGATACGTGAGAATACGATAATGTACCAGTGTTTTAATTCCCAGCATAGTGGCATGCTGGTCAGGGATCAAAACCAAAATGTCACGGTTTAAACATGGCATCTGCTATACATAGACGGCTTTCATTCATCACAAAAAACGGAAAAAGCCAGAAATCTTTATTCTGAACGCCTCGATTTACAGCCCTTGAAAATTGCTGGTGTAATGTGACCACTTTGTAGTACCCATATTCTCTCCATGCCAGTATGTTCACCACATATAAGCAGTAATAATTTAAGAACGAAAGCTCATATCAAATATTTGAGTGTCTATGGTGGTTTACGGCCTTGGTTGCATCTGTGGGGGAACGCTTCATTCCTTCCCCGTTGTTGTTTAACGCCAAATCTGACAAAACTGATGCCTCAGCTCTGGGAAAGTGTCCTTGTCGATATTGTTTTATTAGATCGTACAATAACCTACCTTCTTCATCTGGTCTCATGCAAAAAGGCTTCACTCGTACATGGATATGACTGGTCGGCTTTGTATAAAAATGGACACATGTTGAGCAGAACACAATCTGTTAAAGGTGGCTTGGGGTGAGTTTTATTGTTTGCTTACAGTGACTGTGGAATGTGATTTCTTTTGGTTTTCGTTGGTTTAAGTTGAATTGCAAGGGGACTCGGCAGTGAGTGACTGACTCGGGAAGACTCAGAATGAACGGACGCTGCCTCTTTCTCCTCACCCTATCAGGGAGACCAGCATTCACTCTCGGTTTTTAACTATTATTGTATTAACGATAGAAGATGTATTAATGAATGCCACCTGTACTATATTTGATGATGATAGTATTTGACATTTATAGGGCTAAAGTGTTTCAGCATGGAGAGGGATGGACCCTTCAAGTGTAGTTTATTATGGGTTTTGTTCCTCTGTTTTAGGTCATGTTACATTAAATCATTTTAACTAAAGGATAAAAAAAACAAAACAAGAATTCAGCACAAAGAACATCTCCGCTCAACGAACAAGACAAAACGACTCTGAGATTGTGGTATAAAGTTGCCGACACGCCATTCCCGGACGATCCCGCTGTTGGACCATGTCTATCCGTTTAGATGTTCAATCCAGCACAACTCCGACATGATGGATTCTTGTGTTGGTGATATCGTAGCATACGACCGTCTGGAAGCAGTCGAAAGGACAACTTCACATTTAAGTGAACAAACTGGATTCAGTCCTAATGTGACATTTAGGATGGGTTTTGCCACTCTCTCCCTTGTGTGTGTTTTTTTCTGTCTGTTTGCTGCACTGTAAGATCAGTCAGAAAGAAAATTAAACTTGGCTATCAAGTCTTCAAATCTTAAAATAAAGTCTTTAAGTTGAAATCATGTAGTCTCAATGTTGTTTTTTAAATTGAAACTGGGTTAAACACGGCACATTTGAAAAGCCTCTGAGATTTGAGCTCGGAAGTGGTATTGATGTTTGATATTTGGGGCCTGGGCACCGATGGCGTGAGTTGCTCTGTCTATTCTTCTTCTCCCAAATAAATTGCTTTTTTTTAGGGCCTAAACATGCTCGAAAACTCATGAAACTTTGCACAGGCGTCAGAAGTGGTGAAAATTGACATCTGATAGGGTTTCAGAATTAGGCGCGGCAAAATGGCTACCTACAAAATTTAAATTAAAGGGATAGTTCACCCAAAAACTACATTTTTATGTTTATCTGCTTACCCTCAGGGCTTCCAAGATGTAGGTGTCTTTGTTTCTTCAGTAGAACACAAATTTTGTGCAAAAAAAAGAAAAAGATTTTTAACCCAACAGTCGCAGTGTGATAGTCGTATAATGTCAAGTCAAGTCAACTTTATTTATATAGCGCTTTTAACAATGTAGATTGTTTCAAAGCAGCTTTACAGTGTTAAACAGGAAAATAATGCAGCATAATTTTATTAAGCTGTATAGCCATTTGATGTAATCAGTTCATTTCAATTTCCATACGGTGACAGTGTGGGCTTTAGATCAATAATTAGATCAGTAATTTAGTTTATATGGTTAATTTAGTTTATTAATTAGATTTATTTCGATGTTTAGTTGAAAAATGTAGTGTCCCCAACTGAGCACGCCAAGCCAGAGGCAACAGTGGCAAGGAAACCAAAACCCCATCAGGTGACCTTATGCATGTCAATGGGGATATTTTAGAGTATGAGAGCGATGAGAGTAAAAACACATAGACATACGAATCCTTATTAAACCCTGCGGCTCGTGGCGACACATTGATGTCTTAAGACACGAAACGATCGGTTTCTACGAGAAACCCAACAATATTATTTTTTTTTTATACCTCATATCAGACGAATGTCATCTAGTTTTCCCAGCGCCATAACTTCCGGCGAATAAGGTCAAAATACTGGCCTGATCAAAGATATATAAACGTAGATGCCTCATTCGACCGATCCGCGCAGGCACTAATGAGGAATCTATGTATATATCTATGATCGCGCTGGTATTTTGACATTATTCGCCGGAAGTGATGGCGCCATAGAAAAATAAATAAAGTTTTAAATATGGATATTTTTCTTACACAAACACATCAATTCGCTTCAGAAGGGCTTTATTAACACCCCGGAGCCGCGTGGAGCAGTTATTTGACGGACAGATGCATTTTTTATGGACTTCAAAAACAGAGCAACTATTACTGCTATTATAATGCTTGGATTAGCCGGAACATTTTAAAGGTCCCGTTCTTCGTGATCCCACTGTTCAAACTTTAGTTAGTGTGTAATGTTGCTGTTAGAGCATAAATAATACCTGTAAAATTATAAAGCTCAAAGTTCAATGCCAAGCGAGATATTTTATTTAACAGAAGTTCCCTTTCAAAGCCTACAGCGAACGGCCGGCTTGGACTACATCCTGGTACTTCCTTCATAAATGACGTCAATAGAACAGACTAACCTCCGCCCACAAGAATACGCGAAAAAAGGGGGCGTGGTCTTGTTGCTGTCCCACGTGGAGAAGAGGACGTGTCGCGTGGAGAAAAGGAAGTGTTGCGTTTCAGTGTGTTTGTCGCCATGTCGTCGAGACGCTGTTATTTTCATCCCGGAGTCAAATCAGCTTTGTTTGGCTTTCCCAGGGACGCTGTACAGATCATTAAGCGCATATATCTCCCGTTAAGAGGCGTGACCTTTCCACGTGCGCTAAGCTGCTGTCGAATCACAACACAGGAACCGCTGGCACAATCAGAACTCGTTACGTATTTCTGAAGGAGGGACTTCATAGAATAAAGGAAGTGACTCGGATGACTTGAGGGTCAGTAAATCATGGGCTAATTTTCATTTTTGGGTGAACTATCCCTTTAAGCGCTGCTTGAGCTACGTTTCACGTATAAGTATGATATTCAGTAGACACGTGTAACGGCCCAATACCTACACAAAAGACATCGGGAGCAAACTCTGAAAACCCAACAGGAAGTGAGATTTTGAATTTTCTCTAAAATATTAGCAGTTTTCGCCATTTCCAGACGTTGTACTTTAACTCCTCCTAGAGATTTAATCAGCTCAACATCATATTTGGTCAGTGTAATCTAAAGGCCTTGGTGATGTTAAATTGATAAGATCTTGAGTTTTCCCTGAAGGCCGTGTCCGTGGCGACCTCACAAAATTTGATGTTTCGCCATGAAACAGGAAGTTGTTGTAACTTGGGCATACAATGTCCAATACGCTCCAAACTTCACGTTTTAAGAGTCCTGACCTGAAGACATCAACATTATTCAGCAACAGGAAATGGCATGCTTTACACTGTAATTCACTCCCAGAAACACATTTAAATATGCCATGAAGTACCAAACATTCTAGAAACACGTCAAAGCATGCAACACTTGGCTAAGTGCTAACGTATGCGATTAACACCTCGAAACAGAAAGTTGTTGTAAGTCAGACATACCCCAGACTTCCAATGTTTGAGAAAGAGTCCTGCCCTGAACACATCTACATGACAAGATTCAATTATAGTAATAGTGCCACCTGCGGACAACAGGAAGTGACGTGTTTAACACTGTGATGCACAACTAGCAACATACTAAAATATGCAATTGCGTACAAAACATGCTAGAAACACTTAGCTGAGTGCTATTATCGTCATGTAACAGGAAGTTGTTGTAACTCAAGCATACAATGTCCAATCTGACTCAAACTTCACATGTTTGATAAGTGCCCTGGCCTGAAGACAACTACACACCAAAATGTAGTTATAGTCATAGCGCCACCAGCTGGTAGCAGGAAGTGTGGCAAATACAATTGACTGACGTAGTCCTCCTATTTTTATATACCTAAATGCATATTGCTCACCATGCTCTGTTTTCCTAAATCAGTTTTGGGACGCCTGCTTTTACACGCACATGAACTTTAATGACATCCCATTCTTAATCTGTAGGGTTTAATATGGAGTTGGCCATCCTTTGCAGCTCTAACATCTTCAGCTCTTCTGGGAAGGCTTTCCACAAGGTTTAGGAGTGTGTTTATGGGAATCTTTGACCATTCTTCTAGAAGCGCGTTTGTGAGGTCAGGCACTGATGTTGGACGAGAAGGCCTGGCTCGCAGTCTCCGCTCTAATTCATCCCAAAGGTGTTCTATCGGGTTGAGGTCAGGACTC
Source organism: Romanogobio albipinnatus (assembly GCA_023566225.1). NCBI lineage: Eukaryota > Metazoa > Chordata > Actinopteri > Cypriniformes > Gobionidae > Romanogobio > Romanogobio albipinnatus. Next base: position 5,153,750 of record CM042244.1, read on the forward strand.
TGTGCAGGCCAGTCTAGTTCCCCCCACACCAAACTCACTCATTCATGTCTTTATGGAGCGATGCTTTGTGCACTGGAGAGCAGTCGTGTTGGAACAGGAAGGGGCCGTCCCTAAACTGTTCCCACAAAGTTGGGAGCATGAAATTGTCCAAAATGTCTTAGTGAAGTTCCTTTCACTGGAACTAAGGGGCCAAGCCCAACCCCTGAAAAACAACCCCACACCTGAATTCAATGATTTAGAGGGGTGTCCCATACAGTTGTGCTCAAAATTATTCATACCCAGGCCAAATTTTGAAATAAAGTGAATTTTTATTTAGTGAATTGGTATCTTCTGACTGGAAATGACACAAGAAATTGGGCAAAGACGGCAAGACATTGTGTTAGAGATAGTAATGAAAAATATTAGCTTTTTTTATACATTTTGACAAAATGTTCCATGTCCAAAATTATTCATATCCCAGATCTTATTGCAAAATGATCAGGAAATGCAATTTTCTGCACCATCTAAATGTTCCTGGTAACTTCTTTCCCTGTAACTTCGCCCCATGATAGGTGTAGTCAAGGGCGCCGCTAAGGGGGGAAAAGTTAGGACGATTCTAAGGGCCCACACACTTTTGGGGGCCCCAGAGAATGGTTTTATTAGTAGTAATGTATAAATGTAGACCAAGAGTTAATAAAAAAAAATAAATAAAAAAAGTATGGCTTATTTCTGCGTTGAGGGCAAAATCCACTCATGAACCGCTCAGGCTCACCCACTCAAATCCCGATCCGACATGAAATTGCTCTGTACTGTAGGCTACTATACTTGTAGCCATTCAAAAAAAGGTATTTAGTTTCATATTTATGTTTAAATATTATGTTATTTTTTTATTTAATATATGTTGATTATGAAAAGTGAACAGCATGAGTAAGATAGGACAAGTCATAAGATGCGCAATGTCGGAAGACCTGGAGTGGGTCAGAAATCATTAAGTTTTGTTTTGTGGAAAGCCTTTCTTTAAACTGAATTTCATTTGGTATAAATTGTATCTTAATTTTTTTTAATCAATGTTACATCAACCAATTGCCTGGATTTAATAAATAATAAGCAAATTTGGCAGACAATATATGGAGGCGCCGGCGCTGCGTGTGAACTTAAGCGCATCTCATAAATGAACCGAAACTCAGCGTAGGATACTTGCCTCACAGACATGAGAAACATGTCAATAGAAAGCTTGAAATGTCTTTTAATCGAAACCATTAAAAATGAAAAGAAAAAAGCCATTCTCTGATTTTGTAATCTGTATGAAATGTGCATTTCTCTCTTGGCGCGCTCACTATCGCGGAGATGGCGAGTCAGCATTTTCAATTCATCTTTGCAACTGACACTGACACAGAAAACACTAGTTTATTAATAAACAATTCAAATGTGTCCTTGCTGTTTTTGACACATTCATAATCATTACTTTTGCCCGCGCTTTGTGGCAAGCTTTAGAATAGGCTCATTTATTACTTAAACGCTCATTAGGCTATGGTTTAGAATTCTCTCCAGTATATATATTTATGTAATTAAAAAAAAGTGCTTAGTTGACTAATGGCTTAAATGATCAACTACTAGTCTAGTAGATAAAACTTAAGTCGGGGGCAGCCTTACTTATTTTGCATAATAGGTCAATATTATTAAATTGCAGACAGAGATTTTGGATAGTTGGCTTCTATAACTGTTGCGGAGTGGGTGCGGTATAGGGGGTCTAACCTCATATCCTTTCATAGGGCCCAAAATTGCTAGCAGCACCCCTGGGTGTAGTGCTTTTAATTCGGCTTCTGCTGTCCTCCTCCAGGACCTCCTTTGGTCTTCCTTGCTTCCTTTTCCCAGGTGGTCTCCAGCTTATAACTACATTTGGTATCTAGCATGTTCTAGAGCATTCTAACCTATAATAGAAGTGGGCTATAAACTATAAATCCAAAACAGCTGATGCACCAGTTTGCTAGTTAATTTCTTGGTCAAATGCAAGTCATGGTTAAAACCAAGGAGCTTGAGGACCTCCGGTAGTGCATTGTGGATGCTCACAAAAAAAAGAAAGGCAAATGTATTTCCAAATGTTTTTATTTACCAGTGGCCACTGTGCAAAGCATTATTACAAAGTTTAATGAGTTTCACACTGTAAAAAATCTAAAAGGACGGGGTAGAAAGCCAAAAGTGACCCTTGCGCTGGCAAGGCTGGTAGTGTGGAAGACTAAAAACAGCAAAGCCATCCTGAGTTGTTTGGACATATGGTTGTTGTTTGGAGAAAAAAAGAAGCATTCAACCATAAGAACACTATCCCTGCGCTCCAGCATGGTGGTGGGAACATAATGTTTTGGGGGTGTTTTTCAGCCAATGGGCCAGGCAACCTTGTAAAAGTAAAGGTGAGATGCAAGTTGAGCAAGTTGCTCCAGGGGGATTGTCCCTGTAAAAAGGGCACTGTAAGTCGCTTTGGATAAAAGCGTCTGCCAGATGCGTAAATGTAAATGGCATCATGAAAAAAAGAATACTGCATTAAGATTCTGGAGAAAAACACCAGACAAAACAAAGCAGTGGACCTATCAACAAGTGTTGGATAAATCTAAAACACACAGCAGTGGTCAAGAAATGGTTGGCATACAATATCAATGTTTTGGAGTGGCCAAGCCAGAGTCCAGACCTGAATCCAACTGAGAATTTGTGGAGAGATCTGAAGACCGGAGTGATGGCAAGGAAGCTTCCAACCTCAAGGACCCGGAGATCTATGCAAAAGAGATCCCAGTGGAAATGTGCAAATAATTTTGGCTTTGCCATTGATTATTGACAAAGGGTATAATTGTGGACTTGGAAAAATGTAAAAAAACAAGAAAAAAAGCTACTATTATTAGTTAACGCAATGTCATACTTTCTTTTGTCGCCTTTTTTGTGTCAATTCCAGCCAGAAGATGCCTGTGTGTCAACAATTTGGCCTGGGTATGAATAATCGTGAGCACAACTGTATCTAAATATTTATAGAGAGCAGCAGTATAAAGTGAAACAATATTATTAAATAAAAAGTCTTGCATATTTGAAGTCTTTCTCATGACTGAAAACCCAGGGCCACACAACTATACTACATTTACTACATACTACAAACTATATTTAGGGGTACTTTCATGTCAGACAAAAAGTCAGGTAATCTTTTTTGATCAATAAACTAGGTGGTTGAATAATATATATACCCGTAATGTGCTAAATTAATTATTTGGCAAGCTTAAGCTTTCATGACTTTTTAAATATGTTAATGAAAATTAACATTTGATTCGTTATTTTGTCAACTGTGTCACAGTATGCTTTAGTATTATTCACCATCCTTACACAAGATTTCCATCTCCAGAGATATCCCTATCTATTTATCTATCTGACGGTTTAGTTCACATTTAAAAGATTTATGACATAAAAACCACACATAACACCGTTGACAGGAGTAACACAGTTGACAGGACACATTTGAAGGAAAAGAGAAAACTCTCTAATGATAACTTTCTTTTTATTTAACAAATGTAAGTACAAGCAATTCATTAAATTTAAATTGAATTGCCAACATTGTCAACCATGTGAATCCTTGTCAACGGTTCCAGTTGATGGGTAACACAGTTGACATTTCGGCCATTTTAGGACCTTGTGCAAACTGCTGGCCTTGGACTAGTTAGTAGTTGACCTTGATCAACTTATGTTTTTATATTCTTTCTCTACACATTTATAAATATAACATGTGACGCAAGTTGACCAGAACATGTTAATAATAACACAGTTGACGGTCAGTTAATGCAGACAATAATAGATCATATATTGAAGAGGGGAAGTTATGACTTACCACACTGCCTTCAAATTTCCCTCAAAAAAAAGAAAAAAAAAGAAATGACATCAAGTGATGTTGGACATGTGACTTTTGAACAAACCATTGCTGATTTATAGGGTTTTATAGGGAGTAACACAGTTGACACTGATTTCTCGGACATACACAAAATGGATGATTTAATGTAGAAGCGTGAGAAAAAACACCTTTCTCATAATTTACTGATTATTTTGGACAAACATTTATAAGAAGAGCAAAACCTCACATTTACCAAATCGGACAGCACAAAAACAGCAAATTCCAGTAGGCTGTATTTAATATGCCATTTTTGCAAGATGAAAGATAGGTATCTGTTGGATTTTTGTATTGAATGAATAAGAAATGTCCCCTGATATAAAAGCGACCATTGCTTGATGTGAAAAGTTAATGAAACATTAGTCAAACTGATCATTGAGTCCACATGCACCCCTAATTACAGAATGACTCTATGGAGCGTTTTGTTCTGAGCTGAAAACATACAAGTGAAAGCAAAATCGACATAGAGAACACTACAGGCATAGCAAAACTAGTCTGCTTCCTTCCTCTCTCGAAATCAATGCCTTTTATAGATGTAGGCAGAGCCTCTTTAGCGCTCCCAGTCGAGTCGAGCTCAACCTGCGCGTCAAACGCAACACTTCTGATTGGCCAATCCGGAAAATGTAGACACACGCCACATCTTCACGATGATCCGCTGAGCAGGGTGTTCTTCGGCGTTTCCCTATATTTACTTTTCACTAAATTGACTGGAAATTGAGGTAAGAATCACGGATTGAGATGCAATACCTTTCCACTATGCAACCTGAGAGCAGGCGCGAGAGAGTGTGTGTGTCCTTCAGGCGCACAGGTGAGAGGAGAGGCTACAAAAGACAACCTGAGTGAACAATCACCGAAACCAAACTGAAAGAAAGAGCAGGCACACTCCAAATTCACGTGTGAAGATTTGAAATGAATAATAGCGAGCTTTTACGTTGCTTTACAAAGTGTGTACAGCGAAAACGAAGCGTTTGATCACATTTCACTTGACTTAAGGTGTGTGTTCCTCGCAATGGACGGTGATTTATTGATATATGGCTTTGTTTTTTTAGTGTGAATGTATTGTGTTTTATGCATCATGCGTGGTTGTCTGCTGCTGAGCAGAAAAAGAGTGTTTTTTTGTTTTTTTTTTAATGATAAAAACCGAGACTATTCTCATGAACAAAAGCAATGGTGCGAGTTGTCAGACTTCCTCTGTGTTCAAATAGATCATGCCACTTCCTGATTTTGTTTATTCAAAACACGCATTTCAACGCACAGCAAGTTCCTACATTTTATCAGTCATAGAGCCAAAGGTTCACATCTAGATTATTCGATGCACGCAGATAACTATTTATTATGATATGGCTCATGAGTGTTCATTTAAACACAAGTTAATCATTTTAACATGTAATAATAAAAATGTTACAATTGCACGGTTCATTTAAAGTATAACAAATAAACAGTGTTCACACTCTTTTAGGCCAGTACATTTCCATAACTTTACATGACCTTTCTAGATGTTTGTGATTGAACTGGTTTAAATTCATTGAAGCAAGCAAGTTTTACTCCAAGCACTACTAAGAATAGAAATATTGAGCTGATGTAATAATGTAGTAGATAGGCCAATAATAGTTTTAAACCCCTTTCTCTTTTACATGTTCACTCACAGATAGCAATGTGTTTAATGTATTGTTTTTTCCCCTTTCTCAAGTGAGGAATGCATATTAATTTATGCTTAAAGGAACACTCCACTTTTAAAAAATTAAAAAATACGCTCATTTTCCAACTCTAGAGTTAAACGGTTGAGTTTTACCGTTTTTGAATCGTTTCAGCCGATCTCCGGGTCTGGCGGTGGCACTTTTAGCATAGCTTAGCATAGATCATTGAATCTGATTAGACCGTTAGCATCTCGTTCAAAATTAGTTTAAATATTTTTCCTATTTAATACTTGACTCTTCTGTACTTGCATCGTGTACTAAGACCAACGGAAAATAAAAAGTTGTGATTTTCTAGGTCGATATAGTAGGAACTATTCTCTCATTCCTGCGTAATAATCAAGAGCTTTGAGCCGTCCCATGAGTGCAGCGGCGCAATGATCTTACACAGCGCCGATAAATAGGCTAACTTCCGTTAACATAACCAACGCGACAACCTGCTTACACAGAGAGCGCAGGGGACTATTTTCAGGCGCTGTGTAATATCATTGCGCCGCTGCACTCATGGTACAGTAGCAAAGCTCCTTGATTATTACTCAGGAATGAGAGTATAGTTCCTAGCCATATCGGCCTAGAAAATCACAACTTAATTAAAATTTTCCGTCTGTTTTAGTACGCGATGTAACTAGGGATTTCTGGCTGTCAGTACAAAGTACTGGTACTTCGGTACCAAGTCGGTACTGAAATGTGACGAATCCAGCATTTCTGTAGTATATTCGGTGCCCGCAGCTGCATTCAGTCGCTTCCGCATTTATATAAGTGCAGGACTCCAGACTTTAGCCGAATATATAACAGTCTGTGAATATAAAACTGCAAAATACTATTTAAATATTACTCCTGCATGTTCTGCGTCTGTGTTAATGACGGGCGGACGGGCTGTCGCGCACACACACTCACACATCATAGACACACACACGCACGTGACACTCGTTCGCTGTCTTTGTAGTCTCTGCCGTGTGACACTATATGAGGACACGAACGCAAAAACCGCCACTTCATGATTTTCCGTTTCATTTGAGAAAACTGTCATATCATGAACACACAAAGGTCTTCACGGCAACCCGTCAAAATAAAAGTTCTGTTTAACGTGAAGAAATTGAGAGAATATATTAGGCTACTGTTGTAGACTACAGTAGATTTAACTACGTCTCTATGTAATCATAATACGTCTCTAATAATTACTTTGCCTAGATGGTTGATTATTTTTTCACTTGATCTTTTTTTTATTATTATTATTTATATTTACTTATAATGATTATCATCATAAATAATAAACTTAATACATTTAATACTTTTTTTTTAAATAGTTAAATAAAAAAATTAAATAAAAAAACATTTAGCTGTGGTACCGAAATTGGTACCGAGGACCGTAAAATTTTTATGGTACTGGTACCTACTACTTGAATTTTGGTACCGTGACATCCCTAGATGTAACGACAGAAGAGTCAAGTTTTAAATAGGAAAAATATCGAAACTTTTTGGTCATTTTTGAACGAGATGCTAACGGTCTAATCAGATTCAATGATCTATGCTAAGCTATGCTAAAAGTGCTACCACCAGACCCGGAGATCGGCTGAATGGATTCGAAAACGGTAAAACTCAACTGTTTAACTCTAGGGGAGCTGGAAAATGAGCCCATTTTCAAAAAACTTCCTTTAACCACTATTTAGATCAATCATACATTCACTTGTATTCATTATTACTCGTTATTGTGTCACAAGCTAATATAATTAAAACTGGATATTGGTTATCAGACGCTAAACTTAATAATCAGTGTAAAAAACAAACAATAGTGGACAATCACTTTATTTTATTAACTAATTATTTAACTAAACAATATATATTAGCTATAAAAAATTTACCTGACTTTAAAGATTAAGAAATGTCATGACATTTAATACATTTTCCAGCCCTAGATAACAAAAATGTAAAATTCCCTGATATTCTCATGTTTGCGTAATCATAGGGTCCCTTAATAAATCCACAGAAACGGCTTTTTGCATGTAAGCTAATATCTTTTTTGTTTGTTTTTGTTGTTCATGTATGCACTCATTAGCTCACTTTCATTGTCCTCCTCCAAAGGAAGTGTTTGTGATGTGCAAGGCCACAGGTTTTAATTAAGAACATGAACCATAAATACTGACACAGCTGAACTGCTGCTCATAGTCAGTGGTCAGCATTAAAACACCATGGCGTGTGCAGATGTCCAGAATAGCTTATGGTGGATTTTACTTTATTAACATAATTTATAAAAGCTTATTATAAACTGTATTGCATATATTAACATGTGTTATGTGTAGTGCTGTCAAATTGATTAATCGTGGTTAATCACATCCAAAATAAGTTTGTTTAAATAATATATGTGTGTGTACTGTGTAAAATGATGATGTATATACACTTTTAAGCAAACATTTAACCCACCCGTTGGGTTAAAACGACCCATTCACTGGGTTAAAACAACCCAATTGCTGGGTTAGTCCATTTTCAACCCAATTTGGGTTGTTTTTAACCCAGCATTTTTTAGAGTGTAAATACACACTCATTCATGTATATATTTAAGAAATATTTGCATGTATATACTGCATGTATATTTATATTATATAAACACACAAAATGCTGGGTTAAAAACAACCCAAGTTGGATTGAAAATGGACTAACCCAGCAATTGGGTTGTTTTAAGCAAACATTTAACCCAACCGCTGGGTAAAAACAACCCAATTGCTAGGTTTGTCCATTTCAACCCAACTTGGGTTGTTTTTAACCCAGCATTTTTTTGTGTACATATAATTATTTTATATATATTTTTTATATTTTTTTCTTAAATGTATACATGGAGTGTGTATTTATATATTCATAATAATTATACAAAGTACACACACATATATTATTAACTTTTATTTGGATGTGATTAATCGCGATTAATCGATTTGACAGCACTAGTATTAAGTGAATGTTTAAACTTAGCATACACTATTTTTTACTTAAATGTATACATGGAGTGTGTATTTATATATTCATAATAATTATACAAAGTACACACACATATATTATTATTAACTTTTATTGGGATGTGATTAATCGCGATTAATCGATTTGACAGCACTAGTATTAAGTGAATGTTCAAACTTAGCATACACAATTTTTTTCTTAAATGTATACATGGAGTGTGTATTTATATATTCATAATAATTATACAAAGTACACACACATATATTATTATTAACTTTATTTGGATGTGATTAATCGCGATTAATCGATTTGACAGCACTAGTATTAAGTGAATGTTTAAACTTAGCATACACAATTTTTTTCTTAAATGTATACATGGAGTGTGTATTTATATATTCATAATAATTATACAAAGTACACACACATATATTATTATTAACTTTATTTGGATGTGATTAATCGCGATTAATCGATTTGACAGCACTAGTATTAAGTGAATGTTTAAACTTAGCATACACTACTTTTTTCTTAAATGTATAAATGGAGTGTGTATTTATATATTCATAATAATTATACAAAGTACACACACATATTATTATTAACTTTTATTTGGATGTGATTAATCGCGATTAATCGATTTGACAGCACTAGCATTAAGTGAATGTTTAAACTCAGCATACACTGTGTTATGTAAAGGTGGAAAAGATCAAACACACACACACACACACACATACACAAAAAGTGTTTGTTCATTGTAATTATAAATTCATATCAGCTTTTGTAGGTTGTTTTTTCCAGATGGTTATTTGTAAACAGCCGAGTTGAGCCATGACACCTGCACCGCTCTAATGACTGTAAGATGCTGAACAATAGCATCTGCTCTCGGATCACTTTGTCTGTTGTGCTGTGAGATGTCATGCTGTGCTTGTGTATTAGTGGAGCATTCCTGTACTGCAGGGTTCGTCTAGTGGCACTTTACATGCCCTCGAGGCGTGTGTGTCTAACTGGAGCTGTACGCCCTTCACAAGGCAGCCTCGACTAGAAAGGTTTTTACTATACGTTTTGATGCAGCGTCGTAAATCATGTTGTGTGTTTCTATATCTTTTAGATATGTTTTGTTTGTATTTGTAGTACATGTATGTTGAATAAGATGATGTTGAGTGTTTGCATATTTACAGTGAGCTTCTACTTACTAGCTTTCTGCTTGAGAAGTATTGTGGAGGAGGTTACCCTTTTTAACGTTGGTTCAGTTTCCTGGTTATGCTTTGTGGTAGGACAGGCTCGCTTTATCTGTCTTCACAGTAAGTTGACACCTTTTTATGTGGTCGAACTCTTAAAAAGTGCATTTCTATACTGTTGTCATGGGTGCACCAAATATAATGGCATGGCCAGCTTATAATATCACAATATAAGTTTCAGCATCTCACTTGAAATAGTATCCGTTCCTCCGGTTGTGCTGTGGAAAAAGTGCAAAAGTGATGTTTTGAGACAGTCTGAGAACAGCGTGTGTGTTTTTCAACATGCACAAGAAGAGCACAGGAGAGAACAGAAACACCTGTGCTGTCATGCCAGGGGAAGCGTGTTCTTACAGGCCCGGTGGCTGCGGCTCACGTTAGGTTTCTCGTGTTCCTGCCTGTGGCGTTTTTCCATGCTTGTTTTTTTTTTCTTTGGAGGAGGTATAGAGAAGTGAATCCAGCATTTCAGTAGCATGCAGAAGTCATGTTAGTGAGTGTAAGAAAGCATTTGAGAGAGCAAGAACAGGTCCATGATGACGTGTTTTAAAATTCAGTTTTGTTTTTCCGTAGACTGTCAATTTCATGAATTTTGGATTCAGTTTGACATCGTCTCTTTTAGGGCTGCACAATATATCAAAATATTGCAAATGATCATATCGCAATATGCATATCGCAGCGGCACGCAATATCTGAATGATTTTAAGGCTACTTCAACATTATGAAAATTGTACATTTTAGGTCAACGCATATATCAGAGAATAGACTGAGCACATGACTGTTACTTATGTGACTTGCTTGACGTTAAAAAGAGTTATTAAATGCAATAACTTGGGAAAAACAACTCCTTGCAGTCTCGTGCTGTCTGCTGTCTGCTGTCTGACACACACACCGAAACGTGCGCACAAGCCACCTCTCTGAAAGCGTGTGATCCCTTCAGATCCCTTTTTGTGTCTTGTTACACACTCGAACTGTCAAATACACACACAGTTATGTCAAAATGGCTGTCTTGGCGAGTATTCATGTAAACGCAGTTGGTTATGTTTTAAGTGAACAATATCAGTTGGGGAAAGAAACCGAATGAATTGAAACCGTGTCAATAGGATGCGTGCATTGGGTCTTAAAGGTCCCATGGCATGAACATTTCATTTTATGAGGTTTTTTAACATTAATATGAGTTCCCCTAGCCTGTATATGGTCCCCAAGTGGCTAGAAATTTTGATGGGTGTAAACCGAGTTCTGGCTGTCTTTCTCTGCCTTTGAAAAAATGAGAGCTCAGACGAGCTGATCTGGAATTTTCCTGTTATGACGTCATACCAGGAAAGGTTACCTCCCCTTCCTCTGCTTTGCCTGCCCAGAGCATTCAGAGAAAATGGATTCAGTTTATCAGTCGTGATGCCAGCACAGGCTTTACAAACAGACTTTACGATATGGATTCGACAGCACCGCCACAAACAGTGAGTAACTGTGTTCATTAATGCCTGATCTGTGATCAGTGATTTCTGATGTGTAGCTAATCATTCAAGTTCACTCAGACTTTCTTTCTAGATCGTTTAATGATCGCCGTCTTGATGCCCTAAGCATAATGCATCAGTCAATCAAGCCAGTGACTAAAACAATCGTTTCTGTTAGTAGCCAGCAGCCATATCACCCAGTAGCCCAAGACTGGTTTCCCACTGAAGCTAAGCAGGGCTGAGCCTGGTCAGTACCTGGATGGGAGACCAACTGGGAAAACTAGGTTGCTGCTGGTAGAGGTGTTAGTGAGGCCAGCAGGGGGTGCTCACCCTGTGGTATGTGTGGGTCCTAACACCCCAGTATAGTGATGGGGACACTATACTGTAACAAGCACCGTCCTTCGGATGAGACGTTAAACCGAGGTCCTGACTCTCTGTGGTCATTAAAAATCCCAGGATGCCCATCGATAAAGAGTAGGGGTGTAACCCCGGCATCCTGGCCAAATTTGCCCATTGGCCCCTGTCCATCATGGCCTCCTAATCATCCCCATATATATACGATTGGCATCATCCCTCAGTCTCCTCTCCACCAATCAGCTGGTGTGTGGTGGGCGTACTGGCGCAAAATGGCTGCCGTCGCATCATCCAGGTGGATGCTGCACATTGGTGGTGGTTGAGGAGATTCCCCCTTCTATGTAAAGCGCTTTGAGTACCTTGAAAAGCGCTATATAAATGTAATAAATTATTATTATTATTATTATTAGTAGCATGAAACAAATCCATTTTTTAAGTGATTAAACTACAGAGAGCGATCAGAGAACACTCTTTATAATGTTCGGATCTGTCAATCGCACGTCGCGAGTGTATCTGCACACTTGCCCAAACTGCCGTTATAATGAATGACGCTGTTATGCTGCTAAAAAAAAAGCTCTTACTGTATTCCTGTCAATGTTGTGTTTGCTGTTAGTTGTGGTGAAAGCATTTTGTGAGAGAAAACGCGTTGCAATGAGGAGATCACTGCATTCACGCGATCAACAGACTGCCTGTGTACTCAATGCTCATCACTGCAGCCTTTCATGTGATGGGAATAGATCATAAAATAATGCTATAATCCACACTAACGATTCGTTCATCTCGACGGCTGTAATGGTAAATTACATGTGTTACAAAGGGGGAAGACAGAGAGTCGATGTGACTAGGACGGTTTATTCAGAACTCTCAGGTACAAATAAGCTCGGGCTAACGGCACAGCACAACAACTCAGTACAATAAATGTAGCGGACCCCGTCCGAATGATGGCTAGACTTTACTGATGTTTCAGGAGTTTATTGAAACCGTTTATCTCGGTTATTTAGCTGAACAAAAAACAAAGAAGTGCGCATAAACACCTTGTACACAAACTCTCTCTCCATAGCATTATCAATAACAAACAATACAGCGAAATACACAAACATACTCATTACAAATGACAGTAAACAAGCACATACACACCTATTGTCTTTTCGGAGGGTGCTAAACAAACTGTAAACTTTAAATCTGCTTAAACCCACTGAATGATGAACCGCGAGCTCTCACGAGCGCTCCCTCTTTTTTCATATCGCTCCGTAGACTGCAACACCCGTCAAAATAAAAGTCCCTACTTATTTACACAGATAATACAGACCTAAAACCTATTTAAACGCACAGAAATGTCAAAAATGTACACAAAAATGTACACACTAAGATATATTACAATGAAGTCTGTTACAATAAAACTTCCTCCAGCTC